>OX380337.1:16669876-17076066 GCA_947425015.1 Pterostichus niger
GATTTCAAACAAATACGCCGCCCTAACAAAATAATGCACATGCACACCCACACATGCACACGCGCACGTGCACACCTGTGCCGGTCGTCTGGCTCGCGTCGAGTGTCATACCTCACTACTTCTATCAGATCAATTTACTTGAATTTTTTAATTTAGTTTCTAGAAATATTAAGAGATATGTATTAATAGTTATAGTAGTTATTAACAAATACATAGACATAATATTAATAAATTTGTGCTATTTTAGTTCATCATTAAATATATAATATCTCGAATTTATATTGATATAGCTTATAGGTATTACTTTTTATGACGCAAGACATTCTGTACAAATTAGGCGAGTAAGATAATTGTATATTATTGACAATAGACGGGTCGCGAATTTTATTCCTATGTAGTATATTTTTTATCTTTATACAAAACCATAGTGTGATAATTATAATTGACACTCTCCAGTAATGTAATTTTTTTAAAAAATTTTCAGTATTCAATCCTCAAAATAGATTAAACTAAGCGAACGTATAAGTAGTAAACGAGCAACTTTTTAATGTCGAGTACACACTAAATAATATTGAAAATAAAGCGATTAACAAATTATGATTAAAACAATTAACTAAGTTACAATGACTTGTCATAATTAATAAAAATTAATCAGAATGAAACCATTCATAATTACGTAAAATAAATAATAAGTAAAATAAACTTAAACTAACAAATATGGTTTCATTATGAATGTACGAATTAGTGTGGAAAATTTTTCGACAGCAGATAGTCAATGGGACAGGGGCTACTGTCCCTTGTATACACGCTGTTGGATAAACAGAATAAAAGCGGGGTGGACACATTACACATTTTCGCAAGTACAAAATGAACAAAAATCCAAGTTGAATTTCTTTTTCAAGAACGCTGTGAATTCAAAATGTAATATTCATAAAAATTTCAGTACTAAAATGGACCAAATAATGTAACAATGAAAATGAAATATAATTGTTCATCACGGGAACAGCTTGAATAATTTTTATGATACATAGTTTTAACATATATTTTTGCGTCTGAGATTCTGTTACCAACGGTTAAAACAAAGCTACCATAGTGCTATTTATCTGTTGTCTAATATATTATTATTATAATAATATAGATAAATAGATAAATTTTAATGTCATTAGAATAGATTCTTTACAAATAGATTGGCGGGCTAATTTTCTAGTTAAAATTATCTTAACAAAGTAATTAAATAAATACATGTGTTTAATTATGGACTAATTTACAATATTTTTTGTACATTAATAACCAGAATAATATACACATAACCATATAAGTATTATAGCTAACATAAAAATAATGGGGTAGATGGCTCAGTGGTATCGAGTCGGCCTGTGGATCTTGAGAACCCTGGTTCGATCCCCACAGCCGACAAACAATTTTCACCAATTTAAAAATCTACCCCTGTGGCTCCCTGTCCACTAATATCTTTGAGGGCCGTGATTTGACGACTGGTAACCGCACTTCACGCGACAAAATATATCACTTACCGAGATCTGCTTAGGCAAAGTGCCACGCTCAGTAATGGGTAAAAGGCGTGATGATATATTTATTTATTTATATTTATAAAAATAATGTTTCATAAAGACAAGCATTGCCTTGCCATTTTCAATATACATAATTAAAAAAACAAAGTATTTACAGTGAAGAAGAATATGACGTTTGTCTTTTGTTTGTTAAGTTTTGACAGTAGTAATAAGTATAAGTCGGTGTCTTGGCTATTTTTAATAATGTACCTATTTGTTTAAATAAAATATTCTGAGATAATTATAAATATAATATATTATTATAAAACTTCATAACTGATTCATTATAATTATCTCGTGACGGTCAATCATTTTGAATCACTCTGTATTACTATTACTCGGAAGTTATCTGAAGTTAAACAAATTATTATTTATTATGACAGAAAAAAAATACATACACACACACACAAACCATTGCGAAATTTTTAGAATATTGGCCCTATTGCTATACTTTATTATTACTTCGTATAAGAAAGTAAATATTACTATTAGTAAAAAAAAAACATTATATTTAATTATAAGTATGATAATAAATATTGACTTATTTCGGGATTAGTTAATTAGTTAAATAAACATATTTTTTTTCTGGAATAACAAATCCTTTTTTCATGTATTTCACTGTTTGAGAAACTCTGACAGGCATTTTGAAACTGACATATGTTATTTGAAGAAAAAAAAATTTGTTATGGGAAAAAGGGAAGGAAATTTCACTGATGAGAAAAAATAGACTTGATAGATATTTACAAGCAATATAAATCAATAATAAATCTGATGTGGACACAACGTGACTTCCTTGTACGCGTATTTAACTATATATTTTTTTAATTGCATGTATTTGACATAATTTGAGATTGACATTACATTTATGATTTTTTTGTTATATTTTTTCTCCTAATCCAAAGCAAACTTAATTACAAAAACCAAAAGGTATATAATTTTTACTTCCTTGTACGCAGTAAAGGAAGTATTGTAATCGCGAAAACTACAAAATAGATTAAACCAGGGGTCACCAATCTTTTAGAGAAGAGGGCCAAATACAGATTTTTAAAATGTGTGGCGGGCCAAACAAATTCTTAATGGAATCGTATTTGACCAAAATAAAATGATAGATGCAGAATTTAAACTTACCTTTAATATATAATATGAGAAAATGCTGAAAATTCAAGATAGTAAAAATGAAATTATTATAACTTTTATATAGTTATTTATTTGTCATTTATTATTTATGATGCGAAGAATGCATTTGTTTTTCGGAACAAATTTTTTTAATATTTGGTGTAAAATTCGATGTTCCAATTTGCAAAAAATTTTCTAGGTGCGGGTCAGTGATGCATGATCTATTTTTTGATTTTACATATTTCATTTTTGAAAATGTTTATTCGCATATATAAGTGCTACCAAAAATAGATATTATATTTCTTTTGCAAAATTTTTAATATTTGGGTAATTGGATGCTGATAACATCCTATAAAACGAAATTAAATTTTCACTATTAAATAATGATTTCAACGCATCATTAGCTTGAAGATCAAGGACTTCTAATTGTAAATCCTCTCTAACGTCTCTGATGGAGATGTCAAATGGATTTTGAAATATCTGAAATGTCGATGAATAAGTTTTAAAATCGGAAAAACGATCCGCGAAATTTTGCTGCAATACTAATATATTTTGAACAAAACTGTCAGTAGAGAAATTATTGTAACTAGACATAGATTTTAATAAGTGATCACAACATGGAAAATGGGCAAAATTAGATTGAGTTTATTGGTTTTTAAATAAACTCAGCTTAGCTTCAAATGATTTTATGTTATAAAACAAATCGGTAATCAAATTTTCACGTCCCTGTAGTTTTGTATTTAAAAAGTTAAGATGTTCACATATGTCTGTTAAAAACGCAAGCTGCCACAACCACTTAGGATCCGATAGCTCTGGCACAGGCTTTAATTTTTCCGTCATAAATATGTCGATTTCCACTCTGAGGTCAAAAAATCGCTTTAAAACATTTTCGCGGCTCAACCACCTCACTTCAGTATGGTACAATAAATCACCGTACTCAGCATCAATTTTTTCAAGAAAAATTTTGAATTGACGGTGATTTAGTCCAGCTTTACGAATAAAATTTACAGTTGTTATTACTGTTGCCATGACTGCATCTACACCCAAAAACTTTCCACATAAAGATTGTTGGTGAATTATACAATGAAATACCATAGGTTTTTTCATGTCGTTATTCTCCAGATATTGATGAAGCCGGCCCATGAATCCAGTCTTAGAACCGACCATATTTTTAGCCCCATCCGTCGTAACCGCTGATAAAAATTTCCAATTTAATTTGAGGTCATTAATTGCTTCTAAAACACACGAAAATATGGTTTCTCCTGTAGTTCTATCTTTCATACTCTTTAATGCTGCTAACTCTTCAGTTGTGTCAAAATTTTGATTTACACATCGAATATATATTAGTAACTGAGCTGTGTGAGCTGCATCTTCGCTTTCATCAATGGCAATGGAAAAATGTGTGAAATCACGAACTTTTTCTCTGAGTTGATCCTTAATATCAGATCCTAGACCTTTCTATTCTTCTTGTTACAGTGGAAGCAGATAAACTTACAGCAGCAAAATCCTTCACTTTTCCAGGGCATATTTCTTCGGCAATCGCCAAACAAATTCGTTTAACAAATTTTCCGTCTTCTTCTTCTTCCTTCTTCAGCTATGATTTGGGAAGCACGGAACTTGCTCGACCTGTATTTAAATTTTGATTCGTAAAAATTCTCATCTTAAGCTGTTGACATTTTGGAGTAAGTCCTCTAGTTTTCTCTCTCGCAAATGTCCTTGAAATTTATCAAATTTTAAACTGTTTTGTAGTGTAGTGCCGTTTTAAATTATATTCTTTGAATACTGATACACTTTCATTGCAAATAAGACATATGCAACTATCATTGTTCGCCATAAAAAAGTAATTAAATGACCAGCGCTCGTTGAATGAGCGACACTCGATATCCACTTTTCTCTTCTTTGACATCATCGAACTCAGGTAACTAAGTTAATAAATAAATATGCATTAAAATTTTAGAAAATAAAATAGTTTAAACAAAATAACTAATAATAAGAATAATTTATAAATCAATGCAAATACTAAGTAGACATTTTAAATTAAAAATTCAAATAAATAGATAAACTTAGTTAATTTTGTGTAAAATTTCCACCAAATAATTAAAATATATTTTTTGTCTTATTAGCTAACTACGTATTTTGAATTATTTTATTTTATTAAATATTTAGCTAAAACTTGGGTTTTAAAATTAAAAAATTCAAATAATCAAAATATATTTTTTGTCTTATTAGCTAAGTACGTATTTTCAATAATTTTATTTTATAAAATAATTACTTAAATTGTATAAAATATGAAACATAATATAATAAAGAGTGAAAATAATTTTCTTACCTTGATTTAAAAATAAATAAATGTGGATCACACTAGTCACAATCACAATTTACTATTCACCTTGTGAAGCAAAGACCAAAATCGTAATGATTGATACTTTCATTATGAAATTAAGAAATGTCCATTGAGTCAGTTACCATAGCAATAGGGAAATTCCGAGAGAAATTCGTAGAATCTTAAATAGGCAATTTGCATGTATCATAATACCTGAAGACAATAAGTCGCCCTTTCTTCATAGACCCCATGGAGCGCTCAACAACATATTTTTGCAATTGTGGAATACACAATATAAAACTTAACAACCATCATAAAAACATAAACTCAAACAAATTTGTAAGATAAGTAAGAAGAAAAAATGCACGAGCAAATATTTAGATTTACATGGTTAGGAATCAGAAATTATGGCGGGCCGGATATAAACCTTAAGCGGGCCGGAATCGGCCCGCGGGCCGTAGATTGGGGATCGCTGGATTAAACTAAGCGAAAGTATAAGTAGTAAACGAGCAACTTTTTAATGTCGAGTACACACTAAATAATATTGAAAATAAAGCGATTATCAAATTATGATTAAAACAATTAACTAAGTTACAATGACTTGTCATAATTAATAAAAATTAATCAGAATTAAGCCATTCACAATTACATAAAATAAATAACAAGTAAAATAAACTTAAACTAATAGATATGGTTTCATTATGAATGTACGAATAGTGTGGAAATTTTTGCGACAGCAGATAGTCAATGGGACAGGGGCCACTGTCCCTTGTACACACGCTGTTGGATAAACAGAATAAAAGCGGGGTGGACACATTACACATATTACTTTTAAATTCATCATTGGAATCACTTGATTCTGAATCCAACAATAGTAAATTATTGAGATCCATTTTGCTGCAGTCAATGGTACATACTAAGGTATCTCGCTTCAAGTGGAGTCGTACGCCTCGTGCGGGGCGGAATTCCTATTCGTTCCTATTCTGTACCAACCTCGCGTGTAGTGGAGTCTAGGCTTTACTCAAAGCATCGTTGCCATTGTTAGATAAGACAAACAAAATGAACAAAAATCCAAGTTGAATTTCTTTTTCAAGAACGCTATGAATTCAAAATGTAATATTCATAAAAATTACAGTACAAAAATGGACCAAATAATATAACAATGACCTCTTATGTCCTCTTTTAAAATGTAAATGAACCATAATTGTTCATCAGGAACAGCTTGAATAATTTTTAAGATATATAGTTTTAACATATATTTTTGCGTCTGAGATTCTGTTACCAACGGTCAAAACAAAGCTACCATAGTGCTATTTATCTGTTGTCTAATATATTATTGTTATAATAATATAGATAAATAGATAAATTTTATTGTCATTAGAATAGATTTTTGGGATTTAAAACAATGTCCGCGTTAGATGCTAAATCGTTGACAGAATATATTAACACGTTGACTGCCACGGCAATTTTCAGAATTCCGGTCTAAAAAGCCAATTTCATTTAATCATTTTATATTATTAAAAACTCTAATTATATTACATAGTAATCATCAAAAAGCATAGAAAATTATTTTTTTTAAAAAAAAAAGGACTTACGAATTATCTCGTAGTTGGCTTATTTATTAATAAAATTTCTGTTCATGTAGCCAGCATTGATTTTTTGTTCTCTTCCCAGAAGCCATCTATCCATATTAGCACTGATATGTTACGAGTTTAATCGTAGCTGCGCGAAAATGGTAAGTAAACACAGTACGAGATAACTCGTAGTCGGCGTCCTAGCAAAGAACGCAATCTACGAGTTATCTCGTAGTTGGCAGTCAACGTGTTAAGGTAATGTTAAGAAACTGTGGCGTAGATTTACAGAAATGCGTAGCGCAAACGTATGATGGCACTAGTACGATGAGCGGTAGATTAAATGGTGTTCAAGTACTATTTCGCGAAAAAGTAAAGCATGCTATCTATATTCATTGTATGAACCACAGACTCAATCTTGTAATTGTTGATTTATGCAAATGCATTACAAGTGTCAATTCATTTTTTTCATTAGTTCAATCCATATATAATTTTTTTCATGTTCTACTGTACATATGCAGTTTCTAGAATCACAAAAAAAATTATTTAGGTAAGATAACAGAACTAAAAAAAATTTGTAAAACACGATGGACTTGTCAGGCATGTGTTGCAATAAAAAATATAATTTTATTAATGCTTACTATAAAATCAAGAGAAAATAATGAGAGGAGTATTGAAGCAAAAGGATTATTAAATCAAATTGACTTTGCTTTTATATACCAACTCAATTTGTTTGAAAATATTTTGTCAAATTTTAAAAATATTTCTGTTTATTTACAGAATAAAGATGCAGATTTATCCAAATCTATGATTCTCATACATGCTCTGAAAGAGCACATAAATAGTTTAAGAAGTGATTCATTTTCAAACGAAATATTTGAAAAAGTAAAAGACTTGTGTGCAGCGAACAACATTGAGACCTCTCTTACTACAAAACGAACTAGAAAAGTTTTAAAGATTGTGACGCTGCTGCTTCCCACTTTCCGGTCTTGTACCGAAATGTCGTCACGTTCCATCGCTGTTGCTGCCTGGTCGGAATGCTCGGGCGCCGTCGGTGTCGGTTGGACAGCAACGCTCGCTAGAATGAGGGAAGGGAGTCCGGATAGCTCGGAGTGGAGGGTGTCCAGGGTTCGCAAATTGAGACACACACGAATAACTTAACTTACCTTATTTTTATTTAATATTACTACACCCAGGTTTAAGTAAAAAAAGAAATAAATTAACTCTAACTAAACTATCGGTAAGACTAAATCGGTGAGAATAAGGTGCTGCGTCAGGGCGGACACAGCCGCAGCAAGATAGAAAAAGGTGAAGCAAAGCAGACACTACGTCAGGGCAAGCGCAGCCGTAGTAAGACGGAAACCAAGTAAGACAGATACTACGTCAGGGCAAGCGCAGCCGTAGTAAGACAGAAAGCAAGTAAAACAGATACTACGTCAGGGCAAGCGCAGCCGTAGTAAGACAGAAAGCAAGTAAAACAGATACTACGTCAGGTCAAGCGCAGCCGTAGTAAGACAGAAAGCAAGTAAAACAGATACTACGTCAGGGCAAGCGCAGCCGTAGTAAGACAGAAAGCAAGTAAAACAGATACTACGTCAGGGCAAGCGCAGCCGTAGTAAGACAGAAAGCAAGTAAAACAGATACTACGTCAGGGCAAGCGCAGCCGTAGTAAGACAGAAAGCAAGTAGGACAGATACTACGTCAGGTCAAGCACAGCCGTAGCAAGAAAACACAAAGCAAATAAGCAAAATAAAATAATACAACAGCGGTGTTAGGACAAACTCTATCACCGTAAAATAAACAACGACTGTGTCAGGGCTTACACTGCCACAGTAAAAAAAGAAAGCAAAACTTGCTTACCAGTAACATTCGGGGTCGGACGGTCGGATATCTTCTAGCTTCGGACTCGGACTCAGATGCGGACTGCAGGCTAACTGACGACTAACTAACTAACTAACTGCAGACTAACTGCAGGCTAACGGCAGACTAGCTGCCGACTAACTAACTAACTGACGATTTGTCTTCAAAATCCGCCTTTTATACTGAGTTTTGAGCGACAAAATTCAGCAAACACCCTTAATTTAATTAAGACTTCAACGGCCGTTTTACAATTAAGCAAGTCTTTACAATTTTAACTTAAATATAAAAATATAAAACATATCTTCGATCGCCGGCTGCTGGGATCGAACCGACGATCTTACGCGCCGACTGCCAGCACGCTGTCCGCTGCGCTACGGAGGCTTGTGGCAGTTATAGCGTTGTGCGAAGACAGGACGTGCACTTCGTCACAAGATTTTTATTTTACTGATGGATTATCTGATATTGAATTACTTAAAAATAAAGATGATTATAAACATAAAATATTATTTGCTGTTCTAGATAAAGTTATCTCTGAAATGAATACAAGATTTATACAGAATGATTTTATTATATCAGGAATTAATGCACTTGACCCAAAAAGTGACTTCTTTTTAAATTTTGATAAATTATACAAATTTGCAAAACACTACTCGTGTGATCTTATTAACTTAAAATCGGAAATAAGTATATTGCCTAATATGATAAAGCGGTACGAAAAAGAAAATAACACAGTTGTAGCGAACATTTTTCAGTTTGTTGAATTAATGAAAAAATACCGAATGGCATTCAATGAAGTATATAAATTAAGTGTAATTTCGGTTGTCATACCTGTATCGTCAGCATCATGTGAAAGAACATTTTCATATTTAAGACGACTTAGAAACTACTTGCGAAACAGGTCGGGGAACGAACATCTTTCTAATTTAGCGCTAATAACAATTTAAAAACATTTATCTAAAAATTTAGATTTAGATGATTTAGTTAATCAATGCCCATGCCCATGAAAACAGAAAAATAATTCTAAAATAAAATGATCAATTTTTTTTTCTTTATGTTATAAATAATATTACCAGTGTTATAAAAAATATGTTTAATTTTTTTTATAATGTATCCACTTTTGTTACTGAAATTTAACATTGTATTTTATAGGTATTTCTTTTATTTTAATGCCCATGAAAACAGAAAAATAATTCTAAAATAAAATGATCAATTTTTTTTTCTTTATGTTATAAATAATATTACCAGTGTTATAAAAAATATGTTTAATTTTTTTTATAATGTATCCACTTTTGTTACTGAAATTTAACATTGTATTTTATAGGTATTTCTTTTATTTTAATGTAATAAAATATACGAGTATGTATACCTACACTAACTATAAATATATGCCTATATATTGATCAGTACGTAATAGTTTAATAGTTATTTATGTATTTAGAAAGAAAAGTGAAGCTTTAAGGTACGAGCAAGTTGTTTACTTACTTACAAGAACCTTAAGGCCACTTTTTGTTCGAGGTATATACAAAATTTTATTTCATACTGGTTCATTTATAATTTATGAACAGAAATTTTCAGTAATTCGTAGGAAAATGGATTGTTTATAAGTAGGCTAATTCCTATAGCAACAGGAGTTTGTTTATAAATAATGAAGAATTAATCATTTGACGTTTCACATTATTTTGACAGTTCAGTACAAGGAGTGAAACTTTAAAGTTCTAGGACGTTTAAATTTTATTTTCAAGTCCTAGGACGATAAAGTTTCACTGCACGTACTATAAATAGTCCTAAAAATAAAAAAAATTAACATTATTAGTCAGTATGGAATAAAATAATATATATTTTTATATACATATTTACTGGCCCATCCTAATTTTTTTTGGCCCCAATGTGGTCCACCCAGATTTTTTGAGCTAGCGCCGTCCCTGAGTTTGACAGATGTCACATTTAGAAAAGAAAATGATTGAATTTTTATAATTAATTACTTTTTATGTCGAATTAGTAAGAAAAAAAGTCATTTGACGTAATACAATTACAATTTTATGAAATTTAAATATAAATCATCTTATGACAAAAATTTAACTTAAACTAACCTAACACGTCATTAAGAACTTTAGTTTTGAAAAGTAGGATATATCACACGAAATTATGTAGTTAAGTACATCGTTAACTGATGATGTAATAAAGTTGTTAGCTACAAACAAATTATTATCTAATGCTAAACAGTGGTACCAGTCTAATCCAGAAACCTGTAGAATGGAGTGCTTTGAAATTAAAGTCGAGATGAAAGATATGTTTGTGAGATACGAAGACATCGCAACTATCATGGACAAAATTAAGGCTCGTCACTGGAAACGCGGAGAGAGATTTGAGGATTATTATTATGAAAAAGTTAGAATTGCGCGAAGGGCTAAACTTTCAGGACTGAAATAATATCGCATGTTATTAAAGGCATAGATAATTTTACGCTTCGTACGCAGATGGTTTTTGCACAGCATAAAACGTTAAAAAGTCTATTTCATAGTATGAAAATGGTTGCAGCTGAACTAAACATCGACAGATTCAAAGAGCCACACAATAAAGAAACAGAAAAATTCAACAAAATACAAGAACCGCGTGAGAAGTCTTCAGAAACAGGAACCAATGTTGCTAAAATTCAAACAAGTTTAACAATGACACCCATCAAATATTTTAAATGCAATCAGCTGGGTCACATATCCTGAAATTGTACTACAGCCACTACAGAACGGATATCAGTACAAGTTGGTAGACCTGTATCTAATATATTTCAGAACAAAAACTTGGTAGGTTCGATTTCAAAGTTTATTAAACCAATTAAGATTTATAATGATTTTTTAACTGCTTTAATCGACACAGGTAGTAAAATGAATTTGATCAATGACTGATTTAATAACTGAAAAATGTAACACTGTTTTAGTAGGATTGAATAACAGTAGAGTAAACTGTGATAAAATAGCTAGAATCCCTGTTAAAATTGATGACTATGACTACGAAAAAAGCGCGGTCGTGATTCCAAACGATTCGACTAGTAACGATGTTATACTCGGACATTCCTTGATTCAGTAGAGTGGCAAGTTCATAAAGACGGCATTGCGTTTTCAAAACCAATGGAAACTGATGTTTCACATGAAAGTGCCATGATGCAGATTCAAACAGATGTTTGCGACCCGGAATACAATATGAATCCCGTTTTAAATTTTAAAATAAAACAGGAAATTTATTATTTAATTTCCAATTATAATATGTTACGAACTAGTTGTCCATGTGAAGTTGACGATGAGGATTTACAGATGAAAATAGATTTAAAAACAAACAAGCCCATTTGCTCTTCACCGCGGAGAGTATCGTACCATGAACGTGAAGTTATAAATGAAATTATTAATTAATTGTTAGCAAAGTAAATCCGAATACACTAGTTCAGTTGTGCTTGTTGCAAAGAAAAATGAAGAAGGCCGTTTATGTGTAGATTATCGCGCGCTTAATAAGGAAACGGTAAAAGATAAATTTCCACTGCCACATATTGATGATCTTTTAAATTATTTGAGTAACGCTAAATATTTCACAGCACTTGATCTAAAAAACTGGTTTTATCACGTAAAGGTTCATTCAGATTCATTTAAATATACGTCGTTTGTAATACACAACGGGCAATATGAATGTGTAAAAAGGCCATTCGGGTTAGTTAATTCGCCATCGGTTTTATGTAAAGCGTTACTAGAATTTTTCGCGATTTAATTAAATAAAGTACAAGTATATATGGACGATTTGTTGATTGCAACAAATACAATTCAAGAGAACATAGAGATATTCAAAGAAGTCTTAAATTTAATGCTTAAAGAAATAGAATTACATTTTGACAAGTGTCAAATTTTATATACAGAGTTGGACTATTTAGGATACCATATTAGTCACAACCAAATTAGACCCGGTTTGGCAAAATCTAAAGTCATTCAGAATTTTCTAATACCATAAGATCAGAGACAGATACGAATGTTTTAAGGGTTGACTGGTTACTTTAGACGATTTATTAAAGACTACGCAATTATTGCAAAACCTTTGACAGACTTATTAAGACAAAATGTGGGCTTTGAAATTAAATCTGAACAAATTGAAGCTGTCAATAAACTAAAATATCACTTGATCAACGAACCTGTACTAAAACTGTACGATCCTGATGAAGAGATTGAATTACATACAGACGCAAGTGCTAGTGGATTTGGTGCAATACTAATGCAAAAACAACGGAAAATTTCACCCTATTTATTTTTAAAGTATAAAGGCAAATGGAACAGAATCGAAATTGCACAGTTTCGAATTAGAATTGCTAGCTGTGGTATACAGGGTGTTTCATTACTTCGAGTATATACGTTAATGGTATATGTGGTTTGATATGTTGGTTACGAATCTAAAAGATTTTTTTTGCAAGAAAGATAAATAATTTGCACCATTCATTCTATTAGGTAGAACATAGGGACAAAGTAACGTTCCATTTATGATTCCAGTCCAGATATTCAAAGAAAATCGCTGCTGGAAATTGCTTCTTACAATAACATGCGGATTTTCAATCGCTCAGTGATGTGAGTTATGAAAATTATAAACTCCGTCTCTCGTAATATTTGCTTCATCAGAGAAAATTATGTGCGAGGTGAAATTTTGATTTAGGGCATGTTGTTGTAGAAGCCACTTACAAAAAATTACTCGAGCTAGATGGTTAGTTTGTAGTAGTCCATGCACTCTTTGAAAATCGTACGGATGATAACCATGATTCCGAATAGTTCTCCAAACACTGGAATGTGGAACATGTAAAAGTCGTGATATTCTCCTTGTGCTAACTGTAGGGTGACAATTTCTTACTAGGCGAGGGCCTCCTTCTCTACCACGATTAGGTCGCAAAGATCCTGTGTAACTAAGAGAAGGACATAGATTAGTCAAGTACCTAGGAGATTACCTCTGGACAAACGTCATGAAGCCGAGTCAATAATTAATGAAATTAAATTAGGAAGAGCAATAGAAGAATCAAATAGTCCATGAGCTTCACTTATGGTATGGGTAAAGAAAAAGGACGGTTCTATACGCTTCTGTGTCGATTATTGAAAATTAAGTTACGTCATAAAGAAGGACAGTTACTATCTACCACCGATTGACGATACGTTGATACACTTGCGAGATTTAAAATCTTTTCAACTTTGGATATAAAAAGTAGTTATTAGCAAGTAGGAATGGTGCACGAGGATCTTGAGAAGATAAATGGGATCAAGATTGCAAGATTGCTTTTGAACTTTTAAAGCGGGCATTAGTAAGTGCTCCTACTATGAGCCAGACGGCAAGTTTATTTTATATACACAGACGTTAGCAACATTGGCATAAGTGTTATCCCAATGCAAGATGGCCAAGAAAAGGTCATCGGCTCTTTCAGAAAATAATTTTTATGGTGAAAAAAAAACGATAAAAACAATTTGCTGAATTCGTAATTGTACCCCAACACCTCCACCTTCTCAACCCCTGAAGGATATAAAAAGAGAAAATTCCACAATTTCGAAGATGCGATCGTTTTTTAACGTTTTTCACCATAAAAATTTCGTTCCATAAAAAAATTTTGATTGCCTACCAAGGGTGTGCGGGGTATGCATATCATGTCTGAATTGTTTTAGAAAAAGAAAAAACACGTGTTTTGTAACTTTGTCATCTAATAGTTCGTTCTCGAGATATTTAAGCGTTTCCAAACTTTTTTGACATCTGTATATATATATATATATATATATATATATATATATATATATATATATACATATATACAGACGAATCTAGATTAGGGATTCATCCTGATTCAAGTCAACCGAGGTTGTGGATTTATATATATATATATTGCAGACGAATCTCGATTTGGGTTTCATCCTGATTCACGTCGACTGAGGTTGTAGAGATGACCAGGATATTAAAAACAAGTTCAGACATCTATAGGAGGTCCACAATTACAGAGGTTTCACCGTAATGGTCTGGGGTGGAGTAATGGTTGGAGGAAGAACTGACCACATTTTTCTAAATACACTCCTAAATGCCCAGGCATATGTTAAGAGGATACTTTCACCCATTGTACTACCAATTAGCTAGCCGAAGAACATATTGACGTGCTACCATCGACTGTTCAATCACCAGACATTAATCCCATAGAGTATGTATGGGACATACTCCAAAGAAAGATTTTGCCCCATTTAACAAGAGGTAATAACAGGTGACAGCTAAATGAAGTTCTTGAGGAACAGTGGTAGCTCATCCTTCAGTCAGATATTAACCATCTCATCATAACGATGCCTAGAAGATGCATGACTGTTCTAAATCAAAGAGGGGACTCACTAATTATTAAACAAATTTTATTTTAAGAACAAAAAATGCTTACGCTAGTTTTCTCAAATTTAAAAAAATATATTTATTCCAATAATTTTAATAAGATTTTGCAAAAAGATAGGAAATTAAATTTTCATAATTTTTTTTTATTTTTTAATTAATGTTAAATAGATTTGTATAATATAATTGTTAATTTTCAAAAAAGATTGCTACGTTTCCTTTAATTACCATTTTAAAAATATATTCCCATACCATTTTATTGTGTAAAAATTCGGATTCCTTTTTCCCGTTATCTGAAATAATTAATATTGTCATTTCATAAATACTGTTTAAACACAAATACAAATTTTTACACTTTTTAAAATTAAAAATAATATATCTGCAATATATTGATTAAATGTTATGAACATGTGAACCATGAGTAACCTTTTGATAAATATGTACATGCCACGGGAACAAATTTATTGCATATCTAAATTCTAAAAGCCATCACACAATTTATACATGTAATACTAAACTGCGCAGCTTTTATTAAATATATATTTATTTTACGAATATTAAAATACCTATGCATTCGTACATGTACTTGTTGCTACGAAAATATTGACTGTAGATTTTTATGATCTGTATGATATTGATCAAGGAATCTCTTAAAAAAATTTCAGCTATTACAGTAAACTTTTTTACAATAACATTAAAAGAAAACAAATACTTCTTCTAATTTTCGTACAATAATTATGTAAAATAGTGTGTGTGTTGTGTAAAAATGGTCCTATGCATATCCTACAAAATAAATATTATTTAAATTATTTTCGGAAAAAGAGCACTCAATGTTCCCCTGTTTTATTTTTTTGTGACATTCCAGGTCTTACAACATAATGTTGACAACGATGTAGCAAATCTATTTTCATATTTCACGGTTACCATAGGCAATGTGTCATTTGAATGTTGTACTTCACGGATTATTACATTGCTAAGATACTAAGAATTATAAAAAGAGTAGGATAATAGCCACAATTTTAATTAAAATATAAGTTAATAGGGTAACAATATCATAGTCATAGAAAAAAACAGAAATGCTTGCTAAAAATATTTAAAAAGAAGGAAGGCAAACAAAAAATATTGGACAAGGAGATCTGCAATTGCAGAGTTTCAAATAAGAAATTAAAATATCTACATGGAAATGATTTAAAAAGTAAAAAAAAAATTGATACAAGGGCTCTGCAAATGCAGAGTTCCAAATGTGATAATTTAATATAACAATTTAAAATATCTATATGGAAAATTCAATCGCTTCAAATGTGAATTATATCTCTATTAATAATGTTTAAAAAAACAAACAAAACTAAACAAAAAATTTGAATAATTTGCCAATATTACAAAGTAATTTTTCCGTGAAAGAAGTTCTGCAAATTCAACAATTGTTGTTATTCATGCTTAATTATCTTCACATATCCTTATGCTAATATTCAGCAAATATCTGAGATTTATAATTATAATTTTCAAAATATATAAAGATATTTAATTTATTATCTCTGGTATTTATTTTTCTATTATATAATTAATATACAGTGTAACTCCATTCCGAGGCTCGTTGTCGAGATATATAATATAAACTTAAAATTTTTGTTTTATAAAAATTATATTATATCTCATATATACAAATAATAATAATACTTAACATTGATGGCATTGCCCCAATCAAAAATAAATTATTATATACATACACTGTTTCAATACACATCTAATTTTTTTCATAATATAAATACTCAAAATAAGATACGTATCTTTAAAATAATCATTTACCGTAAATTAATAAATAATATTATAAATTATTCCCTTTTCCATCAATAAAAATTCATATAAAATTAACAAAAAAAAATTATTATATAAACACAAGTATCGAACTAACCATTTATAGGTTCATATAAAACAATTTAGTATACTCGTATATTTACAACACAACTTCTATGGAACATATATTTTTGTACGTGTACGTCTGATCTTAATAAAACTTTTAATTTTGATAAAAAATTAACATTAGCACATTCACTTTGTTATTAAGCATAAAATAACTACTAATCACATAACTACAATCACAATCATTGTTAGAAAAATTCCTTCCGTATTGGCCACAAGGGCTTTGGAATAATTTCGAGTATATCCAGAGACGGAATGGCCCACTAGTCGATCGCGCGTTCGCCGTATGGGCCGACACTCAGAAGACCGGTGTAGAGCCGATTAGTAAAGAGGTAAAATTTTTCCATTTATTTGTAATATTGAAAGTTTATTATAATTTATTTTAAAGTATGGGGTAGGTGGCCTAGTGATATCGAGTCGGCCTGTGGATCTTGAGAACCCTGGTTCGATCCCAGACAATTGTCACCAAATTAAATCTACCACTGTGGCCCCCTTCCACTAACATCTTTGGTGGCAGTGATTTGACGACTGGTAACTATACTTCACGCGAAGAAATATATCACATATAGAGATCTGCTTCGGCAGAGTGCCACACTCAGTAATGGGCAAAAAGCGTGGTGATATATTTATTAATTTATCTCAAATGTATTCGGTCCAGATAAAACGCTAAGCATTTATTTATTTTTTGTTCAGTTCCATGGCTGTCTGTATTTTTAACACAACTTTCGACATTTTCATATTTAATTTCTGTCGTTACAAAGCATGTAATAGAAATTATGTTTATTGATTTAGATGCAGAAATGTATGCTCTAAAATTTTTATTTGAAGCCTTTTTGCATAAAATAATTAGGGAAGACAATAATTGAACATTTGAAAAATAGCATTGAAAACACTATGGTGCGCAATTCGATTCACCACCCTGTATAAATAATACAAGTATACTCGAAAGTGTATTGAAATATTACAATGTATTTTCTCCTACATAGAGAGACAGTGACAGCTTTCAAGACTCCCGCAAATATTTTATTGGTTGACCTACTGTATATATTAATATTATAATTCGAAAATATAAATATTGTACAAGACATAACTAAATTAAATATGTATTTTTGAATTTCATGGAATAAATAAGTATATCATTTGTGTAAAATAAATAGAAACTTAAGACATTAAAATGGAAAAATTAAATACAGACCTTTATACCATAGATTACCATATTTTAATTTCACAAACTTGAGAAAATCGACTACTAACTGTAATTTTTTTTTTAAATTTTAGAGTTAGATATTATGCGGTATATGCTATAAATTCTATTAATATCAGTTGCATAAAGACAATGTAAAATAAAAATACCCTTATTTAAATAACGGTCCTTAATCGTTAAACTATTATGATAATGAATGTCGGGTCCCAAGTTACGAATACCTAATATAGATTCTGAATTAATTATTATTTCTTCGATATCTAATTTAGATAATAAATAAATTAATTAATTTAGATAATAAATTAGATATCGAAGAAATAATAATTAATTCAGAATCTTTATTAGGTATTCGTAACTTGGGACCCGACATTCATTATCATAATAGTTTAACGATTAAGGACCGTTATTATTTAAATAAGGGTATTTTTATTTCACATTGTCTTTATGCGACTGATATTGATAGAATTTATTGCATATACCGCATGATATCTAACTCTAAAATGTATAAAAAATTAACAGTTATTTATTGATTTATTTATGTTTTTTTTATAATTATTATAAAATTCTGTACAAAGATATCATTGAACGAATAAATAATGTCACTTAAAATAATTAGTAAAATTTTAATAAATAGAACTTGTAAGATAACATTTGTTTTTGTAAGAAGTTATACATCGTGATTTTATATTTACTTATTTATTTTTACAAATAATTTGGTTACTCGTATCTTTTAATACTAATGTAATTCATATAGTGTAAATGTAAGTACAAAGAGAGCAAATAATTTCGTTGCCCTGTCCGAAATTATATAGCCAATTTATCTCTGAGTACAGTCGAGTTTTTGCGTATTATTGGCGACGCAGCCTCGCTAGCCGCTATCGGAGTAATTAGGTTGGACGTGGATAGTTATCGTTTACAGAACGAATAACTCAAGACATTACAATTGTATAGAGTTTCAGATTTCTGAAACGAAGAAGTATTTTTGGATGTGTAACGGTTTTTAATAAGCAAATATAGGGTAATTACTGGACATAATTGGGTCAAACAAAACCAATATAAAATAAAATAAATCAATATATCATCACTAGAGCACGGAATTATATGCATTTGTATATTCTATAATATCGATATGCTAAGAATTTTTTCTCATATCTACACGAATTAAACAAAATCAAATGTAAAAAACCGATTTTCATTTTGCATATTATGCATATTTTCGAAATTAATGCATAAATCAGAATAAAATGCATATACGTTCATATTTGTATAATTTTAATTTTTTGTTATATTAAATCAAGCAAATATTGTCCACACTGCACTTTGAGAACTGGGGTTCCCCTAAAGTTTACAAACCGCCCGGTATCGCATCGGTAAAAACTGGGATTCTTCTATTTTCTCTACGCTTTACTACGAGCCCCACTGCCATCGGTTGTCTTTCAGTTACATTTTGGATTTGTCAGTGGTCAGTCGTTATTTTAAAACGAAGTTATAATGCCACCAACACAGTCTTTGATACCTACATGGATAAAGGATTATCCAGAACTTTATTTAAATTTAAACAAGGTGTTTTGTCGATGTTGCAGCAAAACAGTAAGTTTACTTTATATTATTTTTTATTTGTATTTGGTACCAAAACAGTTTTCTAATTAATAGATTCCGTGTGAAAAAAAATTTCAAATTACACAACATATTGCTACAGCATCGCATACAAAATATAAGAAGAAAATTAAATATATAAAACAATTAACGCTTAATGAAACAATTGCTTCGGAATCAGTCTGTGAAAATAGAGAAGAATTCAATTTTGATTTATATGAAGCCTTTGTTAGCGCTAATATTCCGCTTATGAAATTACAAAATCCAACTTTTAAAGCGTTTTTAGAGAAATATTGTAGTAGACCAGTAACAGAAGAATTCACCTTTAGAAAAAAATATATAAACAATGATTTCGAAAAAATCATGAGTGAAATTAGGGAGTTAATTTGAAACAATTATATTTATTTTATAGTCGATGAAACAACTGACACTTGTGGCATATATATATCGCCAATTTATTAATAGGTGTACTGAGTGAAAAAGTTCCTGGGCAAGCGTATTTAATTGGTTTGAAACAATTAGGGAAAACCAACAATGTAACTATGTCGCGGTTTAAAAACGAAGTATTAACAAATTTCTATTTACCCAATGCTGTCCCTACTGAAACGGTTTTATTGACGTCAGACGATGCTACATACATGATCAAATCTGCACAAACTTTAAAAGTATTTTATTCAAAAATGATACATGTCACATGCTTAGCACATGGCGTGAATAGAATAGCAGAAGATATTCGTAACCAATATCCAGATGTAAATTGTTTAATCAATACGGTCACACATTAGAGAGGCAGGGCGTGGAACTCACAGATCCTGTGAAATTAATTACAGATTTAAAAAATAAGGTCAACCAAGTTAAGGGTAAAATTGGTGATTCTATAAAAACGAAGATGCAAGACGTATTAAGAAGAAATATAAGGTTTGATGAACTTACTAAAATTTCAAATATTTTAAATGGAAATGACGAGCCTTTTATAACAATGAATGCCACCACTATATGAAAATTTAAGTTTTGACTCATCATCATGTAGAAAGAAGTTTTTCTATATATATAAAAATTTGTTATCTGATCGAAGAGAATCGTTTCTTGTGGAAAAAGAGTAATATAAGATTGGCAATATTACAATATTATTTATAAATTATAATAAAAAATGAAATATACTGTTTTATAGTTTGTAGGTTTGTACTTTACATTAATTTATCAATTTATCTTTTGTAATACAAATGTCAAATAACTTGTTTAAATAAATTTTGTAATTTTATTGTGTTTTTGTACGTCAATTTTTTTTTAATACAATCAGTGCATATTTAACTAAATTATTGCTTAATTTAAAAAAAAAACTGTTGTATAATTTAACAAAATATTGTGCATATATATGCGCATATTTTCAGGGTTAGATCTCGGTAACAAATATGTTACTTTATAAGTGCCATTTATTACTCATTTTATATTTGTTTCGAATGCCAAACTATTATTTTTATTTCAATATACTGTGTATATACTTATTTACTCTTTCCTGTTTAATATCTGCTCTTTATTGTGCTGTTCAGAACATTTTTTCGTAAATAAATATAACAAGATTATACATACTTACTCGTATATTATAATTATAATAAATTTTATTATAAAAATAAATATAATACTGTTATAAATCAATTCGCGTATTCAGTTATATAAGAAAAAAAACCTAATTAAACAAAAAGAAGAAAAAACAAGCGTAGCATAGCGGGACTTTTTATAAGTAGATAATCACACAGCATTCATACAGAATGAAGATGTAGCTAGTATTTTGTTTCACATTTAAATATCTGTATGAGTACGGAATAGGTATCAAGTACTTCAGATTTTTTATAATGAGTACAAGTACTGAATTAAGTTTCGAGTTCTTTTACTCAACTAATGCGCAGCTCTGTTGAATACGTAGGAACCTTTGGAACGCTCCACAACTAGAGATATTAAATGAATAGATATATTTTATGTATTGTAATTTATTCATAAAGAAAAGAATAATAATTTTTTAATGGCAAGCTATTTTTATTCTGTATCTAGAAGGTACTAATAGTTTTATACATATATTAAAATTGATTTAGGAATGTTTTTTCCCGATTTTAAACATATAAACTATTTTTTTACCACTCGTATTTAAAAAAAAAACTCTATAGACTAGAATGATAAAAAACATAACTTTTCATTTATTGAAAAAATATCTGTTTTTGTTCAAATATACGCAATTATAGGCTATTAAAAACACACCATTTACAATTTCTTATAAAATTATTATTTCAGGAGCTAATAATTCATAAATTTACTTATGGCTAGTTGCACCGCCATCCCATAAAAATTAAGGAAGACATCATCAAATCTCATTATTGACACCAATGTTTATTAATTTATTTGTCATTATTTATCAATTTTATATTATTTTATTTAAATTACACTTAATATTTGATGAACAGCATTATCCATCAATAATGATAAACAAAACTCTATTGTCTGTATTTATACAGAATTAATTACTACAAAACTTTAAATGAAGCTGCACATTTTTGCATAAATTTGTAAAAAATAACTTATGTTTTTGTTTTGCACATACATTGTGCGTATTTTAGCCTTATTTCAGTGCATTTGTATTTCAAACATTTATGTATAAGCCGCTCTCTATTTACGTAGAATACTTAATGGTAATAATAAGTCATTTCGACCTTTATTTCGACGCCTAGAAATTTTCATTTACATCACTCAGCAGTAGATATGAAGATTATGTTATCTTACCAGAATGACTGCTGTCCTTGAATTATTTTATAATGATAATAAATGTATTCATCAGTGGACCTCTACAATGTGATATGTAATAAATCATAGATTATAATTAGTACAAAAAATTCATGTGAGAGAAATATTTGACTACGATAATAAATTACATTTTTAGAAAATCATTAACACTATAAAAATCTTATTTATATGTAAATAATATAACATTAATTTTTTTAGAAATAGGTCAGCTACATAATTATTACTATCTAAGTTTGTGTAAACATAAGTAATCTACAAAATTAATTATTGGGCTAGTTGTTTAACGTCCAGTGCGAAAATCAATATAATTATAATTTAATTTATATTATTAATAAGATTCATATTATCTTTCATTGATTTTATTTCTCTGGTTAAATTCTTAATAGCTTTATCTTGATAATGAATTAACGAACGAAGTGTTTCATAAGCACATGATGACTCTACAGAACAAGGAATATCATTTATAGAATTTGACGTTTCAATTGTACTAATACACTTATTAAAAATCCATAAGACATATGGAAAATATTCTTACATGTACCATGACAACTCATTCATAAATTCTTTAAAAAAATTAGTATAGCAGTAGCCATTTTTCTTTGAATACAAGTACATGTAAATTTGAAATGTAATTGCTTTTTTAATTAAAAATAAATTTCAATTAATATTATTAATATGAATGCAAATTAAAAGCACTGTTAATTCAACATATCACACCTGACATAAACGGTCTTGTTGTAAACTAATTAAAATTCGAAATATCTTGTAAATATTCTCTACTCAGAAATTATGCAAGTTTACTTACACAAAATACTAACAATTTAGACTGAGTATTGTCAAACTATTTCGTCATTAACAAGGTTTGAACGAAGTACAATTAATGGTTATCGCCGCTTGCGTTGCCCGACACAATAGCACGTTTAACACAAAGCCTATGCGTGTTCTACATGTAGTTCGTAATGTTTCCAATTCTCCATGTTTGCTGTAGATGTTTACTATTTGCAAATAGAACTGTTCCTAATAAAGCAGTATTTACTTTGCTGATTTTGTTTGCTGAAGAACAGGAACTTGTATTCTGGTGCTTAATTGTAACAGTTGCCTGAAAGTACATCGAGCGGGATTTACAAAATCTATAAATACTCTTATGATGTGTCTAGCAGTTTTGTTTCAGAAACGTTTTATTTTATTGTCAATTATAATTATAACTTTTATATTATTTTGTATTTGGGAAACCTCTATTTTAGGACCACATTTAATTATGTGTTAGGTACCTACTTTTGTAATTTTCATTAAAGCAAATGTTTTTATTTTAGCTTGATTCTATTCCAGCTTCATCTCATCATCTGTGGCGCTACAGCCCAAATCGGGCCTGGACCTACCGGACACACCGAGCCGCAGTTTTTACACTGCCGTACTGCCGGTTTTCGTAGTCGAATGCTACATTATTTAAGGCGTATAAGTTACTAGCTTATAGCGCCCAAGTGTGATAAATACATGTAGCTGTATTTTTTATATTTTACGACAAATCACACATTGTCGACAGGCGGATTCGAACTGACGAACCTTGGCTCGGGTGACGTCACAGTATGTTAAGAGATGTGCCTTAACACGCTCGGCCACCAGTTTGCATAGTATATATCCTGTTACATTAATTTTACATATTACATTTCTGACTGAAGCATTAACTTTTCAATTATGTCAATTACCTACCGAATAGTTGAATAACGAAATCTTATTTTTAGATCTGCAATAAAAAATAATCACGACCCTGTCAGAAAGTAAAAGATTTTTTCTTAATTGAGAGAAGAATGTTATAGTCTTCATGCGTAGGAAAGAAAGTAAATATTTCTTTTATACATAGAAATTGATAAATCACTTACGATTTGATATTAATGATATCGAGATGACATCGTCAAGAGAATAATCAATTTTATCTACATTCCTAATATATTTCCGAAACTTGTAAATTCTGGTGGGGGTAGTAATTATATGTATATTTCGTGAAGACAGTGTCTTTTTTCTGTAGATATGCAAGTAACTATTTTGTACAACCATTAAGATAGCTAGTCATTGTATGCTCAAGCTACAGATACAAATACGTAATGTATTAATATGTTATAGAATTATCTGTTCAATTATTTTAAATGGGAACTAGTGGTACACATTATTGTGATGTGCCGTCAGAGGATCACAATACGCTTCAACACGATATAATATATGCATAAAATATTTGACATTCCCAAATATTCGTTAGAGTCTTCTGCCTCACACGGTAGTTTTGTAATGACCGTGTACTGCAATGGACGAGAAATCTGAAAATAAAAGAATATTAATAAAAATCAGGAAAACTAAGCCCGACATGTTTTATATATTTTTCCCTTATATGTTTTTGATTTCATATTTTTCAGTACAAGAATGTACAGATACTTTGACAAAATTAAGAAATGCCCACACAAACGCAATAACACAAGGGAAGATGACTACAACTGGTCAGGATGTAGGAAGATATTCCAAGTGGGAATTAGATATATGAAACTTTCTACACATCGCGTGTTTAAAATGTATCCGTAGCTTACCGCTGCTGTGGATATAATACATTTTTATATCTTACGGTTACCATAGGCAACGTGAGATATGAATGCCATATCTTACGAGGTGTTGCGGTCATAGGATTGTAATTTGAAATTATTATCTTGGAATAATGACATAAAATATATATTAATAACAACTATGTCGCAATCGTAGAGCAAGTACAGGTACAACCTCATGTAATGTCAATATCTCACTCTTGTGAATTACTGCATTCCGACTTGTACCATTTCATACTTGTTCAATTCTGATTAATTTTAAATTACAAATAAACACATGTTTTTTCTTTATTTTCCAAGTATCTAGTGTACATATAAGGTTAATTATGAAGAAATCAGAAAAAAGAACAAGACCGCAGTGTAGATATGAGAATATTATAGTGTGTAACTCGTTCCACACAAAAAGTAGTGTGTTCCAAAATGTGTTTAATTTCAACTAAATTTGATATGATTTGACAAATTTGTACCCTCTAATATCTCTTAACATATTTCCGAGCATAGCAAAGTCAAGATGGCTAGCATAAAGTGTCTTTCAGCTAGTTTTATTTGGTTAACCACAGGGATTTCGAGCATTTTAGTACTACGATTTCGGTAGTAAGTAGATAATGATAATATATAGTTATCACATGAATATGTTTAAATATAGAAAATGTGCTTTACAATAACGTTCTTATTATTCTCGGAAATTAATTGATTTCCAATAAAATTGCCAAATATTTAGATAAATAATAAAGTGTATGTCCCGCGTTATGGTCGCACGGGTTGATATATATGTATATATATATATATATATATATAGGCACTTTTAATTGTGGCTACTTGAGATTAACAAAATTTTTAATGGGGGTGGTGTCTCAGTGGCATCAAGTCGGCCTGTGGATCTTGAGAACCCTGGTTCGATTCCCGTAGTCGACAAACAATTTTCACTAAATTAAATTTACCCCTGTGGCTTCTCCTCTACTAACGTCTTTGAAGGCCGAGATTTGACGGCTGGTAACCGCTCTTCACGCCAAGAAATATATCTTTTACCGCGATCTGCTACGGAGTAGTCCAACATCTAGTAATAACTAAAATACATAATGATATATGTATTTATTTATTATATAAGTTGCACAAAAATAACTATGGTACTGGCAAAATAAATAAATAAATATATGCTACTGATAAGATAGTAAATATGTCTTCTATTTTATTTGTACCACTTGTCTCAATATACGATAGTTATTATTTAAAAACGAACAAATTTATTAAAATTAGTTTTTCGTCCATATTTAGTGTCCTTGCAGTTTTCGGGAACTCAGTTAACTTACGAATGTGACAACTTTTGTCTAATTTAATCAATGTCACAGCTCTTATAGTACTCTAGATTGTATACCTTATACCTGTATGAACAAACATATCAGAACGCTTTACATTAATTCAAATAACCGAAATGCAAATAGGTAACATTAAGCAATTATTTGCTACAGTGTTATTTGACTAATAAAGGAGCATATGAATAAATAGATGCAAGTATATCACGCTTTTTATACATTATTGAATGTAGCACACTGCTTTAGCAGGCTTGGTAAATGACATTTATGTATGCGCTTGAATTTCACTAACTAGCCATCAAATCACGGTCTTAAAAAATTCTAGTTGAGTAATATTTTATGTGGTGCGAATCAGTTATTGGTGGAAAATTTAACTTCGGGTTTTTAATTTCACAGTTCTTTTCGTTGTTAGTGAGTCATAAAATAATTGTAATATCACGCATTTTACCCTGTACGGTGTGACACTCAGCCGTAGCAGATCTTGGTATGTGATATATTTATGTGCGTGGTTACCAGCCGTCAATTCTCGGCCCATATAGATATATAAATGAATATTTTCTAATTTAATTTAAAATACAATAAAAACAAATTATTGATGAGAAATTATAGCCGGGGTCTGGCACCGGTAGCCCCACATCACCAGTACCCATTGAGATCACCCATTACAGGGTGTGGCACTCTGCCGTAGCAGATCTCGGTAAGTGATATATATATAATAATAATAATAATAATAATAATATTTATTTTGTTAAGAAAAAAAAATTCTTTACAAACGATTGGCTGCAACATAAAATTTACAAATGCTATAATATTTAATCGAGTTAAAATATTTGGATTAATATCTCAAGTGTTACAATAAATATTACAATTAGTGATACGATAAATGATACAATACATAGTATAAGATATGTATAAGTATTTGAATAATGAGTGCCTAAACAAGTTACAAGTTCATAGCGAATGCTTTAATTTTGGTTGCGTTCTTCACGAAGTTGGAGATGTCATACATTTTCTCCTTTGTGAGGTCGCCAAGTAGTTGTTCCATTTCTTTGGTGTAGAGGGCTGTATGTCTGGAAATAAATGTATGTCAGACAGGATTGTACAGCGGGCAACGGAATAAGAAATGACTGAGGTTGTTGGGTTCGTTGGTGTTGCATATCGTACATAATTCCTCAAAGTTAAATTTGTGAGACATTCCATATTGGTAGATGCTACATTGATTTGGATTACTTGCTCTGAGTTGGCTTACTAGTTTAATAATATTGTAAGGAATACTCATCGACAGATAGTGATGACTTGTGTCGTAAGATTTGTAAAAGGAATTTTAGGAGGAGTTGTTCATGCGGATCAGGTCCTCTTTATGCAGATGGTGGATTAGAACTAATATGATATTATCCATTTCTTCTTTAACTAAAAGGAAGTTCTGTTTCTGCCAGAGCCAGTGGAAATTTGTTACTTTTAATATGTTTTCTAACAATTAAGCCCAGTTTTGTTTTTGTTGCTCTTCACAGTTAGCTTCTATATTTTGGTTAAGAGTGTACAGTTTGTTGTAGCAGATTTTTACTTATCTAGATTCCGACATTAAAAGTATTTTGTGCCACCAATTTAGAAGTCTCTTCAAAATAATAACTTCTAGTTTAAGTTGTCCAGTCTCTATTCTTATCCAATAGTTCGGTGTAGTTTTACTCCATGAAAACATATTCTTTAAAAATTGTACTTGATCTTTTTCGATATTTTCGTATTTTATAAGTCCCCATACATCAGCTCCATATGTTAAGGTAGGTCTTAATATACTACTGTACAGTTTCAGTATAGTATTTCAAGAAAATGTTTGTGCCTTAATCATCGATTGCTTTATTGCTTCCCTTGCTTTGGCGGCTTTACTTAAGCATACAATAGTGTTATCATTGAATGATCCAGATGATTTGAAGTTGACTCCCAGATAAATATATGTGTTGGTAAATTTTATTTCTTTACTTTGACAAGTTTATTTTAGATTGCGTTTTGGTGGTCTGCCACGATGAAAATGAATAATTTTAGTTTTTTCGGCATTAATTTCAAGTTTAATGGAATTGCAATAATTGTTCAGGGCAGAAAGTTTGTGATGCACATCGATAGATAAATTAGCCAATATGACCATGTCGCCTGCATATTGTAACGTTAAAATATCGACCGACTGATTGATAAAATAACCTTCGAGATTTCTAGATCTGAAAACTGTTTCCAAATCTGCTATGTATAGAGCAAAGAAAACGGGACTGGTGCATTCGCCCTGGAGGACACCCTTCGTTATTTGAATTTCATTGGACACTTCATCCGTTGTTTTGATTTTCATAGTTGCTTCGCTATATATGTTTTTCATCAATCTGACAATTTTTGCGCTTAGCCCCGACTCGTATAGTTTATTCCGCAGTAGTTCGTGCGGAACGGTGTCGAAAGCTTTTCTGAAATCGACAAATATGCTATATACTCCTCTTTTGCTTTTCGTGAAAGAAGTTTGTATAATAGTATTTAGTACGAAAATGTTATCTATACAAGACCCCTTTTTCCTAAAGTCTGATTGAGCCTCGGGTAGAATGTTGTAACTTTCGGACCATATTTGGATTCTGTTGTTCAGAGTAAATGTTAGTAATTTTGTTATTGAATTTATTAGTGCTATTCCACGGTAGTTATCTTTTTCAGCTCGATCACCTTTTTTGTGAATTAAGGTTAAAATAACGTTTTTTAGTTGTTTCGGTAAGTTTTCTGTTGTTAAAAATTGGTTTAATAGTTCTAACAAATATCTTTTCCATTCATCGGGGAGATTTTTTAATTGTTCGTTTAGTATATTGTCACTCCCTGGGCTTTTATTATTTTTTAGTTTCACCAAATTGTAATTTAATTCATGAATTGTGATTCTTGAGTCTAGATAAGGATGTAAAGCATCAAAAAACAGAATTTCGTTGCAGATTCTTTTCCCAAACCAGGCTTTAAAATAAAGTTCCCATTCTTGTGGAGGCACGGGGTTTTGTTGGTAACAAATGCGATTTAGTGTATTAACAGTTTTCTAAAATTCTGCTTGGTCATTTATCGCCTCTAGATTATTCTTTATTGATTGTTTGAAGTTATTTTTCTGTTCCGTTTAAGTACATTTTGTATTCTTTTTTAGCAGTTTGATATCCATTGGGGGATTCACTATCGAAATTTTTTCTTTTGCAGATATGAAGTTGTTTTCTGCAGTGTGTCTTTAATGGAGTACATTTCTTATTGTACCACTGGTTTTTTCGTATGTGTTTGTTGTTGATATGTATTTGTTTGACGAAACCAATTTCTTTGGAGACCGTTTCAATTTTATTTGTTAGATATGAACAATTTTCTTCGACCTTATTTGTTGATAAAAATATCGGAGTTTCTTTTTTTAAGATGTTAGAGTATATTTCTGCCTTGCAGTTGTCCCGGGTAGTTTTTTGAATTATTTTTTGGGTTTCATTCTTCATCTTAATATTGGGGTGAAAAAGGTTTTCAATTTTGAGTGAGCAAATTAGATGATCAGATAGCTATATCTCATCTGAGATATAGAAATCATTTATAATGTGTAATGCTGATGCATCAGACTAAACTAAATCGATCGTACTCTTTCCTCTGGGCCCAATGTACGAAAATTTCCCAGGCGAGTCACTCAGGGCTCTTCCATTTATCACAAACTTATTATTTTCCTCTATAGTGTTTGTTAAATCTTTACCTTTTTTGTTGATAACTCGGTCCAGCGCCTCACGACTAGCACTCAGGTTAGTGTTCATCATAATTGCGTGTTCGCATATATTAAGGTTACCCATTCCCGAATTAAAGTCACCACCAATAATTAAAGAATGATTTGATTAATTTTTAATGATATTATCTAGAGTGTCTGCAAAAAGATTTAGCAATATTTCAAAATCATATGAAAACGAAAAATAGACTACTCCAATTATTAGGTTCATTAATTTGTTTGATGTACTCAAAAAAATCCAGTGTGGTTCACGTTCAATAATTGAGACGTTAGTCAGATCAACTGTGGAAAAAATTGCAATACCACCGATGGCTCTTCCTGAGCTGGCCTGTTTTATTGCCGGTTGTTCATATAATTTGTATTTTGTCAAGAAAGAAGAAACAATCATTAGATTAAAGTTTAGCCATGTGTCCGTTAGGCAAATGATGTCGTGTTCGAGAATATATTCTTGTTCAACATTGTTTAGTTTGAAGATATTTTTGTAGCCTTGCATATTCCAGAATATAATGTTATTGGGCTAATTTTTATTCAGTTTTTAGGATCCTGTTTTCTCGATATAGAGTGAGAGCGAAGTCTGGTAATTACGTGTTTGTCTAGTGGTCCTATTGCGGAGGAGTTTTTTTTATTCTTGTTATGTATTTGAAGCGGAGATTTTTTGTTTTCTTTTCTCTCTGTTTCCGGTAGATTTTTTTTGTTCTGAGCATTTTGAAAATCCAAAGTTTTTGCTGTGCTATCGGCATCCGGGTACGCTATCACCCGCCAACCTTCACTATCAGTGCTAGCTTATGCAGGCACGGGTGAAACCTTCCTAAATCGATACGCAGTGCTATCGGCATCCGGGCACGCTATCACCCTCCAACCTTCACTGTCAGTGCTAGTTTATGCAGGCACGGGTGAAACCTTCCTAACTCGATATGCAGTGCTATCGGCATCTGGGCACGCTATCACCCGCCAACCTTCACTATCAGTGCTAGCTTATGCAGGCACGGGTGAAACCTTCCTAACTCGATATGCAGTGCTATCGGCATCCGGGCACGCTGTCACCCTCCAACCTTCACTAACAGTGCTAGCTTATGCAGGCACGGGTGACACCTTCCAAACTTCACTACCAGTGCTAGCTTATGCAGGCACGAGTGAAACCTACCTAAAACGATATGCAGTGCTATCGGCATCCGGGCACGCTATCACCTTCCAACCTTCACTATCAGTGCTAGCTTATGCAGGCACGGGTGAAACCTTCCTAACTCGATATGCAGTGCTATCGGCATTCGGGCACGCTATCACCTTCCAACCTTCACTATCAGTGCTAGCTTATGCAGGCACGGGTGAAACCTTCCTAAATCGATACGCAGTGCTATCGGCATCCGGGCACGCTATCACCCTCCAACCTTCACTGTCAGTGCTAGCTTATGCAGGCACGGGTGACACCTTCCAAACTTCACTACCAGTGCTAGCTTATGCAGGCACGGGTAAAACCTACCTAAAACGATATGCAGAGCTATCGGCATCCGGGCACGCTATCACCTTCCAACCTTCACTATCAGCGCTAGCTTATGCAGGCACGGGTGAAACCTTCCTAGCTCGATACGCAGTGCTATCGGCATCCGGGCACGCTGTCACCCTCCAACCTTCACTATCAGTGCTAGCTTCTGCAGGCTCAGGTGACACCTTCCTAAATCGATACGCAGTGCTATAGGCATCCGGGCACACTATCACCCTCCAACCTTCACTATCAGTGCTAGCTTATGCAGGCACGGGTGAAACCTTCCTAAATCGATACGCAGTGCTATCGGCATCCGGGCATGCTATCACCCTCCATCCTTCACTATCAGTGCTAGCTTATGCAGACACGGGTGAAACCTTCCTAACTCGATATGCAGTGCTATCGGCATCCGGGCACGCTATCACCTTCCAACCTTCACTATCAGTGCTAGCTTATGCAGGCACGGGTGAAACCTTCCTAACTCGATATGCAGTGCTATCGGCATCCGGGCACGCTGTCACCCTCCAACATTCACTATCAGTGCTAGCTTCTGCAGGCACGGGTGACACCTTCCTAACTCGATATGCAGTGCTATCGGCATCCGGGCACGCTATCACTCTCCAACCTTCGCTATCAGTGCTAGCTTATGCAGGCACGGGTGAAACCTTTCTAAATCGGTATGCAGTGCTATCGGCATCCGGGCACGCTATCACCCGCCAACCTTCACTATCAGTGCTAGCTTATGCAGGCACGGGTGAAACCTTCCACCCTTCACTATCAGTGCTAGCTTATGCAGGCACGGGTGAAACGTTCCTAAAACGATATGCAGTGCTATCGGCATCCGGGCACGCTATCACCCTCCAACCTTCACTATCAGTGCTAGCTTATGCAGGCACGGGTGAAACCTTCTTAAATCGATACGCAGTGCTATCGGCATCCGGGCACGCTATCACCCTCCATCCTTCACTATCAGTGCTAGCTTATGCAGGCACGGGTGAAACCTTCCTAACTCGATATGCAGTGCTATAGGCATCCGGGCACGCTGTCACCCTCCAACATTCACTATCAGTGCTAGCTTCTGCAGGCACGGGTGACACCTTCCTAAATCGATACGCAGTGCTATAGGCATCCGGGCACGCTATCACCCTCCAACCTTCACTATCAGTGCTAGCTTATGCAGGCACGGGTGAAACCTTCCTAAATCGATACGCAGTGCTATAGGCATCCGGGCACGCTATCACCCTCCAACCTTCACTATCAGTGCTAGCTTATGCAGGCACGGGTGAAACCTTCCTAAATCGATACGCAGTGCTATCGGCATCCGGGCACGCTATCACCCTCCAACCTTCACTGTCAGTGCTAGCATATGCAGGCACGGGTGACACCTTCCAAACTTCACTACCAGTGCTAGCTTATGCAGGCACGGGTGAAACCTACCTAAAACGATATGCAGTGCTATCGGCATCCGGGCACGCTATCACCTTCCAACCTTCACTATCAGTGCTAGCTTATGCAGGCACGGGTGAAACCTTCCTAACTCGATACGCAGTGCTATAGGCATCCGGGCACGCTATCACCCTCCAACCTTCACTATCAGTGCTAGCTTATGCAAGCACGGGTGAAACCTTCCTAAATCGATACGCAGTGCTATCGGCATCCGGGCACGCTATCACCCTCCATCCTTCACTATCAGTGCTAGCTTATGCAGGCACGGGTGAAACCTTCCTAACTCAATATGCAGTGCTATCGGCATCCGGGCACGCTATCACCTTCCAACCTTCACTATCAGTGCTAGCTTATGCAGGCACGGGTGAAACCTTCCTAACTCGATATGCAGTGCTATCGGCATCCGGGCACGCTGTCACCCTCCAACATTCACTATCAGTGCTAGCTTCTGCAGGCACGGGTGACACCTTCCTAAATCGATACGCAGTGCTATAGGCATCCGGGCACGCTATCACCCTCCAACCTTCACTATCAGGGCTAGCTTATGCAGGCACGGGTGAAACTTTCCTAAATCGATACGCAGTGCTATCGGCATCCGGGCACGCTATCACCCTCCAACCTTCACTATCAGTGCTAGCTTATGCAGGCACGGGTGAAACCTTCCTAAAACGATATGCAGTGCTATCGGCATCCGGGCACGCTATCACCCTCCAACCTTCACTATCAGTGCTAGCTTATGCAGGCACGGGTGAAACCTTCCTAACTCGATATGCAGTGCTATCGGCATCCGGGCACGCTATCACCCTCCAACCTTCGCTATCAGTGCTAGCTTATGCAGGCACGGGTGAAACCTTTCTAAATCGGTATGCAGTGCTATCGGCATCCGGGCACGCTATCACCCGCCAACCTTCACTATCAGTGCTAGCTTGTGCAGGCACGGGTGAAACCTTCCTAAAACGATATACAGTGCTATCGGCATACGGGCACGCTATCACCCTCCAACCTTCACTATCAGTGCTAGCTTATGCAGGCACGGGTGAAACCTTCCAACCTTCACTATCAGTGCTAGCTTATGCAGGCACGGGTGAAACCTTCCTAAAACGATATGCAGTGCTATCGGCATCCGGGCACGCTATCACCCTCCAACTTTCACTATCAGTGCTAGCTTATGCAGGCACGGGTGAAACCTTCCTAACTCGGTATGCAGTGCTATCGGCATCCGGGCACGCTATCACCCTCCAACCTTCACTATCAGTGCTAGCTTATGCAGGCACGGGTGAAACCTTTCTAAATCGATATGCAGTGCTATCGGCATCCGGGCACGCTATCACCCTGCAACTCACCACTCGGTGCCATCGGCAACCGGGCAAGGGAGAACCTTCCTTTTTTACCCAGAATATTCTTTATATGAACTTTGAGCTTGGTGACATACATCATTTTCAATTGCTGTTACTCTTTTACTAGAGTGGCAATAAATTTTATTATTATTTGATATGGAAAGACTGCCACAATGATATAATTCTATTGATTATATTTATTTTACTGATCAAGTATTCCTTGCTAATTGTTTGCAAAACGATACAACACTGGGCACTGGTTACCGTTGAATGAAACCACCCAGATGGGCAATGGTTGCCTATAAAGGAAACTTAGGAAATCCCCCCATAGTGCACAATGGTTACCTATAAAGGAAACTTAGGAAAACCCTCCACTCGTCGTTGCCTCAGGGCCAACCTAACTACAACGATTGCAACAATACTGATCCACCGACTTAACAATGATTAAACAAAGATATTGATGCATTGACAAATTATTGTGATGGATCTAGAAATATCACCTCTGTGAGACGGGAATGATTTATAATTAAAGTATGTAATTTTGCTATTCAAGAAACATTCTCATTAATTTTGAGAATATTTTGATGATTGGATTTGTCTCTCTGCTTGAGGTTTTTTGTCGTGTTTTTCCCTCTTGCGTAAGGTAAATACCAGAGAGCTATTTTACTATTGAGTTCACGACAGAACTTTGTGTTCAAGTCACTCTGTTCATTCTAAATTCACATAATAACTAATGTTTGTTGATTACTTGGTTTTTCAATAAATGCACAAGGTATGACGTCCCCGTCATGTCTTTTGGAAGGAATTTACATCTTTCACTCAACTCAACCTTTCCCGAATTCCCCCACTATTGACAGCTACTTCGTATTACGAACTAATAAGGGTTACATTTATTATACACAACGTAGGTCATTTTACATTGTTTTATAGAATCATTTAAACACAACGTAGGGCTATAAAATATTGTTTTACACTAGACGATCACACAGTATGAATTCATTGTCGGGATTCATTCTATTTGTAAACGGCTGCCTTCTGAAGGCATTAGTATCGCGATAAAGACATTTTATGTTAGATCATCGTTAAAATTACAATCGGTACACATGAACAAGTTTGGTAACACCGTACTTTTATAATTGTGCCGTGAACAGCGTGTTCAATATTTGTAAATAAGAACGCGTAATGTTACAGTATAGTAGTTTATAGTTCACTTTACTTGTAATAAATACTTTAAATAAATAATTTTGAATAAACGTTTTCTTTTTTAATTAAAGTAACATTCGACGTCCCTCCTTCAAGGTTTTCGCAATCCTCCTAAGAGCGACGATCCACGTTTTGAAAACGGAAAATTTCCTTTCTTATAATGATATGCAAATTATATAATACTTAACCAAATATTACGAATAAATGTTTAAACTATATAATTTATTCGAAAATACCACTTATTCGTGTTTAAATAAAAGCTAAAATGAATAATCCGGAACCAGTTTAAAAGTTAACATCCAATAAAATTAAAGTCAGAATCTGCTTTATTTGCTAAGTGGCCATTAGTTATAATTCAGCTAATAAACATGGAAATCATTAACCACATCATGACCAACTTTTCAGTATAAACCTGCAGCAGATATGTAAAGAGTTAACGTGTTACGTTATGTATTTAATTCAGTAACATCAAAGCGCATAATTAGTCTCAATTATCTTAATATGCCTGGTTGGAGATTTTATATTCAAAGGGGTGAAAGTAGATATAATGTTTTTATTTGTAGACAAGACGAATGCCGTCTGTGGTTAGATAAATGCTTAATTACGAAGGTGAAATTTGTATATATTTTCAGATTTATATATATATATATATATATGTGTGTGTATATATGTAACGTTTTTTATCCATTACTAGGTATGGTAATCTACTTTAGCAGATCTCGGTAAGTGAAATAATTTTACGCGTGATGTGCAATCTCCAGCTGTCAAATCACGGCTCCCAAAGATGTTAGTAGAAAATTGTAATGTGGAGCCGAGTGTGGAGCAACGTTATTGAATTGTGGGATACGAATTCGGATTCCCAAATCCACAGTCCAATATGATACCATTGAGCTATCTATTTTTTAGTTGCATATTAAATTTAATTTTACTATTTATAAATATTTTCTTTTAATTTCATTATATGAAGCAAGTATCAATATAAAATTTAAATTTGCTGCAAAATGCTGGACAAAATTTAAAATGCTACAAAGCTGGATTTAAAAAAAATAGAAAATCTAGCAAAAGCTGAATTTCTGGCAACATTGAACCGGGGTACGATTCGTCCGTCGGTGCATACTGTGCAATATGTTTGCAAGTAACAGTAACTGTTTTTCTGGTTGCTATAGTTATGAAAACATTAGTAATGCTATTTTTAATTATTTTAAATTAAAAAACAGATTTGGTTCATTGAATAGTCCCTCGAATATGATTCGTGCTCAAAGTTAAGTAGATTATTTTTTAACGGTGTATTACTTATGTCTCTTTTGCTTATGACTATCACTCGTGCTGCGCACTCGTAATATTCATACTAAAGCACAAGAGACATTCGTAATACACCGTAAGAAATAGACAGCATATCTTTGACTACTTATAGTATTACAATTGAATATTTATTAAAATGTATTTAATTATCTTTTTGATATTCAAATGAATGAGTTTGTTACTGCAATTATTAGTAACTGACAGATTGCATTATCATATCTATATAAGATAAAATATGTAATAAGACAGCACATGTTCAAAAAATTTAGGACTTGAAAGCAAATAATCATATAAAATTAATCAAATTAATATATCTCAATTTAATTACTTTTAGATGCAGTGCACTGGAATTATGATATCTATATGGATATCAAACTTTAATAACAATACGATATTTAAATAAGTAAAAACAATAAACTTGTATATACGAGCCCGGTCTCACTACAGTTGGTCCACTTACAAAAATAATTGGCACTCTACATAAGAGATATTTAATCCAAATATAATATGGGTATTTTTTATTTTTTACCAAACATTTTAGAGTTTACTTTTACTCAACTTGAGACTTACGAAGATAATTATTGGTATTTACATAGTAAATCACACAAAACAAAACGAAAAATATGTAAGCAGAAGAACCTGAATATGAAACGTGTTTCAAAAAATACCATTCAGTAACATCACCTTTATTTTTTACAACGGCCATAATTCTTTGAGTCATAGTGTTTACTAGATTCTGGCAGTCTTCTGCACTAAATTTATCCTATATTCCCAAGGTCTTGTCTTAATTTTTGATATGATCTAGCGCAATTATTTCTTCATTTTGTGCCAAAGTATCTCAATCGCAGACAAGTCAGAGGTACACGAAACTCATTTTAAAAGTGGAATAGTGTTTTCATAGACCAAATCTTCTTCCATAATAGGCAGTAGAGACTCCTCTAATATGTTTAAATATTTGTCTGTGTTAACAATACCATCAGTAAAATGCAGTGTTCCTACATCTCTTGCAGACATTGAACTCCATACTATGACAGATGCTAGAAATTTCACTTTATTTTTTAAACAATCTGAAATATATACTTCATTTTTCTGAAAAATAATTATACTTCTACTATCACTCATACAAACTTCAAACCGAGACTCATTGCTGAGAATGTACACTGTTCCATTGTTCAAAATTCCAATTTGCATGTTCTTTTGTCCATTTTAAACTGTTTTTCTTTTGCCCATTACAATCTGATTTTCATTTATTTCATTATTAACTATATCTTTTCCTTAGCCTAAACATATAATATTTTTCATAAATTACATTTAGATAAGCGTTAAAAACAAGTGGCGAGGTTTCAAAATGTCTTGGTTTCATCATCTTATGTGATTGGATTAAAGTATGCTAGACGATTCTGCGTTTTGTTTTCCTTGCCGGTTCTTATTCAATGCAGCATATGAACCAAATAAACCATTTATGACAGTCGGATTCAAAAACTGGAAACGATCAGTGAAAAAGATTCAGGCTTCTTAAAACACGCAGCAAGTGCTCAACATAAACGTTGTGAAGTGGTATGGAATGACTTTTCAATAAGGTGCAAAAATAACGAGTGTGTGTTTCACAAATTAACAAGATGCATCAGACCAGGTGCAAGAAAACCGGGATATGTACAACTGATAGCAGAAGTTTTGTTATTTGCTGCTGTGCAGGAATTTCCATTGAGAGGTGAAAATGAAAGTAAAACTAGTGTAAATAGAGGTAATTTCATTGAATTATTGCATGTTTTTTAGCATAATTTATTTTTGCAATCTTGATTGTTAAATGCTCCGAAAAATGCATGTATGATATATTTTTGGGTTATACGGCAGCAGAGTCATTAACTACTCAATCCCTATTCATTTATATAAAAAAATCTGGTAAATGTAACATCCGTATCAACAAATGTGTGGCACAAACTTACGACGGCGCTAGTGTCATGAGTAGCAGACTAATGGTGTACAGGCATTATTCCGTGAGGAAGTGCCACAAACTATCAATGTACATTGCTTCAATCACAAGCTGAATTTAGTTGTATTAGATGCATGTAAAATGTCTTGCTGAAATCCATGCCTTTTTTACTTTATTAGAAAAAAATATTTGTTTTCTGGTTCTGCAACTCCTAGTAGATTAAAAAATATTAAATAAATAAACACTAGACAAAGTCTCACAAAATTCAGCCTCCGAGTCACCTTATGAGGGCATCTTCAGAGGCCGGCCAGCACAGTTAGTAACCATAGACGCGTTTCGCTCTTATTAGAGCTCATCAGTATGGTATAACTCACTTCTTCACCTAGAACAAAGTTCACGTGAAGAAGCTGGTGACGAAGAACTGTGCCAGCAGAGAATAAGATCTCTAACAAATGGTAAGATGACATGAGAAGTTCTGTCGAACCAGTAATGCCATCTACCGAAAAAAGAAAAAGCTACGCAATAGCAATTTAAATAACAACAAAGAAAAAATTACTTGTCATTCACTTGGTGAAACTAGGTTTAATAAAAAATATTAAATAAATAAACACTAGGCAAAGTCTCACAAAATTCAGCCTCCGAGTCACCTTTTGAGGGCATCTTCAGAGGCCAGCCAGCACAGTTAGTAACCACAGACGCGTTTCGCTCTTATTAGAGCTCATCAGTATGGTATAACTCACTTCTTCACCTAGAACAAAGTTCACGTGAAGAAGCTGGTGACGAAGAACTGTGCCAGCAGAGAATAAGATCTCTAACAAATGGTAAGATGACATGAGAAGTTCTGTCGAACCAGTAATGCCATCTACCGAAAAAAGAAAAAGCTACGCAATAGCAATTTAAATAACAACAAAGAAAAAATTACTTGTCATTCACTTGGTGAAACTAGGTTTAATAAAAAATATTAAATAAATAAACACTAGGCAAAGTCTCACAAAATTCAGCTTCCGAGTCACCTTATGAGGGCATCTTCAGAGACCGGCCAGCACAGTTAGTAACCATAGACGCGTTTCGCTCTTATTAGAGCTCATCAGTTTGGTATAACTCACTTCTTCACCTAGAACAAAGTTCACGTAGTAGATTATTCACAAAGAGAAATATATAAATACCGCAAACCTGTGGAATTAAAGCGAATATGTTTTACACGCTGGACAAGCCAAGTACTCGCATGCATAACTTTAAAGAAGGCATTTGAAGTTGTCTTACTCCACTAACATTTTTGGGGCACGTGGTTTGACGGCTGGTAACCGCACGTTATGCGAAGAAATATATCACTTACCGAGATCTGCTACGGTGGAGTGACACATCCAGTAATGGGTAAAAGGCGTGATGATATATTTATATTTATTTACTTATTTATGTTTTTTCATATTTTAATTATGTTTAAGGAAATAAGTGATTATTTACAAGAAGTTAATTCAGATTTATCTCATGCTTTGTTGTTAATAGAAGGAATTAAAAATGTATTCAGCAACCAAAGAAACACTTTTCATACTTTTGAGAAAACTTCAGTTTTAAATTGTTTACAAAGAAGCAGTAGTTATTGCCGACGAAAATAATATTAAACTGCAAATTTCTCAAAGATAACGACTGTTGAAAATCTCTAAAAAATTTCAAAATTATATAATTACAGAAATAAAAGAACATATAAGGACGAAAATATTTCTACCTGTGATAGACACAATTTTATTTGAACTAGAAAACAGATTTTTTGCTAATAAAAATATTTTAATGAGAGTTTTTAGTTTGAATCTTGAAATCCTAGAATTTTTTTTTAATTATGGTGTGATATAGTATCATAATTTAAAAAAAATATTTTACCAAACACAATCTCAAATTTCGAAAAGGAATATAATATAAAACTTCAAATATGCTACAATTTGCTGATATGGTAAATAAATATAAAATTGCATTTTCGGTGATATACAAACTTTTCATAATATGCATAACAAATCAAGTTTCAAGTGTTAGAGATCCTTTTCATGTCTTAGAAGACTCAAAACATATTTAAAAATAAAATGACTAACGACAGACTGGCAGATCTGGCAATTATAAATATTGAAAAATATATAGTAAGATTAATAAACATGGAAACAGTAGTGAACGAATTTATCAAACGCTATCCAAAAAGAATAATTCAATTAGTGTAATGAATATATAATTGTATTACAATATTTAAATGCGCATTTAATAACTTACATTTTACTGTTTTGAAGCAATGTTCTAAGTTTATTTTTTTAGTATTTAATATTGTTTTATATATTTAAGTATTATATTATTAATTTTAAATAAATTTATGTTCTCAATTAAAATTAAAAACCTATATATAATGTTTATTTATTTTATGCCATGTTAGGAATTCCAGGCACTACTTATACCGAATGTATAGAGAATAAAAAACATTTTGAGTACCTTATTGCATTTTTAATACAGGCCAGCAGGCTATGTCCATATTCGCTTACATCTAGGTGTCCAGCCAAAAACTTATGCGGCCAATTTCTGCCCACTCATCAATTTAATCCTGGAGCCGTCCCTGCTTAGATGTTCCTAAACCAAATTTGGAACTTCTATATAATATGTAGATCTCGAAACATGTCTTTCCACAGTATTGCTCACAATTAAGCTCAAATGGCCGTAGTTACGAGCACCTGTTTTCCTTAATTATTCTTTTCATAGCCTGTTTATCAGCGTCAAATAATTTGATACTTTTCACATATCGGGACTTCATGGCAATTGAACTACTTGTTTAGCATATTTTTTTTTCAATTTTGGCATTTGAATTTCCGATTTTTAATAAATTAATTTTCATCAATAACTTGTCCTCTACGCATCATTAAGGACTAAACTAATTTGAACACTTTTGACAGATTACTGTCAATAAACAATAGTTGTTTGATCGTGCTATTGCATAGCCACCTCGATTAAAACCTAATTTCTTAAATACGAATAGTGTTAAAAAAATTGTTCGTTATTTTGACTCATTCGTTTTCTTGTGTTAACAAATTTAATCGTATTGAATATATTCTTATATTTTATCAGAAAAGCTTTTTATATTAATATTAGTCAGTACGGTGGTGTGGATAGCGATACGGAATTCGAATCCGAAGATCCCGAGTTCGAATCGCACTGAAGCTAAAACTTATATGAACTATCACACTGCGGCTCGGTGAGTGCGGAACCTGTACTGTAATTGGGATTAAGTTCCTGTTGTACAGCGTAACATAAATAAATAAATTAGGCGTACACAAATATAACGTAGCGGATTATTTTAAATATTTTTGTAACAATTTGTAAAGACATTAAAATTTTAGTAGGTGGGCCAACGGAAATGGGACTGGGCTGTCATAATTATACTCGTAGGATTAAATTTTTGAAAGAGTAAAATAGAAAAGTATGCTGGAAACTTAAAATTCAAACTGATTGTGACTATAAAAAGAACCATAAGTAAAAAAAAATATTGTTCGTAGAATTGATAAAAAATTAGAGTTTGTGTTTGAAATCAAGTTAAATATTCTATTATTAATATAAAGAAAAATATATTACTGTTTTGTTCTATATTCTGCTACGTTTTTCATTTCATAAATGTAATTATAAAAAAGTGCTTTTCCTGTTGGCAACAGATGCTACTGTGTCTGTGCTGTCCACGCTTGCTAAGCTACCATTCTGCAGGAAAACAACATTGTCGTTTTCTGTTCACAGCTCTCGGGCATGATTTATTCAAATCCTGTTGCTATGCTAGACCCCTGATGCCTGCACCATTACTTCGCTTACTTGTTTTCATCTCTCACAGCCGCCGTCGACGAAAATGATATTTATGACTATAATTATGAACCGCAGGAATGTCGGAGATACAGTAGAACAGGACGGAGAACAATGCAGGAAGATTAGTCCTGTCACAAAATTAATATTTCGATGTACACTGTGATTTATATTAAGTGTGCCTACAATTTCAATAATGATATATATTTTTGTGAAAATTCATTTAAAAATATAACAACTTTTATGTTAAATATTAATATGATGTTTGTTTATTATTTTGCACGTCAGCTGGTAGGTTGTGACCTATAAATACTAACTACAGTCAAAAAAGAAAAAATATCACATAAATAAACAATATTTATTAGCAATAAAAATTATGACAAATGTGGTAATAATAATCACGATAATTTGTTAATCTACATTGTAAAGGTGCCTGCATAAATATGATCCTAAGTTGACAATTTTAAATTGCAGCAATTTTCTAAATATATCTTACAACACAAAAACTTTAGGTGGACTAACTTCCCGACAAGAATACTCACTGTAAGTAACCGTCAAAATTATACTTAAAACAAGTAATCACACAAAAGGTTGGAAAATTTGATATTTAAATTTGCTTGACTAAAACATTGGACATTAAAACTATAAGAACAAGGTTTTGTACATTTAGTTTCACAGATTCGTCCTGCATCTACGCTTATCTGGCAGTTTTTAGTTTGCAGTACTTGGCAATCCACGTCACTATAATAGCCTACCATCATGGCTACTTTTGATAATATTTCGTAGTTTCGTTTATCCCCAAATATTATATTATTTATTATGAATTTATATGGATGCTATATTTAAAAGCTAATATAAAAATTTATGTCTAAAAGTACACGATATTTGTAAAAGCATTGAAAGAATTGAAGAATTCAATTTTAAATGATTTGAATAATCAAATATATTCTTTAATTTTGTGGGACTGTAAAATGTACCATATATAAATGTGGAGGTACTTTTACAGAATCAGAAACAAATGAATAAATTCACATGCTTCAATTTTACATCTCAGCAAAACGAAATGGGCTTTCCCTTGGCGAACAATGTTTTCTTGTGTCACTTATACTGAGCAGAAATTGCAGTTTTGTAAATTTGATTTAGCTAGTATATTAACATAGTTTAAAAGTAATGATAACATGAAATGTGTTCTAATTACAACATGTTTCACTGTCTGTTACAAGTCTAATGAAAACATACTTTTATTATTTATTTATGATTATTCAACTACTATAGTATTAGAGCTAATATTATTAAGTTGGTGTGATTATTAAAGGTAATCATACCTGTAGTTTTTGACTAAAGTTAATTTATATTATGACAAAAAAATTCTGATGATGCGGAAGGTCCCTGGTTCGAATCCAGGCGTCATCAGAATTTTTCTGTTATAATATAAATTAACTTTAGTACTATCGTATTATTCACATATGTTCCTATTTCTGTTTACAAATAATGAATTAGGTTATATTTAGTTCAAGTACAAATTCATATTTTTATAATTTATTTGAATATGAAATTAGGACAAATGAATACTTATTTTGTATATACTTGTTGCCTTCTTAAAATTTGTCATATAGGGAAAACAATGTTATTTTTTTATTTTGGTGTGGTTAATTTCCTATAATTTTGAATAAGAGTTGTAAATATAAAACCTGATCTGAATTAAAAGCTATATAAGTTTAAGGTCAATCACATTTTATTTTTAGTTTTAAGAAAAAAAAATCTAAAAAATGTTCTTTAAAACATTATTTCAGAGTGGCATGGAACTAGCCATGTTTTGTTTGTTTCTATTTTTATTTGACAGTAGATATATTATTATTAATAATATCGCTGTTGTTATTACCCTTTAATTTCGTTATGCAGAAATGTACTGTAAAAGAAAGGATTCAATATTGAAAATGGCATTTTTGTGGATATATCTTAAATCAATCAAAGATATTTAATAAAATCAGAAATATTGTTAAAACAAACACGCAAACTAGTAATTAATTAAATGTTTTGTGCAACAGAAAATCGTAATAGTAGTGTGCGCCAAATAGTAAATAATTTAAATTTACATCCATTCAACATTCATAGAATATTAAAAAAGAAATAGTTCTATTCTTATAAAAATTCCAAAAAGTTAGCGTTTGGGCTGGGATATTTGGCGCTTATATTGTAGGACGAATATTTTTTATAGATGCGTCGTCATTAAATTCTAAAAAATATTTAAATATATTAGAATGCAAATCAAGCTGCCATTGTTAAAATATGCCAATGAAAATAATATTGTTAACAATCAGGACAATGGGTACCCTGCATATTCAAGTCAGGAAGTGAATAACAACAAAGACAAAATTAATTGTCATTCATGCACTTGGTGAGACTAGGTATAATAAAAAATATTAAATAAAACTCTAGGCAAAGTCTCACAAAATTCAGCCTCCGAGTCACCTTATGAGGGCATCGTCGGAGGCCGGCCAGCACAGTTAGTAACCATGGACGCGTTTCGCTCTTGTTAGAGCTCATCAGCATGGTATAACTCACTTCTTCACCTAGAACAAAGTTCATGTGAAGAAGCTAGTGACGAAGAACTTTGTTCTAGGTGAAGAAGTGAGTTATACCATGCTGATGAGCTCTAACAAGAGCGAAACGCGTCCATGGTTACTAACTGTGCTGGCCGGCCTCCGACGATGCCCTCATAAGGTGACTCGGAGGCTGAATTTTGTGAGACTTTGCCTAGAGTTTTATTTAATATTTTTTATTAAACCTAGTTTCACCAAGTGAATGACAATTAATTTTGTCTTTGTTGTTATTTAAATTGCTATTGCTTAGCTTTTCATTTTTTCGGTAGATGGCATTAATGGTTCGACAGAACTTCTCATGTCATCTTACCGTTTGTTAGAGATCTTATTCTTTGCTGGCACAGTTCTTCGTCACCAGCTTCTTCTCATGAACTTTGTTCTAGGTGAAGAAGTGAGTTATACCATGCTGATGAGCTCTAACAAGAGCGAAACGCGTCCATGGTTACTAACTGTGCTGGCCGGCCTCCGACGATGCCCTCATAAGGTGACTCGGAGGCTGAATTTTGTGAGACTTTGCCTAGAGTTTTATTTAATATTTTTTATTCAGGAAGTGAAGTTCATCATATTTGACACCCTGTGATTTTTTTTTGTGCAGGTGCGGTACAGTTATATGTATCTATCAGACTCGGGCGCTATAAGCTAGTCACTTATACGCCTTAAATAATGTAGCATTTTACTACGAAAACCGGCAGTACGGCAGTGTAAAAACTGCGGTTCGGTGTGTCCGGTAGGCCCGGACCCGATTTGGGCTGTAGCACCACAGATGATGATGATTATTTTTTGTGGCTATATATGAAAGAAAAATATCAACATTCTTACTGCAATCTTCAATCTTTAAAAAATTATATTAGGGAAGAATGAAAAGTCATGAATTTTATAATAGCTTAACTGTTAACTATGATTTATACGAACATTTAATTTAAATATTACCAGTATTTTCTGTTTAGGATTATCTTTTGTTCTGTTCTGTCATATTGCCAAAAATATTTTAATCTCTGTTTACTACTTTAGGAATTTATTCAAATATTGTAAAATAAAATTTAAGAATATTTGTTAGAATAACTTAAATTTGAAAACTATGACACTACTAATCTTAAAGTTTTTAATATTTTCCTTTCTATGTTTAGTTACACTATTAATAATTATGTAAAGATTCTTTATTTTTTACTTGACTATTATTTGCTTATTGCTATGATACGAAGTATATCAACAACACCATAACGACTGGGGCACAATGAGCAGGCAGTAAGATTCATAACGCTTACTCATCATTTGCCTTATTTGTAGATAGGTACTCTAAAATTTGTAAGATTCATCCTCTAATCAAATTTAGTGTTTTTTATGTCAACATACAAAAATAATGTTCACAAATAATTATTTAGTTGTAGCAACAACTAGTGACAAATACGAACACACAGGAAATTCGGTAAAACCGTACTTGATCTTATTTGCTGATTCGAAATTCTATCTTATGAATTATCAAATGATATTATTGATATTTATAAGGTTAATATTATATTAGCGGTATATTATTATTACATAATAATAGTGTTTGCAATGTGTGCATGTTATAGATGATGATGATAATTGAAACAATAAATTATTTAAAACATAAATACGTGAACAATCAACAATAGAAACATAAATTATGAATATACAGTGAAATGTATAGGAGTAACACTAGACACCAAACTCATCTGGGTACAGTATATAATGAAATTAAATAAGGAGTTTAAATAAAAATTAAATATTATAGAAACCATAGGTCATACAAATTGGTTGCATGCAGGAAAACTATTACCAACATGAGACTATGCATGCGCAACTGCAAGACTATTCAAATTAAAAATGCTAGATCCAATACACAATATCGCTCACAGGATAGCCACAAAAGCATTCAGGACAAGCCCAATGGAACTGGTAGAAGCAGGAAAATCACCCGTAGAAAATCGATGACAACAACTAATCTTAAATTACACATTTAAATTATTAATCCCAGTAACCCAGCATTCAATAAAATATTCAAAAATAAAACAGAAATGAAACAAAACTCTCCACTAGACCGAAAGATAAACTCTAACCTGCAGGAAACTCAAATATTTCCACCCGAGACAGAACAAGTATCACACCACGGACATCCCCCTTGGAAAATAAAACTACCCATCATCGATATATCTCTTATAAAATATCCCAAATCCGAAACCCAAATAGAGCTCTACCAAAACCATCAACAGCATCACTTCATAAATACAAATGGATTCAGACACAACAACATGACCGGCGCCAGTATAGTCACTGAAAATCGCACAACAAATTCCAACTACCAACCGTATGTAGTGTACTTACTGTCGAAATGTACAGCCTGATGACAGCATCCGACGCCATAATACAAATGATGAACAAAATTGCAATTTGCACCGACTCAATAAGTGCAATACAAAGTCTAGCGGAACCCTACATATAAAATACGAAAATAAAAAAAAACCAGAACAACATAACAGAGGCACAGAAATAACATTAATATGGATCCCATCACACTCAGTGACAAATGAAAACTAAAAAGTAGACCAAGCCGCAAAAGAAGCAACCACAACTGGAGAACTACAGAACATTCCTTCCCAATACAAGACCTAAAAGCTATGTGAAACACAAAGTACGAGAAAAGTGCCGAGAAAAAGATAATAACACACTAAGATGTGCAACCATGGACAGTACCCGAAGAAAGATAAACATAAAACGTAATAACAAGACAACGAATAGGACGCACACGTCTCACACCTAACCATTTGCTACAAATAACACAATCTGTGAAATATGCAACACACCAACAACAGTACAACAACTGAGGAGTGTTTATTCAAAAAGGGACATATACATTTTTCATGTAATATGGGTTTTGCATTATTTCGGTATCATTTTGTTGGTTTACATCATTTCGAAAAAGAAAATGTAATGGTATGGGAATTCCCCTGAACAACAAGATTCTATTCACGCTCTGTTTTGCTGATGATCAGATTGTATTAGCACAAGACCATGACGATCTAAGTTATATGACCCGGAAATTAATCGAAGAATATGGAAAATGGGGACTAACAGTTAATGTGAAAAAAACAGAAAGTATGTGCATTGGAGGGGAGCAGCAGGATATTATATTAGAAGATGGAGAAATTATACACCACTGTCAGGATTACAAGTACCTAGGAGTAAAAATAGCACAAAATGGAACCCTCGATGAGGCAATAAAAGAAAGGAATCTCCAGGGAAGAAAAGCCATATCAATGATGAATGGAATACTATGGGACCAAACAATATCCAAAACTAACAAACAACTAATATATAATACTATCCTGAAAAGTATCGTAACGTATGGCAGCGAGGTATGGCAGATGAAAAAAAGCACAGAAAAAATGCTATTAACAACAGAAATGGACTTTTGGAGAAGGTCAGCAGGAAAATCCAGAAGAGATAAAATTCAAAATGAGAGAATTCGAGAAATAATGGGGGTGACCCACACAATAACTGACGACATCAAAACTAAGCAGCTAATATAGTACGGACATATACAAAGAATGGAGGAGGATAGACTACCAAAACAAGTTCTGATGTGGACACCACATGGAAAGAAGAAACGAGGGAGGCCGAGAACGAGCTGGAAAACAGGAATTGAGAACGAGATGCGGGAGAGGGATCTATCGGAAGATCTCTGGAGAAATAGAGAAGAATGGCGATTAGGAATCGGAAGACGTCGTAGAACGTTATAAACCGAAATATATATATACATCATTTTGCATCCTCAGAACGAGTAAAAACGAGATATATCCTATATAAATTCAAACGGTTAAGTGAGGTGTTCACACAAAACCAGACATGTCCAAACATAATTCCTAATTTTGAAAAAATAGACATATCCAATAACTTTACCATTAGATACATATTTTCTAAAACAAAATTAGACATATCAAATATGTGGCTTATTGAACTGTACTGATATTATAGGATTAGCCTTTAAGTTATTAACCTCACAATATGCTAATCATTGAAAAAATAAATGTTTGAAATTTGTCTGCCATTATTTTTTGTGTATCACAATAATGGAGCAAACTGTAGGGGCTATTAATATTGGCTCAAGAAAGAAGACAAATATGGCGGCCAAAACAAGACTTCTCCCATAATTCACAGTCTAGCGTTTTGGCTTAAGTCGCGTCGAGAAGATATTGAGGAAGTATAACATCATTGTCAACCCTGAAGAATACAACAAATTTTATGCCGAAGTAGGAAGAGTCAGAGAGTTGGGAAAGGACTGGAAACACTATGATCTCAAAGAATTTTTAGAAATGTATAAGAAAATAGATGAAATACAGGAATAAAAAAAATCCAAACATCCAAGAAGAACCGCAAAAATAAAATTATGTTGAAATCCATTTTTCCGGTTTGATTTAGAAGCAGATACTCCTCATTATACAGTTTTGTTTAAAAGAAGACACAGCGATGAAAACTAATAACTTAGTCAATTGCCTGTTGAAAATTCTATTTCAGTTGCAAATAGAAATTGATGTTAGAATTTTACTGGAAATACAATTGAATTATAAAGAGGCTACTTGGCAAGACATGCCGAGATTAAACTTTTACAAAAGCATATTGTGCCGAATTGGAGAAAAAAGACCTGGAGAAGAGGAAGTCGGAGAAGCAATAGAAAACGAAGAAGAAGTGGTCTGTGACTGCTTAGAAAATGATTTTGCCTTATATATCTGAGCTTAATTTAGTATACAGTGTGTTAATTAAAAATCTGGCCACAGGCGTTTAACATGGGAAATCAGATTTTCCTTGCGCGTTGCTTCCCAATTGATTTTAGACAAAAATGCTTCAAATAAAAGTTGTAAAGCTTAAAATCCTGCATGTAAACCACAAATCAGATTTTATTTGAGGCATTTCATAACCGAGAAAATAAATTTTTAAGATTTTTGAAAATAATAAATATAAATGCCAGACAGCTGCATAATGTTAGAGACGGCTTTTATAATAGACTTGGGTATTGTTTAGCAAAAAATGGAGGGTTATTCGAACATTTAATATAAAATTATATGCATCCTTGTTTTCTGTTTATTAAATAAATACATTATTCTTATCTTCATTTCTGTTTTATTTTGTATGTGTTGAGAGCTATGTAGGTATTCTAAAATTAAAACAATGTATTTAGGAAACAGATTTGCTTTATTTATTATTTATTTATTACTATTACACTGCCCTACAGCCCAATAAAAGGACAGGAACATAAAATATACAAATACAAAAGTGCCTGAAAAATGAAAATAGAAAATTAACAAAGAGTTACAGAGTATTATAATAAAAATATAACCAAAATTAATATAAATGATTTAGATTATTAATAAATTTTTTTTGTGTCGTAAATATCTAATTGCGACTGTACAGAGTTATAAAGTTTACATGCGTTAAATATTGGTGATTTATACCGGGTGGTGCTCGGTGAGTGCGAACATAGGAATTTAACATGGGATATTAGTTTTATGCAATTTCCTGCTCTCCTGTACATTTTACGGAAAAAACTGTAGAGGGAAGATTTGTTCAGAATTAAAAGTTACCCATGAAACTGATTTACATGTTTTATTAAGTTTTTGGTTTAGCCGTAACATTAAAAATAAATTTCGAAATTTCTGTTACTTTGTAGCAATAGCCATGACTTTTCTTTTATTTTTATGACAAATGCGTTAAATGTCAATTTTTGATGTTTATTAAAGTTAATCTTATAATTTAAATTAAATCAAAAAAATCACATTTTTTATTCTTTGAACAAAGTTTTATTTTCATATTTAATAATAAATCAGTTTCAAGTTTATCAACAATTTCAATTTTTTTTAAAAATTTTAAATTACAATAATTTAATGTGAAATAATAAGTAATAATTGTAACAATATTATTTAATATACCTACATAAAAAAATAAAGAAATTACAATAAATGTTCAAACAAGCCACCATTTTCAGCAAGACAATAACCAAGTCTATTGTAAAACGAAGTTCTAACATTGGCTAATTGCCTGTCAGTAATATTATCACATTCTTCGAATATAGCTTGTCTTAGTAAATCTAAATTTTCGTAGTGTTTAGAGTAAATTTTACTTTTAAGATGCCCCCACAAAAAAAAATCGCAAGGAGCTAGGTCCGGAGATCTTGCAGGCCAATTTATTCCACCACCACGACCAATCCACCGATTAGGAAAAACCAAATCTAAATATTCCCGCACATTTATTCCATAATGAGCCGGGCACCCATCCTGCTGGAACCAAATATCCTCATCTACTGCAGCTGCCTCATCCAATGCAGGACCTATATGATTTTGCAGAAGTTCTAAATACATATCAGAATTTAAATTTCCCATAATTTCAAATGGTATAATCCTGTTCTTAAAAATTCCAACCCAAATATTAATTTTCTCAGGATATTGGGTACCTGTACACACAGTTAAATGATGATTTTCTGTGGTTCACATACGAGTATTCTGAACATTTGGTTCATTATTTAAAGTAAATGTACATTCATCTGTAAAACAAATCGACGAAATAAAGTGCTGGTCCCGATTTGCCTTTTCTTGCATAATTTCACAAAATGTACTTCTAGTTTCAAAATCAGCCAAAAGAAGTTCTTGATGTGTTTGAAATTTGTAAGATTAATATCCATGTGTTTTTAAAATTCTCAGAACTGTTGAATGATGCAAACCACATTCAGAAGCAATATGTCTTATGCTGTACCTTGAATTTTGAGATATCATAGCCAATACCAATTCTTCATTCACTTCGTTATGACGTATTCTGTTATTATTATTATTGCCTTCATTACCATCGGTCACAGCTACACTAGCTGTACTCTCAAATTTTGTAACCAGTTTTGAAATTGTTGATACACTTGGAATTGGTTTATCTTCATATTTAATTGAAAATAAATCCCGCACCCTCCTATAACTATTTCCTCCATAATAATTTTTAATAATGAAGACACGTTCTTCGTTTGAATAAACATTCATTTTATAGCTTACACAAAGATTTAATTTAAATTATAAGATTAACTTTAATAAACATCAAAAATTGACATTTAACGCATTTGTCATAAAAATAAAAGAAAAGTCATGGCTATTGCTACAAAGTAACAGAAATTTCGAAATTTATTTTTAATGTTACGGCTAAACCAAAAACTTAATAAAACATGTAAAAACAGTTTCATGGGTAACTTTTAATTCTGAACAAATCTTCCCTCTACAGTTTTTTCCGTAAAATGTACAGGAGAGCAGGAAATTGCATAAAACTAATATCCCATGTTAAATTCCTATGTTCGCACTCACCGAGCACCACCCGGTATAGTGAGTTTGTATGAACATTAGGTAAGTAGAAAGTGTTTGAAGACCGTGTGTTGAAGGCTGGGTAATGGAAATTAATGCAGTTTAGTAATGCTGGATCATCAATATAGTTATGAAATTAATTTGAATAGGAATAACAGAGAATAAAAAGAACGTCTCATGGAAAGTGATTTAATATTACAAATATTTAGTAGTGTATGGTAGGATACATCATAACTAGAGTAACTGTTCATTATTTTATAGTAAACGTATCTTAAGAACTTTTTCTGTGTCTTTTCAACAATTTTTTTTTAAACATCATAAACTGGATTCCATATAAGCGAACAATAGTCAAGTTTTGATCTAACAAATGAAAAATATAAGATGAAAATTGTTGATAAATCCGTAAATAATTTATTATTTCTTATTATAAAACCAAGCATTCTATTAGCGGCTGAAGTCATACTTGAAAGATGTGGCGATATTCCTTATCGTTTTTTATCAAACATTATTCCTAAATCAACAATCTCGTCAGATCGAGTAAAACTAATATTTGAGTTTCTATAATCATATGTAATACGAACGAGTTTTTTTTGTGTAAGTAATAACTTTACATTTAGCAATGTTCAAATTTAGTTTATAGGTTTCACACCAATTCTGCAAATTAAGAATATCATGTTGAAGATACAGACAGTCAACGACAGAAGAAATGGTACAGAATATTTTTAGATCATCTGCAAATAATAATTTATTGTTATTTATAACATCAGTGACGTCATTAATGAAGAATAGAAATATCAAAGGTCCTAGGTTCGAACCCTGAGGAACACCTGACGTAACATGAAACATGGATGAATTATGACCTTGATACGCAAGTACATCAATTGAGTTAGGCATAAAAATTTAAATTATAATTCTTTGTAAACATTCGATTTGCCCTTATTTATTGAAACTAAATTTTAATTTTTGGCTGTATAACTGGCCATAATTCAATTTAATTGTCTGCATATTTAACTTCTATTAAACGAAAATCACAAAACACAAAATTTTTTGACAGTTACAATGTCATACAATTGCTTGTAATTTTGTTTGAGTTCCATGACTATCGCTACAAATAAGCAATTTTCAAACATCTTTAAAATTTATTTTCTTGGTTATGAAATGCTACAAATAAAATCTGATTAGTGGTTTACATGCAGAATTATAAGCTTTACAACTTTTATTTAAAGCATTTTTGCCTAAAATCAATTGGGAAGCAACGCGCAAGGATAAACTGATATCCCATGTTAAACGCCTATGGCCAGATTTTTAATTAACACACTGTATATTACTTATTTTTGTTCTTTTTTTTCATAACAAATATGTACTTTAGTTTAAATAAATTTATTTGAATTATCTACAATTCTACGCTGATGAATATATCAAAACAAAAGTAGACATGTCCACCAAATGTTCCAACAAAACGTTTGAAATGTTCATGCAAAAGCATACATATCCAAAAGTTTGTCTGTAATTGTACCAGACTTATCAGTTTACCTTAAAAAATTAGTCATACCATTATTATTATCTCATTAAGGTATATTTTTTACTTTTCTTTCAATAATATTAACTTGCAGGACATATGTACCATCAGTGTTTCACGATTTTTTAAAAACTAGTTTCGGTGGACATGTTCCTTTTTAAATGACCACTCCTCAACTAATAACCGAATGCAGCAAATACACAATTTAAAGACAACAATGTGACATACCAGAAACACTAAAAGACGCTCTAGCAAACAACACCACAAATGTAATAACTTCCTAAAACTCATAAAATCGTATTCAACAACGTATAACCAATATAATTGTACCTATAATATAACCAAAATCTAAACGTGATGTAACCATTATGTAAAATAACCAATGTACCAAAGTATTAGTGGGCATGTGCTGTAGTTCCTTTAAAAACCATAATAATAATTAAAAATCTGATGTAGACACCACATGAGATGACTTCCTTGTACGCGTATTGTACTATACCTACATTTTATTTATTTCACATATTTCACGTAATTTGGCATAGACATTAAATTTTTTATTTTTTTCTTACTCTTTGTTCTAATCTATAGCAAACTTAATTACAAAAAAATCTGATGTGAACACCACATGACTTCCTTGTACGCGTATTAAACTATGGATATTTTTTTAATAGCACATATTTGACATTAAATCTTTTATTTTTTGTTCTAATCTATAGCAACCTTAATTTTTTTTTAAATCTAAAAATATATAATATTTAAATTTAGATATCTCGTTTATGCAAAAAGCTAATTTAAAAATTCTTAATGTGCTAGACGCAGAATTTAATTCTCTAAAACTTTTATTTGCAGCATTTACTTCTAAAATTAAAATAATACCATTTTTTTCAAAGAAAACTGTTAGCAGCTTCATGTAATGTGCCACTTCCGGTTAGTCTATTTTAACCAAAATCTATTATGTTATTTCCATTGATATAGTAGTCTTATATACCAAATTTGGAAAGTTTTAAATTATATTTGAATATAGTTTTTCATGAAAATCTATTATAGGCTTCAAGAAAGTACCACATCCGGTAGTTGTATAATGACCAAAAAGGGAGGTGCAAGTTATTTCAGTACATCCAACCCATTCTCACGACCATCAGCATGTCTGGAGATAACACCAGTTTATCTTATGTGTTAGGTTACAATCATATTCGTAGTTGTTTAGAATAGAGGCAGATCTTTGTGAACGCTTCAAGTGTAAGCACCTGTATTGAGAGCTGTTAAATGAATAAATAAATTTTTTAAAAAGCTTTGTTTAATAATAAATATATAATTTGCACAACTAGATGTTATAACAGTCCTAAATATAAAGTTTCAATTTTCTACGGCTTACCGTTTTAGAGTTATGCGAGATACTCGTATATACGTACGTACAGACGGCATGACGAAATTAGTCAAAATGGATTCAGGGAGGGCCAAAATACCTATTTCTGTTGAAATCTGAGAACCGAAAATTTTCGCGATTACAATACTTTCTTTACTTCGTACAAGGAAGTAAAAACAACAAATATATAATTTTTAAATTTAGATATCTCGCTTATACAAAAGGCTAAATTAATAATTCTTAAAGTGCTAGAAGTAGAATTTAATTCTCTAAATATATATTAAATTAAAATAATACCATTTTTGCCAAGAAAACCTCTTAGCAGCTTCATGTGATCTATCACTTCCGGTTAGTTCATCTTAACCAAAACTTATTATGTTGTTTCCATTGATATAGTAGTCTTCTATACCAAATTTGAAAAGTTTTGGATTATTTTTTAATATAGGTTTTTATTAAAATCTATTATAGGCTTCAAGTAAAGTACCACTTCCGGAAGTTATATAATGACCAAAAAGGGAGGTGCATAACTAGATGTTATAGCAGTTCTAAAAACAAAATCTCAACTTTCTACGGCTTACCGTTTTTGAGTTATGCGGAATACATACGTACGTACGTACAGATGTCACGACGAAATTAATCAAAATTGATTCAGGGATGATCAAAATGTATATTTCTGCTGAAATCTCAAAAACGAAAAGTTTCGCGATTACAAAACTTCCTTTACTTCGTACAAGGAAGTAAAAAACATTGACATAATCAGATCTGTCAAAATTTTCTTTGATTTCTATCATTTTGACTCATTTTTAAATAGCACGAAATAATTAAAATGAGAAATGTACATATTATCTTTTTCGCTCTCATTGAAATATCAAATTCTTCGTCCAATATCCCCAAAAATAAAGAACGTAACGCAACTGACATAAAAAGAATAAACAAAATAAAGAAACAATATTCTTGGCAACGCAATACCACAGTTGATTGACACTTTTGTTTGCCATACTGTGATAATAGTTATTAAAAAGAAAAACTAATTATGCATTACTATACGAACGTTATTAGCTGCTAATGACCTCGGATGAAATCCATCCCTTGGAAGGGCGTCACGCTGGATACCGTCGCTCTCTGTTCATTGTTATTTACTTTACTTTTTTACTTTAACAATAATAATATATACCTACCGTGAGTAAAATAGTCCCTGCATTAAATTTGAGAAATTCGAAATCTTTGTACTGCTTTTCCACATTTTTATATCTTTTATTGTTTATAAATGATTTAAGTACATTTCATAATGTTTAATGGTTTAGAGCTCTAAATCTCGTCATTTATATCGCTATTTTAACTCTATTATATTATTTTTTGTCGTGTAATACATATAAGCATATATGATTGATGAAAATAATGACATGACTTCTAATTGTTTAAAATATAGTTTACAATGAGTAGTGATTTTAACGTTTGCATTAGTCCGTACGGCTCGATTTATATAGATTTAAAAATAATTAATGATGAAAATTAAACAATACATATTAAATGTCAATTTCCGAATATGTACAAGCAATTTAAATATGTTGGTTACTTTCAACATCAAATACCTTCGACATTCATAATACGAGCAGAAAGTGTCGAAGATATTCAGACATTTGCAATATATTTATATAGTGGATAACACATACTTATTAAAAAAAAAAAACACTAAATAATATCCGCAATGAGCTAAAAACAATTTGTCTCTCTTCTGAACAATGTTTGAGTTGCCTAATGCTTTACATACCTGAAAGATTTAATGTAGAAATTGCATTTGTAAAAACTTCCTTCATTTTTGTTCTTCGGGGCGAAGAACTTGTATTATTGTGTTATGAAACATGAATATATATATATATATATATATATATATATATATAATACATTACCCTCGATATTGAGATTACTATCAAAATTATATATATATATATATATATATATATATATATATATATATATATATATAATTTTGATAGTAATCTCAATATCGAGGGTAATGTATTATGCATATTTCATATTAATATTCAGTGCATTTCCAATAAAGTAGATCAATTAAATCTTTTTCTAGAAAAATTCAATTGCAATATATTATACATTTCAGAGCACTGGCTAAATGTAGATTGCATAAAGCATGTTAATATTTTTAACTTTAAACTATCTGCTTCTTTTTGCAGAGATCTTGATAAGCATGGTGGTGTTGCCGTATTTGTCAAATACGGTATTGAATTCAGGTCTCTCATACTTGACAAGTTTTGTTCAACTTATGACTCAGAATTCTGTGCTATAGAACTTCCTTCAAAAAATCTTATTATCATGACTGTTTACAGATCTTGTACAGGTAATTTTAACACTTTTTTACTAAATCTAGAAAATATGTTAACCAAATACTGCTGCCGTGATAGGAAGCTGATATTAACTGGAGATTTCAACATAAACTTTAACAGTGTTACAAACAATTCTAGCATATCAGACTTCTTTAGCGTTATTTATTCTTTTGGTTTGAATATAACTATAACTGCTAATACTAGAATAACTGCCACATCTGCGAGTTGTATTGATAACATTCTTACCAATCTGCAGCATGATTCTATCCTTAGTGGTATAGTGGATCCATGTCTATCTGATCACCAGGGTCAATTTATTAAAATAAAGAGTTGTGTAACGGACGGTAAGTATAGCTATAGTAGATTATTTACAAATAAAGCTGTTATTGAGTTTAGAAACAATCTATTATCAGTTGACTGGAATACTGTCTGTAATCAAAACTTACAAGCAAACATTTACGCTGATACTTTCATGAATATTATGGTTACTCTTGTGGAAGTAGCATTCCCTATAAAACGGTTAAGGAATCTTAAGAAGCCACCGATTCGCTGGTTCGACGATTCTTTATTGTTATTACGCGATAAGCTACATTGCTTAAGAATTATTTTTAACTCAACTAAAGACACTAATATTTTAGCTGCAAATTATGTATCTTGAACCTGTTGTTTCATTACATTAGTCATAACATCATCTAGCATAGGTTGCACATTTAGAAGATAAGATAAATGTAAATTATGTATCTTGAACCTGTTGTTTCATTACATTAGTCATAATATCATCTAGCATAGGTTGCATATTTAGAAGATAAGAGAAATGTATAAATAGGCTAGTTTAGTGAATAAGCACGCTCTTTGTATCGTAGACTCTGCACAGTCAAGTACTGTGACTCATATGTAACCATATACAAATTATAATAAAGTTATAATATTAATAAAAATTTTAGTATTCTTTTTAAAAAACATAAAATCGAATACTCAAAATTTAATTGGCGCAGTCGGTAGCATTAATATCTTCGAAACACAATAAAAAAAATTTGTGTGGTGGATTTTTATCCTTTACCAAGCAAAACCTACAAAAATCTACGAAAACCGGTCGAACAGGACCCATCAGGCCGCAAAGGCACAACGTTCGTCTACAAGATTCACGTACTCCAGAGTGCTGTTCCGAGATCACGTCGACCAATCCACTAGGAAGACTTGCTGTTCCGAAACACGTCACTCATCAGAAGCACTTGCTGTCTCTACTAGACAACACGAAAACTACGAAAAAGAAGCCGCAACAGAAGATGATGTTCACAAGAATCATCATAATCACAATCACGATACAAATGTAAGAATTTCTTTATAAGTTTGTAAAACATTTATATTATAATACACAGGGGTATTTCTAGCTACGACTAGTAATAAAAATACCGAGACCCGGCACAGGTCAATCACACACATAATACAACTTATGTCAGAAAGCGATAGCTCTGAATCAATAGAATCAGACGATTCCTTAACACCGTTACCAACAACTAAATATATCAAAATTAAATTAAAACCTAGTAGATTAAATCGCATAACAATGGCTACCACAACTGTACAAGAAATAGAAATGTATCTCAAAACAATCCCATGTTATAATGGAAATATTAAAACATTAAATTATTTTATAAAACAAGCCACAAAGATTATGGACATTTTTAATACACTAGAACTCACTGCAAATCAGCGAATGTTTGCATTCAGCATGATAAAATTAAAACTCACTGAACAAGCAATATAAATTACAAGTAATAACGAATTTGCAGAATGGGAAGATTTAAAACTATATCTGACCACAAACTTTGTAGACAAGAGTACATCAGAAACACTGATGATAGAACTCATGGATACGAAATTTTCAAAATCAATAGAACAAACTTTGAAAATAATGCTTGAAAAATTTTCACTTTACAAATCAAAAATACACTTAACTAATAATTCACAAGATCAGAAGAACGCAATAATTCATGAAAACCAAAAATTTATAGTAAAAAGATTTATATCTCTACTACCAAATCATGTTAGAGGATCATTCCTTATTAAAAACCCTACAACTTTGGAACAAATAGAATTAATGATTAAAAATGAATTTAACTTTATTAATACGTATAATCAATCACCTATGTTGAGAAACAATGTAGAAAGACCAAAATTTGGCAATGGGCAACCTCCACAAAAGTTCCCATCACAAACATTCCCATCAACATCATTTAATCCCAAACAACCACCTCAATACCAGAGAACTAACCCAAATTTTGCACCTAGACAAAATATAAAAAATTATTATGAGACGAAACGATTTAACCCAAAACCTATGACACAACAAACACGAATCACACAACCAATGTCTACACAAACAATCAGACAAAATAATAACATAGAAGAAGTAGACTTAGACGAAATAGATTTCGATATGGACCAAGAATTTCATAAACAAATAGACGAAGAGTTAAACAACGAAAGATTAGAGAAAGAAAAACAAAAGAAAATCTATGAAGATTCTTTTTTAGATTTAGAGACACAGATAGAAGCGATACAGTAGTAATGTCTTCTATAACAACGAACTTACCAGCATTAAAAATTAATCCATATGTCATACTGTTCGATACAGGCTCTTCAATAAACTTTATACACCCGGATTTAGTAAAACAATTTAAAGTAAAAACATATAACGAAAAATTAACTTTTAAAACAGTAAACGGAAAATCTAATTGCGATAAATATACAATAATAAAAATTCATAAAAAACCTTTAAAATGTTATGTTTATAAATTTCATAAAACATATAATATATTACTCGGAATAGAAGCATTTAAAATATTAAATATACAACTAAACTTTAAAGACAATAAAGTAAAATTAGACGATAAAATATATAAATTAGAAGAATCAACAAATTTAAAAGCAGAAACAAATAATATACAAATTAGAAATAGTCACTTAGATAATATAGAAAAAAGAGAGTTAGATAAACTAATAAACACATACACAGATCTGTTTCCAAACGAAAACGAAAACCTAACCTGCACTACCACCATAGAACACAAAATTCACGTAACAAATGAAACGCCGGTATACACAAAAAATTACCGACTTCCACAAATTTACGAAAAAGACATCGAAGAACATGTAAAAAAATTATTAGATAATAAAATAATACAAAAATCATTTTCACCCTAGTCATCCCCTATTTGGATCGTACCAAAAAAATTAGACGCTTCAGGAAAACAAAAAACTAGAATGGTAATAGATTTCAGAAAACTAAATTCAGTAACGAAAGATGATAAATACCCAATACCTAACATTGACACGATATTCGATCACATCGGACCCTCCGAATACTTTACAACCTTAGACTTACATTCAGGATTCCACCAGATAAAAATGAATAAAAATGATAGAGAAAAAACAGCTTTTTCCACAAGTTCTGGACACTACGAATACATTAGAAGGCTTTTTGGACTTAAAAACGCACCTGCCACATTTCAACGAATGATTAATGAAGCATTAGGCGAATTAATTAATAAAATCTGTTTAGTATATATGGACGACATTATAATATTTGGCAAAAACTTAGAAGAACATTTAAAAAATATAAGACTAGTATTCGAAAAACTACGTCAAGCAAATTTAAAAATACAAATAGACAAGTCAGAATTTTTACAACAAGAAGTTAAATTTTTAGGATATAAAATTAATCAAACCGGACTAACAACAGATGAAAAGAAAATAGAGACAATAAAAAATTTAAATTTACCAAAAACACAAAAAGAAATAAAACAATTCTTAGGAACTTTAGGATGGTATAGACGATTCATACCTAATTACGCAAACTTGACAAAACCTTTTACACAATGTCTAAGAAAAAATGTTAAAATAGATATAGATGATGAAAATTATAAGAACGCATTTGAACAATGTAAAAACACATTAATAAAATCCCCAATATTACAAAACCCAGACTTTAACAAAGAATTTATATTAACTACAGACGCAAGCGACTTTGCAATAGGCGCTATATTAGCACAAAAAACAGACGATAAAGAATTACCTATATGTTATGCCTCTAAAACTTTAAATAAAGCGGAACAGAATTACAGTACAATAGAAAAAGAACTAAAAGCAATAGTATGGGCAGTTAGAAATTTTAGACCATATATTTACGGACGGAAGTTCACCATAAAAACAGATCATAAACCTTTAATCTGGTTATTCAACATGAAAAACCCGAATCAAAAACTAATTAGATGGAAAATAGAATTGAGTGAATATAACTTTGAGATAAATTATTTACAAGGTAAAGAGAATGTTGTTGCAGACCTACTATCCAGACAGAAACCCAAATTTAAATTAAATAATTTAATAGGAGACGTATTAGAACAAAATCCCATCGCACACTGTATATCAAAAAACTGCGAAATGTCACGAGGTCTGGCGGAACAAATAAATTTAAAATATGAGTGCAAAGACTTTTGCAAAGAACGAAATAATAAAAATATCATTATTCAAAAAATAAATAATAAAATAATATTTCACCTAATTACAAAAATAAATCATTTTGATAAACCATTATTAAAAAATTTGGACAAACCTTTAAAAGAATTAAGAGATTACATGATTATAAATGAACTACCTATAATAAACATCCCAAAATTAGGATGCGGTTTAGACAAATTAGAATGGGAAAAAGTAAGAGAAAAGATAAATAAAATATTTGAAGATACTAATATAGAAATAAACGTTTTCACATTACCCGAAGTTAACCATAACGAAACAGAAAACAGTAGCGAACAAAATAATATAGATCAAGAAGAAGATAACCAAACGGTACACAGCGCAAATGAGAATCCCATAGCAGGAATAAAATATTTAGATGAGAGAATTAATATAGCGGATAATCAAATAATAATTTATAAAGTAGACAGGGATACTGAAATAAAAATAGAAAAATATTTTGACAATAAAAAACAAAGACTTATTTGTAAATTTAATAAAGTAACTTTTAAACAAGATGTTATAGATTTTATAAAAACTTATCTAACCCCAAAAATTAGATATTTAGCCTTATTTCAAAAAGATTTAGATAAAGAAGTTTCAAAAATATTACAAGAAAATTTCCAACCAAATTCTATAAATATCATAGCGTGTACAAAATTAGTAAACAACGTAGAAAATAACGAGGAACAATTAGAAATTATACATGACTTTCACACAGGCCTTACAAATCATAGAGGAATTTTAGCCACCATAAGAGAATTAAAAGAAAAATATTATTGGCCAAACATGAATAAAGACATTCAAGAATATATAAACAACTGTGAAACGTGCCGATGTAATAAATATGAAAGAAAACCTATAAAAATAACCGACAATCTTACAATAACACCAAGCACACCATTTGAAATGATAAACATAGACTTGTTATCACTAAATAAAGAACCTTACTTGACGATATTAGATCAGTTCTCCAAGCACGCACAGATTATCAAGGTCGAAAATAAGAGCGCAAAACAAATAACAGATAAATTAAGAATATACTTTGAAACATATAAAATACCTAAGGAAATAAAAATGGACAATGGTACAGAATTTAATAACACATTAATGAAAGATCTCTTAAGTAAAAAGAAAATTAAATTACATATAACTTGTGTTAATAACCCTAAAAGTAATGCAGTGGAAAGACTTCACTCAACATTAATAGAACAATTGAGAATATTACACTCAAGACCAGACACTAAAAACATAGCAATGTCAGAAAAAATACGAATGGCTACATTAGCGTATAATAATACAAAACATAGTACAACACAACTCAGTCCGGTTGAAATACTTTACGGAATATCAAATGAAAACATTTTTATAAAAACAGACCAATCCAAATTAAGAGAAAATTATGAAGAACAACAAAGGAAAATTAAGCATATTATTAAAGATAGAATAGAAAGAGAAAAATTAAAACGAAATACAGAAAATGACAATCCTTTAGAATTAACAGATAAAGTATATGTTAAACAGAATCCTAGAATTATTCATAAAATAAAGAAACCAATATACAGAAAATATTCAGTTAAAAATTATAACCCTCTATTAGGAAAAATTAAAATATTAGATAAAAAGAACAGAAGTAAAAATATAAAAATAAATCAACTAAAAATTAAATAAAAATTTCAGATGTCAAGGACAAATTCAAGATATCTCGAACAATAATGGATTCCACCTTGCCGAATTAGGTGAATGCAAAATCAAGACTGGTGAACAACTAATATACTATAACTACAACATAAATCCCATCTATGAAGAATTCCTAAAATTAAGAACAAATAGAGATAATTTATTAAAGAATATAAAACCCTATAATGAAACATTCCAAACATACATTAATATTTTAAATTATAATTATTTAGACTTAAATAATCAAATTCAAAAACTATTTAATAAAAGACAAAAACGCGGACTTATAAACGGATTAGGCTCCATTGTTAAATCAATAACAGGAAATTTAGATTCTACGGATAGTCAAAGATATGAAGAAATGTTTAATAAATTAAAAACAAATCAGGAAATACTACAAGGACAGAATGATGAAGTCATTAAACATAATAATGATATGACAAATAAATTTAATACACAACTAAAAAATGTTAGACACAATGAAAAAGAATTAACACATCAAATTGAGAACATAATTCAGGCTTTAAAAGGAAATTTAGATTGGAAATTACAAATAGATATGGAAAGTAAATTTCAGAAATTAATATTAATAATAATGAATTTAAATGAATTAACAAAACAAATAGAAACAAGTTTAACCTTTTGCACATTACACAAACTAGACGTTAGTATAATATCTTATGAAAATTTAAAACAAACTACACAAAATAACGACATTTGGAATTTAAACGAACTAATAGAAACCCATTGTAAATACTATAACGGAGAAATATACTTTATAATATCAATACCAACCTTCTCCCAAGAATCCTTCAAATTAAACCAGTTTACCCCATTACCAATGATTCAGAATGATAGATTCATAATAATGAGTGAACCTCAACAATTATATTTCACACAAGATAAGACTTATAAAATAAGCGAATGTAGTTATATTAAGAATAAATACTTGTGTATTACACAATTTATAGAAATAAGTAAATGTATGGGAAATATACTAGATAAGCTGAAGGATGATGATTGCAAATACCATAATATTGAGAAAAAGAATACTTTTGAATTAATTCAAAATACAAATGAACTAATTATGATTAGTCCAAATAAGCAAGAAATTCAAATGAACTGTAACGAAATAAAAATAAAAAGAAATATTCAAGGAATCTATAAGATAAAAATTAACCAAGAATGTCAAATAAATAATTTCACATTTAAAAGAATTCTACAAAAATATAAAGAAATTGAATTTAAAACATTTGAGAAGGAATTAATAAGTTCAAAATTTAATGATACTAAATTACAGAATATCTCCGATATTATATTAAATGAACCGAAAATTATAAAAATAAAAGAAATCAAAATTGAAAATAGCAGTCATCACTCTTATATAATATATGTTATAATATTTATATTAATAAGTTGTTATATTTTAAGAAAATATGTATTACCTAAAATAAAATTATATAGAAATGAAAGAAAATTAAGAAAGGTAAAAACAGTAAGAAAAAAGCTAAGTGAACTAGCTATGCAAGAACAAATATAATGAAAAAACTAAAAGGGGAGGAATTATGTATCTTGAACCTGTTGTTTCATTACATTAGTCATAACATCATCTAGCATAGGTTGCACATTTATTATTATTATTATTATTATTAAGTTTATTTAAACTGAAAAAAATACAGGTTAAGACCCTTTTACATAATTCCAGTCACAAAGTTATTACATATTAAATTATTTACAATTTACATATATTCTTTAGTCTATTTATAAGTGCATTTCTTTTTACATTATATAAATCTAATTCCTTATCCAAAGAAATATATCTATTTATTATTCGGTAGCATTTATTTAACTGAGAATACGTATTATTGTCGACATAAAACATATCATCTCGTTTCCTTAGTTGTCGGTTGGGTACCCGAAATGGAATTTCCTGGAGTAAATCTATAACATCTAAATTGTTATGAATAAGGTTGTAAATGAAGAGTACCTCACATATACTCCTTCTGTCCTCTAAGGTTAACATATCATTTTCTTTCAACTGATCCTTATAAGCTATTTTAAATGGATATACTTTATGCTTTTTACAATGTAATGCTCTTACAAATTTCTTTTGCACTTTCTCTATACTATTTGTAGCAGTTTTTGTGAGTGGGTTCCATATAATTGATCCGTATTCGATTTTAGATCTTACAAAAGCATTATACAAATTTTTTAATGTATTAACATTGAAGTCAGAGGTACATCTCAATATAAAACTTAACATTCTGTAGCCACTATTAATTATCTCTTCAAGGTGCAAGTTAAACATGAAATTTTGACATATTAAAATTCCTAAATCTTTAAATTTACATACTCTTTCTATTACAGTGTTATCAATTTGATAATTATAAACTATTTAGAAGATAAGATAAATGTAAATTATGTATCTTGAACCTGTTGTTTCATTACATTAGTCATAATATCATCTAGCATAGGTTGCATATTTAGAAGATAAGAGAAATGTATAAATAGGCTAGTTTAGTGAATAAGCACGCTCTTTGTATCGTAGACTCTGCACAGTCAAGTACTGTGACTCATATGTAACCATATACAAATTATAATAAAGTTATAATATTAATAAAGATTTTAGTATTCTTTTTAAAAACATAAAATCGAATACTCAAAATTTAATTTGCATATAAAGTGTTACATAAGACTTATAAACAAACAGTTATAGACAAAAAGAAGTAAGCGTATACAAATTACATAAATAATTCTGGGAACAAAATGAAATCTAGCTGGAGGCTTGTCAATTTTGAAAAGAGTCATACAAAGTCAGAACAAAGAGAATGTAGTGTCTCTACTGACAATTTTAATGCATTTTTCGCTTCAGTAGCGACTAATACCATAAATTCCCTACCGGCTTCAAATCAAAATAGTATGGATATCGTCACAGATACAGTTCCTCGGCCTGACTGCTCATTTAAACTTAATCCGGTAACAGCAACCGATGTTCTCAATGCAACTATGTCATTAATAATTCAAATTGTCCTGATGTATTTGGTATTAGTAGTAACTTAATGTTAAAGATTGTTGATATAATCTTAATACCGCTAACTCATTTATTTAATAAATGCATTCATGAAGGAGTGTTTCCTGATGTGCTCAAAAAATCGGTAGTTATACCTCTTCACAAGAAAGGTGGCAAACAGATTATTGACAATTACAGACCGGTGTCTATTGTCCCAGTTTTTGGCAAAATATTTGTAAAAATATTAACTAACAGTATAGTATATTACTTTGAATCACATAATCTACTGAATAGGGCTCAGTTTAGTTTTAGAAAAAACTTTTCTACTACCAAAGCTGTACTCAGGGTTTTGAGTGACATAGTTGAGGGGCTGGAGGTTAGTAAACTAGCGATAGTCACTTTATGTGACCTTTCTAAGGCGTTCGACTGCGTCTCTCACGATATTTGATTAAAAAAGCTTAAATTTTATGGTTTCTCTGACATAGCTCTGTGCTTGTTGTCATCTTACCTTAAAAATAGAAATCAGTGTGTTGCTATCAATAATCTAAGATCCGATTTTGTAAAGTTGTCCCATGGGGTTCCGCAAGGCTCGGGTACTGGGCCCCATTTTATTCATCATTTAAGTGAATGACTTCTACTACTACATGTTGCCTACTCGATGCGTACTTTTTGCTGACGATACTAGTCTTATTAACTCTGCATCAAATGTTGAACAGTTACTTCTTTCATCATCTTTGGCTGAGCAGAAAGGAAAGAGTTGGTTTACGGTAAACAAACTAAAGCTGAATGAAGGAAAGAATCAGAAGCTCACTATGTCCTCAAATAATAAACTTTCCAAAGGTCACAGTGTAGATTTATTAGGTCTTACTATAGACGATTCTCTCAACTGGGGAAAACAGACGGGCAAACTCGTAGAAAAACTCTCTAGTGTCATATTCCTATTACGACAATTATCCTATTTGTTGAAAGCATCAGCGTTAAAGAATTTTTATCATGGCCTTTTTCATGCACATTTGAGTTACGGTATTCTTCTTTGTGTTTGTGTTTAGATTGCAGAAAAAGACTATGAGAATTTTGGTTAATAGTAGTCTTTACGCACACTGCAGACCAATATTTATTGAATTAGCAGTGCTCACACTACCATGTGTGTTTATTTTGGAAACTTTACTGCTCATACACAAAAATATTGACAACTTTTCTACCTCAGCGCAAGTTCATAACTATGGCACAAGGTATGCTAATGACTTATGTAAACCTCGCTTTAGATTAGCAAAGTCTGCAAAAAATTCTTTAAGCATTGACTTGTACAATTGTTTACCACGTAGTGTGAGAGACCTGTGTTATGCACAATTCAAAATAAAGTAAAAAGTTTTCTTCTCCGCCAAGCTTTTTATACCACCAATGAATTTATTACTCATTGCAAGAGTAATATCGTAGAATTTAAATAGTTTTCAATATATGAAATATACATATTACTATAGTTATTTTTTTCCTTTTTTATGTGTACATTGTTTTATATGTTTTGACTTGCCATGATATGTAAATCTAACGCTATGTAATATGGTCAAATATAAATAAATAAATAAATAAAATAAATAAAATATTCATTGCTTTGCAGCAAAATGGAAAACAATCTCAGAGATGAAGCTTCTTAAGTGATTATTAATTTTGAATTCAGATAAGTATTTTCAGATATAAATCAATATGTCTTCCAAAATAGCACATTGAACTGGAAAATTGGCTACAGCAAATAACGTCAATAAAGTTCAGATCATATAGGATATCCCAAAATTAACATAAGATTTTAATTAAATAGAAAACACAGTTTTTAGTCTTTCGATTATTATTTATTTATTTATCATAAAGCATATAGAATGGAGTTATTTATGGAATAATACGTTGGGGAAACTGGCCTCCACGGCTTCGCTGTCACATACGCACTCTTTCGTTGAAATTTACCATGACAATCTGCATAAATGTGGCTGAATTTCGTTGATGCAGCGTTTAATTTTCTCCTGTAATGTAAGGGCGGTTGTGGGCTTGTTGACATAGACCTTTGACTTCAAATATCCCCATAAAAATAAATCTAATGGTGTTAAATCACATTATCTAGTTAAAACACTAATTCGACCATATTTTTCTGAAATTTTCAAACTGTGGCCGCCAAACTTTCATTATTTTTGAGATATTATTCACTAACGAAAACACGTTGTTATAACGTGTAACGCTCCCTAAACTCTCAGCTGTCAAATATTTCTTTTCAGGGTTGCCAATAATTTACTAGTTTTAAAATATGAATAAATTGGTCAACGCACTTTTTATACATTTTTTTAATCCGGATCTTTCTTAAACGTTCCATCACTTTAACGTGTTGCAAGTAAAATACATTTTTTTCCATAACTTTCAGAAGAAAATTCACATGTGAAAAATTTATAAACTTTTTAACTTGTGTTCTTACGTATAGTTTGACGTAAAATATAAAGCGTCTCTGAAAGTTTACATACTTACAGTTTAGAATATTGATTTTTAATTTGAGTACTCCATCAAATGTGTCGGTATCTGACTGTAAAATATATAAAAACCAATATTAAATATTTTAATATGTTCAAATTATCTATTATGTTTTGTAATTGCAACATATATAAATATGCAGAGAGAAATATTTTGTATGATATTTAATAAAAATCTAATAAGGGAACTTATGCAAAAGTATAATGCTTAAGTAACATATTTTTTTATTGATTAATATGAAATATTACATCTGATTTTTTTTATATATACGTAGCAATACATTATTATTATTTAAGATATATATATATATATATATATATATATATATATATATATATATATATATATATACGAGGGGATAACCACTGAGGTAATTTGGTGTACATGGTTCAGGTATTCCATAGGTAATGCGGGTAATCCATAGGTAATACAGGAAATATACAGGTAATACAGGAAATCCAAAGGAAATACGCGTAATCCACAGGTAATCCACGAGGAAATACGGGTAATCCACAGGTAATACAAGTATTCCGAGAGGTATTCCTTGGGTATATGAACAATAGTATTGGCACAGGGGAAGTGTGCAACATGTACCGAAAAATGTCGAACACATACGAATATTAACGATCACCAGAATCCGCGCTAGAACCGCTGATGTTGTTGTGATACGTATAACGTGTGAGCTTGCTTATGAGTTATTATTTTTAGCTCGAGTTATAGTGATCAGTATCTGTAATAATATTATCAATTTATAATATTGAAACAGGTAAGTTTTATTTAAGATAACTATGAAGAACTTATCATTCTTTGTTGTTTTTTAATTTTTGTTACATAATTTTTAAGATTACCGGCCAATTTTATAGGGAACTTACTAGAAAGTAGTAATAAAATTAATCAAACGAGTGAAAACAGATGCATTCATTAACAGAATAAGGGGCGTAAACATGCGAGTATTTAGGTGGATTTATAACTGACTAGAACAAAGTCTATAAGGTAAATTTAATATCAATTTCAATTATACTATTCTATTTTAAAATAGTTTGCTTTCTTTATATTTAATAATACATATCAGTTTTAATCTCGGTTTTAACAAATAAATATTCATACTAATTGCTTGAGCTGAGTGATATGTTTAAAATTAACTGGTTATTTCACTTCATCAATATTTAATTTTGTTTCTTAGGTATGTAATGCAGCTTCCACCAGAAATCAATGTGCAACGACCCTGGAATTGGTTTTATTGTAATATTAACAGTAATGATATATGTATACAAGACACAGTTCACATAGGAACTAAACTAAGAACGAGATTGTTAAAACCATCAATAATATTACCATTGGGAAAATATATGGTGGCAGCTACGCACCTTAAAATATTAATCAGTGATGTATCAAAAGATAAACACTTGCTTATACAAACAGATGTCAATCCAGAGAATAAAATGAATTTTAAGGCGGTAGAAAAAATATCTGCTGCACATGTATGCGACCTTCTAGAGCAATACGTTTCAGATAGTTTTGGTACCCGAGTTTATTTATCTATAATAAATAAAGTTCTTACATCATTTCTCAGCAAAGACATGCAGATATCAGAACGTATTTATAACATATGGAATTGCGATTTTTTTTTTTTAAGAATATGGAAATCGTGGATCGTGTCTCAATCTGGATACACTATTTCAAATAATTTTATTTCTTCAAATAGCTATTTATCAATAGAACTGAATGCACATGCTTTAATTATTTTAATAAGACATTTTCGCGATAATAATTTAAATTTTTCAATGTTTGTTCCTTGGATGTTTAGTAGCCAACCATGTGAGCAGATTTTCAGAGCAACGCGATCTATGACATCTACATTCTCAACTGTAATGAATTACAGCATATTTGATATACTTACCAGACTCAACAAAATACAAATATTACAAAATATAACAAACGATTTATCAAATGAATTTAAATATCCGAGAGAAAATTCTTCGAGTTCGCGCTTGGGTTATAAAAATACGTCACTTGATAATTTTGATAAATATAACGACACTTACATTTCTGAGATTGTATTAAATGCTCAAATCCAGGCTATTAAACTTGCATCAGATCTGGGTATAACCGAGGGTATGACGATAGATGAACCATGGAATAATTTTACAATGCCTGTTGTTAAAATAACTGAAGAGAACTACCACGTTTATGATATGAATGAAGTTGATAATGGATCGGACAACATTTTTATTAATAATGAAGAAAATGATTCAGAAATAGATATAGATCTTGACATATCTGAAGATTTAACAAATTTAAAGAACGCAGGTTTCTTTAATGAAACACTTAATATTAAAACGTATAATGACAAAATATCTGGCGAATTTTTTGAAAGTGGTCCGTTTGTTAGAGTGTCATTAGATAATAAAAAAAACAATGACAATAAAAAAATCATCTCTCTGTTGGTTGTTTCAAGAAAAAAATAAAAATTTAAGCAGTGACAGACTGTACCGGGTTATAGAAAGTAATAAAAAAACGTCTATTTCAGTACCTCAGAATCTTTCAATAAATGATACTAGTTTAATTTATCAAACATCATTATAACATCGGTGATTGGTGTATTTTTTTGTCTAATACTTGTTTGAAAGAAACTTCAATAAAAGATGTTCTGCTTGGAAGAATTTTATCTTTCAGTTACTTGAAAGGAAAGGGAAAAAATTTAGCATATTCCTTAAATACAGCTCCAATTAATGCTACATCAACTGAAAAAAAAAGGAATAGTTAATTTACAAACCTTATTTGCATGAGATGGCGGTTTTTATTTAAAAAAAATAATTCTAGGTTCCCATTTGAAAAATAAAAGTTGATAGTCGTATCATGTAAACCTGACTTTATAAAAAATATCTACATCTGCCATCAAATAGTATATTTAAAATAATAAAACTTTCATATGAACCATTTTTTTCTATTACTCATAATAAAAAAGTTAAAGGGGGGGGGGGCGTCTTCCCATGTGAAAATAATTTGTTTTAATTTGTTTTTGTTACTGAATTTGTTGCTTTAGTTTGTTAAGTTGTATAACACTGTTACATTTTGTTTATTTTCACATAGCCACCTATAATATTTGTATAAAAATTATTTCTAGTATTTCTCAATTTTCTTATTTTTCTCGAATTTTTTCAGATACATTAATAAAAACTAATACACCGTTGAAAAGAGAAAAAAATGGCGGTTTTTATTTTAGTAAAATAATTATAGGTTGCTATTTAAAAAATAAAAGTTGATAGTCGTATCATGTAAACCTGACTTTATAAAAAATATCTACATCTGCCATCAAATAGTATATTTAAATAATAAAACTTTCATATGAACCATTTTTTTCTATTACTCATAATAAAAAAGTTAAAGGGGGGGGGCGTCTTCCCATGTGAAAATAATTTGTTTTAATTTGTTTTTGTTACTGAATTTGTTGCTTTAGTTTGTTAAGTTGTATAACACTGTTACATTTTGTTTATTTTCACATAGCCACCTATAATATTTGTATAAAAATTATTTCTAGTATTTCTCAATTTTCTTATTTTTCTCGAATTTTTTCAGATACATTAATAAAAACTAATACACCGTTGAAAAGAGAAAAAAATGGCGGTTTTTATTTTAGTAAAATAATTATAGGTTGCTATTTAAAAAATAAAAGTTGATAGTCGTATCTTGTAAACCTGACTTTATAAAAAATATCTACATCTGCCATCAAATAGTATATTTAAAATAATAAAACTTTCATATGAACCATTTTTTTCTATTACTCATAATAAAAAAGTTAAAGGGGGGGGGGCGTCTTCCCAGACTCACCCTGTATATATATGTGGGAATATTGTAAACTTGGTGTTTAATGTAAAAAGACTTTATTTACTAACTTAACTAGTGCTTACAATAATAAATTAAATAATAACGATACAAGTAATAACTATATAACAACTGATTTCTATTTACGTCTTTACTTTACGGAGACACACTCTGTACTGACTTCATCCTACTGCGTGTCCGCTGGCTCACCGGCTGGTCAGAGACGTACTCAGATTTTTGATTCCTACAGCTCGGCCTTCCTGCAGCAACATTCGTCTCGGATGTTTTTCCTGAAGGTTGTGGCTTAGAATCATCATTAGAATCTTCATTGGATTCCTCGGATGACAGTTCAACGGTCCATGGCTTCATGTTATCCGCGCTACTGGTGGTACGGACAGGACCTTCGCCATTGCCCTATCGCTCTACACAATATCGATTATGTGGATTAGCTTTACTTACCCTGTATGGACCAAGGTACTTCGGGTACAGCTTGAGGCCAGTGCCAAGCTGTGTTCGCTTGATAGCAACCAAATCGCCTTCTTCATATCGTTTTGCAGTTTTTCTTTTCTTGTTATAACCTCTTCGGTTTTCTTCTTGTATTTTTGCAATTTGAATCTTCGCTTTTTTTCTAAGTTCTTCTCTTTCTTCCAAATAGTCATTTCTGTTTTCTTCTTCGATCATTTTCTTCAGTTTTAGATCTTCTTTCCCTCGAATTGGAGTTCCAATCATCAACTCGTAAGGTGAAGTATTAATAGAACGCTGATAAGTTCCGTTCATAAAACGTTGGACAGGATTGATGTGTTTGTACCACTGCGTCGGATCTTCGACTGATAACTTACTTAAAACTGATATAATAATTCGGTTTATTCTCTACTTGACCGTTGCCTCGCGGTACTCCTGTGGTTATTGACAAATGAGTAATGCCCTCCTCTTTGCAGTATTCACTGAACTCTCTTGATGTGAATGCGGTGCCTCTATCAGTGACGATTCTCTTGGGATTTCCGAATGTTTGCTGTAATATCCCTAATTTTTGTAATACTTCTTGTGTACCTGTTGATTTGGTGGAAAAAATCCAAGTAAACTTTGTAAATGCATCGGTTACTACGAACAAGTACTTATATTTGTACTTTTTTCACATTTTGGAAAGTAATTCCTGATCAAGTTTTCTACCACTGGTGCGTGTTTCTGATCAACATCTATCAGATCATCTCCAGAATTGCATTCAATTCTCATGAGTGGGATTACTTCTTCTGGATTACTAATTTTAATTTTATTATGATTTATGGTCATTTTTACATTCTTTAACAATTCGGTTCCAATAACACATTTAATTTTCATGGCATTATTATCAACTATATGCATTTTAGTTTCAAATTTGCATTCATCAATTATTATTTGCGTCATAAAACAGCCTAGTGTTTGTACTTGTATTTGACCTAAACCTGTCAAATATTCTATTTTATTGTTCACTTTCGGTGCGCCGATACGAAAATATTCATCGGTTCGTATCAAATTGACAGCACTGCCTGTATCGATTAGTGCATTTACTAATTGTTTGTTTATTTCAACATCTTTGTACATAATATCATACTCCATTTTATCACTTACTTGCATGCTGCTTCCTTCTTTTTTATTGTCGTTTTCTGCGTTCTTATTGGTTGATTCCGTTTTCGGACATTTTGACGCAATGTGACCATAATTATTACATGCAAAACATTTTACTCCCTTTTCCTTTGAACGACAATCCTTGCTTTTATGCCCTTGTCCGCCACAATTGTAACATCGATTCTTCTTTGTTGTTTCGATCTTCATGTTTGTGGAGAGTGTTTTGTTTTCATTCAAAGTTTTGGATTTTAATTTAATGCGTTGATACAGTTCAAGCTTCTCTTTCATTTCTCGTAGTGTTTTCGCACCGTACAGGATGGTTTTGTTTACTTCATTATCCTGAATACCATCTATTATATACTGAACAATTGCTTCTTGTTCTAATGCTCCTTGTTTCGCAATACCAGTCATTGTTAGAACATAATCTTGAAATGATTCATGCGGCCTTTTCTTTCTTTTCGTCAGTTGAAGGTGAACGTCAGCACTGTTCACATTCGTATTAAATTCCGATATTAATTCTGCACGGAATAATTTCCACGTTTTAATAACAGGTAGAGATTCTAACCATAACTTCGCGGTTCCTTTTAATAACCTTTTAGCACATACAAGTTTTTGTAATTCAGTCCTATTTAACAGTTCAGCGTTTTCTTCAACATCGCGCAGCCATTTACTAACCGGATATTGTTTATCACCACTAAATGTTGGCAAACTGTCTTCAGCATCACGTAAGTTTAATGTACTTTTCTGATCACACATATTTGAACATTTCAAAAGTTCATTTTCTTTCTTTAATAGTTCTATTTCGATTTGCATTAACTGCCGCTCTTTTTCAGCTAATTCTATTTCTTTCTGTTCAGTAGACATTGTTATAAAATTATATTATACGTGTCAATATTTTGATCGCACGCCACTGGAACTGAGTGACCTACTTTTGACGGAATGCGCCTGTGATTGGTTAACGTTTGGCGCGTACACAACAGTATTCCCGCGTAAACTGCGTTGGGTTATGTTTTTATTTCACGCTACTTTATTTGATTTTTGTCTTATTTGTAACACAAACTGCTTTAACACCGTTTTACAGTACCTGTCTTTACAATTCTCTTACTTCTCACTTGCTTAACTGTCTTGTTTATTGTTATTCGTCTTTGTTCGTCATACACTTTTCACATGTAACACTTTTGTTTTGATCCCGGTTGAGCCCCCATAAGTTGTGGGAATATTGTAAACTTGGTGTTTAATGTAAAAAGACTTTATTTACTAACTTAACTATTGCTTACAATAATAAATTAAATAATAACGATACAAGTAATAACTATATAACAACTGATTTCTATTTACGTCTTTACTTTACGGAGACACACTCTGTACTGACTTCATCCTACTGCGTGTCCGCTGGCTCACCGGCTGGTCAGAGACGTACTCAGATTTTTGATTCCTACATTATATATATATATATATATATATATATATATATATATATATATATATATATATACCTATATATATATATATATATATATATATATATATATATATATATATATATACAATTATATTGCAATAGCCAAATAAGGTACAGCACTTGTAGAGCATATATTTTTAGAAATATATGTATTATTGAAAACTAGTTAATTTACAAACCTTATTTGCATGAGACAATTTATGTTTCTAAACATACAATAAATTATGACATATTTTGGGAAAGTCCTTATTATTGATTAAGATATTAAATGTAATCTAGAAAATTACTAGTTTATATTTTTATTACTTTAAAGGTGAAGAGAAAAAGTCCTAGGCGTCTTTTTCAAACGGATTCTTTATTATTAGGTAAACTAATTGTTGTCTCTACTGGTAATCTGATGATGCTCATTAAGTGACCAAAACCAGTTGTTTGTTTTAGATAAAGAATCAATGTGAAAAAGACGCCTACGACTTTTTTTCATCTTTAAAGTAATATTTCTTTACACTTGGATGATAATATCAAATAATTATTTTTCTTTTGTTATTTATTTCACTATAAATTTAAATTTGCTTATTACTTACATACATGTATATTGTTTATAATAATAACAACAATATTTGTATCGGCATAACATCTATTTTCGGCTAAGAAGACATATGTACAAGAAAAATATCAAACCAGATAGCATATTAGATTGCGAGATAAATCTTGGAAATTTTCCGACGATTCTCCGGCATTCCGGGCGGTAACACCGGAAAATCTAGAACCTTGGACTCATTCCAATGCCAACCACATCATTTGCATGATTCAATAAAAACTTCCTCTTTGAACATTTTCAAGCAGTCCATTATCAAACCGTGAGTTCATTAATTTCTTTCTGCAGATCAGATTAATTATAATTCATCAAGTCCTGACCACAGGCATATAATTTAAAAGATGAAAGATGCTAACCACCCAACTTAAAAGTATTTTATAAACTTGCCGTCATAATTAATTAATCAGATTATAGATATTTATGAATCTGTAATATTATTTCTGCAGAAAATTAATAAAATTAGAACAAAGGCTAACGGGTGTGTACTTATATCTTTACAAATATAATTATACTTTATTCCCTCGTTTATGTAATTGTCCATATTTGAATACAACTTACGCTTATTTATATCATTTCAGCAATGTTTACATTTCCCGGCGTTTTTTTTCATTCATTTTAAGTACAGTCGGACAGATAAAATATTATAGAAAGACTTATGTCGTTAATATGATTGTCATTGTGATTTTATTGTATAAGTATATCGTTTTATATTGCAAACGACGTTTAGTATATTGGTAATGAAACACGCATGTATTTTAAAATGATTTGATTACTATGCTTCATAGATCCACAAGAGCGGACTTTTGCAATGAAACTGTAGGTTTTACTTAGTTTTTAATATTAATTTAGAATGACATATTTGGAGAGATGATACAAGATTTTTTTTTAAGTATATAGTTTTCAAAATAAAATAGAATTATAAAGAAAACAATTGATATATCAACCTAGTGATATACCAATTTTTCTTTCTAATTCAATTTGATTTCATCAATTATTTATTTGAGGTAAGGAAATTCAACATTAAAAGATTCTCCTCTGGATCAGTTTTAAATCAATATTAAATAACAGTAATAATAGTAATAATATTTAGCTCAAATCTATGAATAATGCAATTTTCTTTATAATACATAATTTACAAATGTATTTGTAAATAAATTTAGAAAACTAAACAGATAAATTAAATAATATTTAACAATTTATTTCTTAAATTTATTTTGAATGTTTTTAACGGTTCTTGATTTAAACCTGCTGGCAACATGTTATTAGGTTTATGATTCATTATGAAATAAAGCAGTTTATGATTTAGATTTATTTATCTATAAATGTTGCCCTGGCCACTTTTTCATGAGTGTATATGTTACCCATATATTGCACGCTATCGCAAATATAAGCCACTATAAAATCTAGTTTTATTTTATGTAGAAATATTATACAGTAGTATTTTTAAAACGTTCAACCACCTTAAACTTTAAATAAAAATTGATACTAGTGTTTATATTACATCTCAATATAATTTAATTATTTTATTTTGTTGTATCTGTATTCTACTTATATTATTTCTTTACACATAAACAATATTCTTGATACGTAGATAAAATATGGCGGCACTGTTGTGCCGTAAATAAGGATTCTAGTATCGAGTCGGCCTGTGGATCTTGAGAACTCTGGTGCGATCCCCACAGCCGACAAACAATTTTCACCAATTTAAATCTACCCCTGTGGCTCCCCCTCTACTAATATCTTTGGAGGCCGTGACTTGACGGCTGGTAACCGCACTTCACGCAAAAAATATATCACAGACCGAGATCTGCTTAGGCAGAGTGCCACACCCAGTAATGGGTGAAAGGTAAGATGATATATTTATTTATATTTTATTTAATACTTTCATATATATTGAACTTAAATTTATTATATTTAATCCATGCATTTATTATTATTATTTTATTATTAATCCGTAAGTTGTTGTCCCTATACTGCGGCCTTTTGGCCTATTGTACACTCTGAATTCTACTCATTAAGTAGGAGTCCTGTTTCTTTAAGGAAGTCCAAGTCTTTTAATGTCTTTGAGTGCAATTTAGATGCTCCTAATGGACTACGTCTACTGGTCATAAAAGCTTCGCAGTGACATATCAAATGGAGTGGTGTTTCTTCCTCTTCTCCACAGCCTCTGCTTAGTGGTTCTTCTCTTAGACCCAGTGTATGCAGATGCTTGTTTAATCCACAGTGTCCCGTTATAAGTCCTGTTATAAGTCTGACATTTTGTTTACTCATTTCCAGTAAACTTTCTGTTCTTTTCTTAGATGGCTCATCCAGGAATAGCTTCGCTTGTCGCTGACCTGGTGATTCCTGCCAGTGAGTTATATGCCATTGCAAAAGTAACGTTTTGATTACTCGCTTGGTTGTTTCGTATGAAATTCCACAAGCTGGTTCTGGCCCTATAAAAGGTGATTCGGTCCCCTCTTTTGCTAGATAATCGGCTATCTCGTTTCCCTTGATATTCGAATGCCCAGGTACCATGCATTTACTTCATATCGTTTTTTATTTAATTGCTTTACAATAGTATAATCAGCGAAAAGATGGAAATTACAAAACTTAAAATTATTACTAATAGCATTGATGTACAGAATGAAAAACAACGGGCCTAATACGTTACTCTGTGGTACTCGTACATCCATGTTTTAAATTTCTGAATAAACATTATTACATAATCTCATTTCAAGCAAGTTTCCGTAATTTCATATCTCTCTAACTTGATGCACAATATTTATCGATGAAAGGTCTCAAAAGCTCGTTTTTAATCTAGGAATGTAACTATAACCGACATATCATTATGTATTACCTCTTTTCAATCATTAATAATATATTACAATGCTTTTTTACAACAAAATTTCACTCTAAAATCAGATTGGTTTTTATTAAATATATCTTCACCCCTTTTATCTATTACTGGGTGTACTACTCGGCCGTAGTAGATTTTATAATTTATTTATTTCTTCGCGTTAAGTACGATTACCGGCCGTCAAATCATACTCACCAAAGATATTAGTGGAGGGGGAGCCACAGGAGTAGTTAAAATTGTTTGTCGGCTGTGAGAATCGAACCCAGGTTCTTAAATCCACAGGCCGACTCGATGCCACTGGCGGTGGTTTTTAGTACGAATATTATTTTCTTTAATTTATTGAAGAAGTTATAGATACACAACTTTTTAAATATATTACCTAAAATTGGCAGCATATTTTTAACGAAGTTAAGCTCACTAGCGTCTTATATCAATTACAATGATACATTATTTTTATTTAAATTAAGTAATGACAACATCGACTGTCCGTTTTTATTATTTAAACTGTCTTGGCAGATTCCGTCACGGAATCTGAGAAATGCTCAACCTATATTTTATATTCCTCATTGTACCGCAAACTACTGGTTTCATACTCCTTTATGGAGAATATGTCGGCGCTTTAATAGTTTAAATTTTTATGTTGTAAACAATGACTTGATTTCAACCACGTTAATCCGATTTATACTTAACCAAAAATATGCTATTAAATGATTTCTCCTGCGAAATGACCTGTATCCTATGTTACATGTGAAATGAAATATGTAAAGTCGTACTACTTATACGCATATATTGGGCGATTGCCTGTTCGAATGAATAAATAAATATTTACTAGTTTCTCGCCTATAATAGTACGTATTAGAAAATTTCCGACTAGGTGTTTATTGTAGCAACTTATTTGGTACAATACCTGAGTCTAATGCTGTATTCATTATATTTAATACCATATCTTTAAAAAAATTCTTTACAATCCAGCTAGTTAAATGTAATATTGTGTAATTTCTCTCTATATATTAACCTAAAATTTAGTACAAAAGTACTTTGGTCGATCGTCTATCACAATCTTCTTAAAATACATTTTGTATGGTATCAATGTATATACTTGTTAAAGCTGTTAGCGATCTCCTTTGCCTTATTACTGACAACAGTTTTTAAAGTTTTCCATATTAATTGACTACTAAATCTATATACATCAATATTATCTTCATACTACTATTTTTTTAGATATAAATTTAGTTCAGAAAGAATTTGTATCTGTCTCAGTCAGCTTTAGATTATATGTAATTAATTCTTTTTTAAAGGCATTGTATCGTAATTTCATGTCACCTTTTACATCATTTGTTAAGCATGGTTTGAAAAATCTTTGCTTTTGTACTACATTACATCTAGACATATATTTAACAAATTGATTAAAATGCATGTAATTTTTAATGTTGACATCATTATTTCTGAAATTTACTTGAAACTTGGTAGTTATATTTTAAAAGCGTTATTATTATATACTTTTTTCTCTATTTTCTTTTCTATTATAACATCCTGAAAGTTTATAATTATTTCATCTATCAACCGATCCGTTATTCCTGGATAGTCTAATACTGTACATTCTAGGTTGTAGTAGTTATTTACAAATACCAAATAAATCATTATTGATTTACTATTATAGCTATGATAAGTACAAACGTTAACAATTTGTTTTAAACCTTTATTATATAACATATATGCAAGTTTGTTTATATACGTATTATGTTTATTCATCAAATTTACATTACAATCACCCATTATTACTATATTTCCACTAATTTCCATGTGCAAATTTTCTATATAATTAACTAAAGAAGTTAAGAACTACAAGTGAATAACATTAGATCAGAATCAATCTCATGACTCAGCCTGGTAAAAGAATTTGACCGATATTTAAAGATCCCAAGTTCAAAATCTGCTGGTATCCTAATTTTTGTCTCTCTGTAATACACTTTTATTGATGAACATTATTTATATTGTTATGATAATTTTCATTGCTTTCTAAACATAGCTCATTTCGATATTCGCATTAAAAGTTTGTTATTATGGAATAAAAAAGTGTGAAGTGTATTTTATTCTGAATACAGAATGAGAATCAAATTTTGCTTTATTATCTATTTTGTTCAGATATATAATGTGTAATACTTTAATTCTTCCATTACTTTTTTGGTAACCACAAAAACAATTAATTCTTATTTTCAATTATTTAGTTCATACGTCTACCTCCTCCCAATCTTAACCCAAGGAACATTTGCACGACGCTTTGTGTTCTCCGCCCAAATCCCGAGAGGATTCATTTCTACTGATTTACGCGCAAGACATTTGAATGTTCTCCGCTTAGCGTCCAACACAATCTGCTTGCACATTCCCCGCGCAACCTAAAAAGGTTAAGGCTTGCTAGATTTGAATTCGTCTTTAATTAAGTCTATTTCTTATACCTAACAAACGGAGTCTTCATTAGAAAGCAATCAAGAAGAAAATATCAAATTATTTAATTTATATATATATAAATTAAATAATTTGATTTAATATATTTGAAAAAAACGGTCTTAGTGTTATATTTTTATTAGTGTAATTTGACGGAGTAGGCTCTGGTTCACTATCACTATCTAGCATGAAGTGTGTTCTGTATATTTGGGACTGTGCCGGTCCCTCGATACTTTTGTTACTAGTCGTTTGCTAGAGGTATCCCTTTAGTGTGTTACATAAATTATTGTCTTAAATTTTCTAACAGTTATTGAAAATTTATTTTAAATATTTATTACTAGTACACAGGTAATTATCTTAAGTTTTTAACTTACTGAGATATTATGAATAGTACTAGGGTCGTTTGATGCTTTACGGACATCACCGGGTCGCTGATTTTCCTGGGTTTGGAGACGTGATCGGGTTCGAACAGCAAGTCTTCCTTCTTCTTCTCTCGATTCTTCAGTTGTTGAGTTGCCAAAGGAAAATAGATTTCTCCGTGGGATCTGCGTTTCGATTGTTTCCACAGGTCGGTGTAGACGGTTTTGTTGAAATGTATTTTGTTTTGGTTTATTATTGATTGATTTATCAGAGCAAAGAATCAATATTCACCACACAGTTATGTGTTTCTCTGATACTACCGATGCTGCGCCAATTAAATAATTTGATTTAATATATTTGAAAAAAAATGTTTTTATTATCAACTTGGTTACATGTGTTGAGATAGAAGAATACAGGAACAATGAACACCTTATCTTAGTTACAAGGGTTTTTATTACCTAGCTTATCATAATGGAAATATACTGGAAGAATATGCTGACATCGCATAATTATTGTAGAATAGGAATACAGCCATTACATAATTCCTCCCTTCTAAGATTATACAATAATTATTAATTAATAGGACTTAATTCTATTTGTTCTTTATTACAACCAGGTCTTTTATTTCTTTTACACATTATTAATAACTTATTTCTAAGCTTATAAACTAAAGCAGAGCATATTATTAAAATTAAAATCAATATAATATAAATAGTGTAATAATAATAATGATGATCTTTCAGTTTTGGCTCGTTTATTTGTGGTAATTCTTTAATTGTTACATCTACCTTTTTTACTGTCTCTAAATTTATTGTTCTCAATTGTTGTAATGTTTTATTAAAGCTAAAAGGTTCAAATATTATTTCTTTATAACTTTCTTGGATTATATCAAATTTGAAATTGTTTATTTCACATTTATTAATAAGTTTTAATTTAAATATACCCTTGAATTTTTTATTTAATGTAGTACTTTCACAATTAATTTGAATTTGTTGCTCCTTAGGGCTGATTATAATTAATTCATTTGTGTTTTGAATTTTCTCCCAAGTATTTTTCAATTCAAGAGTATGATATTTACAATCATCATTTGTTTGAGCCTTTAACATATTTACTATACATTTATTTAAAATTATATACTCTGTTTTACAGTAATACATATTATTAATAAAAATACAATTATTTATCTTAAAATTATCGTTATTGTTTATAAAATACATAGTTTGTTTCTCATTTAATTGTAAGCCTTGATTATCTTTGATAAACGGTAGAGGAGTAAATTGATACAAGTCGTACGTGTGAGAAGAAAAGAGTGGGATGTTGATAAGGAAGTGTATCTGTTCGTTATCGTGTTGGCAGTAAGTTTCTATGATTTCGTTTAATTGCCAAATGCCTTTATTTTGTGTAATTTTTCTAATGTTAGTCGGGTCAATGATGCTTGTGTGCAGTTTTCTTAAAGTACAGAAGGTTAAACTGATTTCAATCTGTTTGGTGAGGTCATTTAAGTTTTGAATTATAAATATTAATTCTTGAAATTTGCTTTCTACGTCAATTCTTCCTTGCCAATTGAAGTTATTCTTTAAGATCTCTTTAATATTTTCTATTTGTATTTTCAACGTATTCTCATTACTTTTAATATTTTCAATTTGATCAATAAATTTATTTATCATTTCCTTACTGATTTTTAAATTTTGATTAGTTTGATCTTGTAATAATTTTTCATTATTTTTAATTTGTTCAAGAATTTTATCGTATCGCTCTCCGTCTGAAGCATCTAAGTTACCTGATATTGCTTTAATAATACCTCCTAATCCATTAATTAAACCGCGTTTTGAGATTTTGTGAAATATTTTACTGATTTGATTTTCCAAGTCGTTAAAATTATATGTTAGGATATTAATATAGTTTTGAAACACATCCTGAGCGTCTTTAATTTGAAAGAGAAGAGTTTCTTTTAATTTTGCGATTTTAATAAATTCATCGTGAATCGGGGTAATATTGTAATTAAAATAGATTATTTGTTCTGATGTTTTTATTTGTGTTTTCCCTAATTTAGCTAGGTGAAATCCATTATCGTTTGAAATATCCGTAAGTTGGGCCGTACATCTGGAACAACAATTTATTGTTTAATTTTGTCTATCCTTACGTGCTTTTCTGCTATTTGATCTCTGATTTTTACTTTTCCGAGTGTCGGGTCATAATGTTGAACTCTATATTTTATAAATAAAGGCTTTTTAAATTTCTTAATTAATCTTGGGTTTTCTTTCACATAAATAGTATTTTTTATTTGTAGGGGGTTGTCATTTTCTTTGTACCGCTTTTGCTTTTCAAGTTTAATTTTATTATTAATGGTTTTAAATAATTCCTCTTGTTCTGTTTGATATTTTTGTATTGTTTTTTCGTTAATGACTGTGATTGGTATAAGAGGGATTTGATTATTTTTACAGAATAGTGTTTCGTTCGGGGTTATTTTATGTTCGCATAAATTTGTGCAAGATAATTGTTCATTTGGTTTTGGAAAAAGGTTTCCGAAATTTTTTATGAGTGTTGTTAATTTAGATTTTTCGATCTGATTCAAATGTTCTGAGCGTATTTGAATATTATTATTTTGTTGACAATTTTTAAAGTCGGTTTGTAGTGTCTTTTCTTTTCCCTGGATGTTAACGGAGTTTTTCTTAAAATCAATTTGGATATCTAGTTTCTTAAATGCTTCAATACCTAATAATAGATTATATTGTTTATGAAATTTGTGAATATAGCATTTAAATGGAATTTTATTTATTTTTAATATAACAAAGTGTGTAATAGTGGATTTTCCATTTACGGTGGTAAATGTACATTTTTCTTCATAAGTTTTGATATTTTTGAATTTAACTAAATCTGGGTGTATTCAGTTTATGCTTGACCCCGTATCTAATAAAATGACATAATCTTGTATTTGTAATGATGGTAGATTATAAGTTAGACTAGACAATACTTGTTTTCGTCTACTTCTGTCTCGAGTTCTAAAAAAGAGTCATGTTCGGTTTCATTGTCTTGTTCCGCGTATTCGTATTCGTCCTCAGTGCGGTCTGGTTGTTCATCTGAGTTTTCGTTGAGGTTGTAATTTTGTCTTATCGTTTGTGTTGACATAGGCGTAGTAAGCCTGGTTTGCTGGGTCATTGGTTTGGGTTGAAATGTTTTTTTTGTGTCGTAATAATTTTTTAAGTTTTGACGTGGAGCGAAAAATTTTTGTTGTGGTTGGTTATTATTGAATTGGATGGCTCTTGATGGGAATTCTTGAGCCGGGAATTTTCTTGGTGGTACATTGAAGCTAAAATTTTGCTTATCTTTTAACATGGGTGACTGATGTGTGCTCTGTTGTGAGTAATTGAATTCATTTCTCAATAAACGTTCGCACGCTTCTAGGGTGCCGGGTTCTTTAACAATAAATGCTCCTCTTATTGATAAAGGTAAAAGAGTTATGAAATAAGAGATTACTAACTTTTGATTTTCATTTATTATCGCGTTTTTTTGCGATTGACTATATTCTTTTAGTAAAATGTTTGATTTATATTTTGAAAATTTTTGAGAAATGATTTCTAGAGTTTTATCTGCGTTAATTTTATTTTTTATTTGTAAAATTTCTAATAGTATTGTCTCGGCTGTGCTTTTATCACAGTAGTTTGTTGTTAAGTGGAATTTTAGTTCGTCCCAATCTTTAAAGTTATTTACTGCTATTAATTCGGCTTATGGGGTAGGTGGCTCAGTGGTATCGAGTCGGCCTGTGGATCTTGAGAACCCTGGTTCGATCCTCACAGCCGACAAACAATTTTCACCAATTTAAAAAATCTACCCCTGTGGCTCCTCCTCCACTAATATCTTTGGAGGCCGTGATTTGACGGCTGGTAACCGCATTTCACGCGAAAAAAATATATAACTTACCGAGATCTGCTTTGGCAGAGTGCCACACCCAGTGATGGGTAAAAGGCGTGATGATATATTTATTTATTTATTTATTTAATTCGGCAGCTTTGTGTGTGAGTTTCGTTTTTATGAGTCCAAAGAGAAATGTGTTCTGGATGGCAGTTAGTGTAATGCCGGTTAGTGTAGATTTTACGTCATCTACGGCATTGAGAAAATTATTAAGTATTTTTATGTCTCCATTGTATGGAGGGATAATTTCACAGAGGGTTTTTAATTCAATACATGTGGTTGTAGTCATAATTAAACTATTTAACACGTTTAGTCTACTCGGTCTTAGTGTTATATTTTTATTAGTGTAATTTGACGGAGTAGGCTCTGGTTCACTATCACTATCTAGCATGAAGTGTGTTCTGTATGTTTGGGACTGTGCCGGTCCCTCGATACTTTTGTTACTAGTCGTTTGCTAGAGGTATCCCTTTAGTGTGTTACATAAATTATTGTCTTAAATTTTCTAACAGTTATTGAAAATTTATTTTAAATATTTATTACTAGTACACAGGTAATTATCTTAAGTTTTTAACTTACTGAGATATTATGAATAGTACTAGGGTCGTTTGATGCTTTACGGACATCACCGGGTCGCTGATTTTCCTGGGTTTGGAGACGTGATCGGGTTCGAACAGCAAGTCTTCCTTCCTCTTCTCTCGATTCTTCAGTTGTTGAGTTGCCAAAGGAAAATAGATTTCTCCGTGGGATCTGCGTTTCGATTGTTTCCACAGGTCGGTGTAGACGGTTTTGTTGAAATGTATTTTGTTTTGGTTTATTATTGATTGATTTATCAGAGCAAAGAATCAATATTCACCACACAGTTATGTGTTTCTCTGATACTACCGATGCTGCGCCAATTAAATAATTTGATTTAATATATTTGAAAAAAAATGTTTTTATTATCAACTTGGTTACATGTGTTGAGATAGAAGAATACAGGAACAATGAACACCTTATCTTAGTTACAAGGGTTTTTATTACCTAGCTTATCATAATGGAAATATACTGGAAGAATATGCTGACATCGCATAATTATTGTAGAATAGGAATACAGCCATTACATAATTTATATATATATATATATATATATATATATATATATATATATATTATATATATATATATATATATATATATATATATATATATATTATATATATATATATACATATATATATATAAATTATGTAGGGACACAACCCCTATTGCATCAGCATTGCACCTTTCACACGGTACTTTTCCATGACAAATTTGTAATAGGATATATTAGATAAGAAATGTTATATGTAGACAAAATGTAAGACGTAAAGTCAGTTGTTAGAAGATAGTCAAGTAGAAGAGTTCACTGTATGTACTTGTGCAGCAAAATAAAATTCTTTTTAAAAATCCAATCTTATTATTGATTGATTTAATTGGCGCAGTCCTGGTAGGATAACTGACAAGTCTGTAAATTCCGAAGAACCTCAAATTTGAGTTTCCAATTCGTTGAAGAATTTCAGTCGTCACTTTCAAGTGTTAAAATCAGTATCACGAATCAATACGTTCTCAGAGTGATTAAAATCCGAAGTCTCACTATAACTCTTGATGAGACTAATTCGTTAAAGATTTCTACACTCAAAATAAAACGTGACAACAAGTTCAAGTGCATCAGTGCCTCACAAACTGCAAACCAACATCAAAAACTACATCTTCTCTCTACAACTCCGACGAGGAAAGGCAAATCATATCGTCGTTAATTCCGAGACCGTCATCGAGTGCTGACCAGCCGCTGAAGACGCCTCACCATCATCCGTTGAGCGAAAATCAACACCCACCGCCCACCTGAGCGAACATCAGGCCTCACCTCACCAAGCTCCAAGCTTCAACCCAAGGACCATGAAATTGGCCATACTTAATTTAATCCTAATATTACTGTAAGTAATTTTATTCATCTCTGTATTGTTTGTTGATCGAATCACTGTTCCTCATTATTAACGTAACATCAATACATTTAAAATAAAACTTACACAATTATTAATCTATTCAAATTTATATACTAGACATTATTATCAAATATTAAAAACACAGCTACAAAATGTCAACACCAGTAATTCAACCCGCTACAATTAATCTCATACCTAAAGTTCCTAGTGAAATTAAAGATTTATTAGAAATAATCCCAGAATACGATGGAAGTACAGGTACTTTACCCCATTTTATAAATATTTGCAATGAAGTTCTCGATATCGTAGACAAACAAAAATTATCTAAAATTGTAGAAAGAATTATTTTACATACAATTAGAAAGAAAATTATTAAAGAAGCTAATGCAAAACTAGCTACTAAAACATATACTAACTGGGCAAGTTTAAAAAATTTGTTAATGGAAGAATATGGAGACAAAAGAAACGAAGTTCACTTCTTAACAGAATTGTCTCATTTAGAACAAAAATCTAATGAAGATATTTTCATATACTTCGATAAATATGAAGATATTTTCAACAGAATGATGAGTTTATTAAGTATAAATTTTGGCAATGGATTTGACAATTTATCAATATTTATGTCCACATATGCTTCTCATAATTTCATAATAAATTGTAAAGAACCATACCGAAGTCAACTAGCAGCTAGAAATCCTAAATCTTTAAATGATATACAAAATTTAATCAAAAATGATTTCCAGTACATTCATGCAAATATTAATAAACAAAACACAATAAAACAAAAGATAAGTACACCAACACCTGCATATAAACCACACAATCCGAACATACACACGAATCAATATCGATCACCAATGATTCGATATTCACAACAACAACAACAACAATCACAATTCAAAACAAAACAAAATTATCCCCAACCTATGTCTATTAGTACTAATACATTTAAACCACATTTAAAAAGACAAAGACAAGATTTACAACTTTTAGATAACCCTATCGAGTTAAATAATGAATCAGAATTAGAAAATTTTGAACATTTTGATGAAACGCAAAATTATGAAAATAATGCTGAGATAGAAACAGAAAATGAAAATTTTTCTTTGGACCCGACAGAAAATTCGAATCCTTAGCAAATTATACTTCTAAATTACCGTTTATACAATTTAAAAACGCTAGAGTTTTAATAGATACAGGATCATCCGAAAATTTTATCAGCCAAGAATTTGTAAATGAGAATAAAAATAAATTTCAAATATTTCCTGAACATTTCGAAATTCAAACTGCCAACGCTGTTTCCCACGGAAATTACTTTACATTTGTAGAATTATTTAATAAAAAATTGAAATGTTACATTTACGAATTTCACAAAGATTTTAATATTGTAATAGGAAATTCAGGGTTAAAGTTATTAAATGCAAAAATAAATTATTCAAATGAATCCGTCATATTAGATAAACATACATTTAAATTTAATTACTTTCATCAAAACAAATTAAACTTGAATATACACGAAATATCAGATAAACTAAACCTTAGAACTGAACATCTCAATGACATAGAAAAACACGAACTAAATAAAATAATTCGAGAATTTGAAGATCTAACGATTACAGATGACCAAAACCTTTCTTGTACTAATAAAATAAAACACAAAATTAATGTAACAGACGAAACGCCTGTATACCAAAGATCATATAAATATCCAATAGTTTATAAAAATGAAGTAAATTCGCAAATAAACAAATTATTAGAGGAAAATATAATTCGCCACTCCTATTCACCTTGGAGTAGCCCAATCTGGATTGTACCGAAAAAAGCAGACGCTTCCGGTAAAGAAAAATTTCGTATGGTAGTCGATTATAGAAAACTTAATTCCAAAACGACAGATGATAAGTTCCCGATTCCAGACATTACGGATATTTTAGATAAACTGGGTAAATCGAATTATTTCACAACAATTGACCTCAAAAGTGGATTCCATCAAATTGAAATGGATCCCGATTCGATAGATAAAACAGCTTTCTCGACAGACCAAGGCCATTTTGAATTTCTCAGAATGCCTTTTGGCCTCAAAAATGCACCTAGCACTTTTCAAAGACTCATGAATTTTGTCCTAAAAGATCTTATAAACAAAATATGCTTCGTTTACCTAGACGATATCATTATTTTAGGAACGTCATTACAAGAACACATACAAAACATCAAAACTGTCTTTCACAAACTACGCGAAGCGAATCTCAAATTACAACTAGATAAGAGCGAATTTCTCAGGAAAGAAGTCGCCTATCTCGGGCATTTAATCACAACAGATGGAGTAAAACCGAATCCTGATAAAATTAAAATAATACAAAAATTTAGCATTCCGAAAACACAAAAAGAAATTAAATCATTTTTAGGTTTACTCGGTTATTATCGGAGATTTATACAGGATTTTGCAAAATTAACAAAACCACTTACCCAATGTCTAAAGAAAAACACAAAAATTAATTTCGAAGATAAAGAATACATTTCATGTTTTGAAAAATGTAAATTATTACTTTCAAACTCTCCAATTTTACAATATCCTGACTTCTCAAAACAATTTAGATTAACCACTGACGCTTCAAATTTTGCTCTCGGTGCAGTGCTTTCACAAAATATTGACGGCAAGGATCTACCCATAGCGTACGCTAGTAGAACCCTTAATGCCCACGAAATTAATTACTCCACCACCGAAAAAGAATTACTCGCAATAATTTGGGCAATCAAGCATTTTCATCCATATCTATACGGACATAAATTCAAATTAATAACGGATCATAAACCGCTTATTTGGCTTAGCAGTTTAAAAGAACCTAATCAGAAACTCATCAGATGGAATCTAAAATTATGCGAATATAAATATGACATAGAATACCAAAAAGGTAAACAAAATTACGTTGCAGATTATCTGTCTAGAATTCCAAAACCCTTCGAAATAATTTATAAAAATTCAAATATTTTCGACCATAACGAACCAATAGTACATTGCATATCCGAAGACTTTAAAATGAGTCAAGGCTTTGCGCAGCAAATTAATGAGAAATTTCAAACAACAAATAATTTAGATAAATTATCAATAAAGGAAAATATTGCTATTCAAATGTCACCAAGACCCATAATTCATTTAATTACAAAAAAGAAATACTTCCATGAACCAAACCTAGCAAACATAGCAAACTGTTTAAAACAACTACGCGATTATTTCATACAAAATAATATTAATTCAATTAACATGCCTAAAATAGCTTCTGGCTTAGACCAAAAAAATTGGTTTGAAATAGAAAATTTACTAAAGCAAACTTTTGAAAACACAAATATTCAAATAAACGTATTTACTATAAATAATATTCAAAACTACGCTAACTCTGTTAACGCTGAAAAAGACACTGATAGTTGCACACAACATTCAGATGATGAAGCACCAGTAAACGGTCTTTCTTATATTGAAAATCCAATTAACTATGGAAAAAATCAAATAATATTTAAAGAAACAAACTCAAAAAATACATTTGAATTAATTAAACTATTTGGAAATGATAAACAAAGAATGTATATGCATGTCAATAAAGTAAATTCCAAAGACACATTATTAAAATTTATTAAAAGTTATTTAGTACCAGGAATTAAATATTACTGCTTAGTACCCGATTCTCTGAAATTAATGCTAAATTCTATTTTACAAGTATACTTTCAACCTGGCACTTATATATTAGTTAGTTGTAAAAACCTACTAACAGACATAGAATCATCGGAAGAACAACTGAAATTAATTCAAAACTATCATCTTGGTAAAACGAATCACCGAGGCATAGTAGAAACATATAAAAAATTAAAACTAAAACACTACTGGCCTAACATGCAACAAACTGTCTCTAAATTTATAAACAATTGCGACGTATGTCAGGAAAACAAATACGAGCGAAATCCAGTTAAAATTCCCATAATAAAAACACCCACAGCATCAAAACCTCTCGAAATCATTCACATTGATATATTATCATTGAAGAAAAATAAATTCCTAACAATAATCGACAGTTTCTCTAAACACGCACAAATATATCACTTACCAGAAACCAATACAATAACTGTAGTTCAAAAATTAATCAAATACTTTTCAATATTCGGACAACCGAAATTAGTTATATCAGATAACGGTCTACAATTTAATAACCAATTAATTTATAATTTCTTATCAACAAAAAACATTCGTATACATTTAATCAGTGTGAATAATCCCAAAAGTAACGGCAATATAGAAAGATTCCACTCTACCATTATCGAACATGTTAGAATATTAGAACAGAATAAAGATTTTAATGATTTAAACACAAGTAATAAAGCCCGATACGCAGTTCAAGCATACAATCAAACTATTCATTCTGCAACTAAAAGAACACCAAATGAGGTACTTTTTGGCCATTATAACGAATCAACCGAAGAAATCTCAACCGAAATTATAACTGATAATTATATCCAAATTCATAAAGACATTATGAACAAAATTTACGAAGAAAATAAAATTTTATTAGAAAAAAATAAAACAAAATACGCAACCTCACAAGTAGCTAGCTGTAAATTACAAAAGAAAGTGTATGAAGAACAAGCTAAACGAAATACCGGTAAAGTAGAGAAACCGCGCTATAAACAACAAGTGGTAAAAACATACATTCGAGACAGAGCACAAATAACTACCGATAAAGACAAAAAAATAAAAATTGATAAGCTAAAACCTTATCGTAAATTTACAGAATCATGCGAGCTAGCACAACCATCAACCTCGAAGATGCTAGAACCAACCCCGGAATCAACGTCCTAAAGCTAGGAGAAGCTCTAATCTCCACTAATAATAAGTATCTTTACGTAAATATTAACCTTTATAAAATTAAGGAATTATATAATAATCTAACTATTCATTTTAATAATATTAAGTTAGAAATAAATAATAATTATAGTAACGATAGAAATAGTAAATTCACACAAAGTCTAAATAATAACTTTATAATGCTAGAAAACTTCCTAGATATAATAAGTAATAAAATACAAATCACTTTATACGACAATACTAGAAATAAACGAGGACTTATAAATGGTTTAGGCTCCATTATAAAAAGCATAACAGGAAATTTAGATGCAACAGATCAAGAAAGATACGATAATGCTTTAAAATTAATAAATGATAATGAAAACATTCTTAAAGATAACATGAAACAAATTATTATTTTTAACAAAAATATATCAAATCACTTTAATAATCAAATAGAAAAAATTAATAAGAATAATAAAGCAATTAAAGATAAAATTAGTGAAATAGGAAAAACAATTGGGAAAATTATAGATTATAACGATATAATATATTTAGAAAATATTATCACTCAATTGACATTTATGGCCACAAATTTAATTAGCATTATTAACGAAATCGAGACTACCTTCGCTTTTTGCGAAATAAACACTCTTTATTTTGGAATACTGTCTAGAGATGACATCAAATTAGAAATTGATAAACTTTTGCCAGATAGTTTCAAAAATCTCATAATAAAAAATTGGCAAAATCAACAATTAATCAAAACTTATTGCAAATTCGAAAAACTCTCATTAAATATCATAATAGACATTCCCATTCCTCTCGTACAAACAGAACTCTTACAAATTACACCTATACCCACTATACACAATGAAACCTTTGTTACTCTAAATGTACAACAAGGATATTATTCAAAATCTAACACACAAATTAGTTATTTAAACAAATGTACCCTCGTAGAAGATAAACTTTATATTTGTAGTCAAGGAAACTCAATTCCTGACAGATGTTTAGAAAATATGTACTTTTATAGAAATAATAATAATTGTAATTATATAAATTTACTTGATCATAACGAAATCATTATAGTTCCAAACTCTAATATTGTATACCTTTATTTACCTCATAAGGAATTAATAAATATTGAATGTGGTCACGAAATAGAAGAAAAAGTAATTTCTGGTATCTATTGTATAAAAGATTGTTTAATTAATAAACAAAGACATTATAAAAATATTAATTATGACAAAATAATTAATTTAGATATTGATAATAGTAAAGAAAAATTAATATTTAATAAAACCTTGAATATTAAAAACTTAGAAACTATTAAAATTCCAAGTCAAAAGATAATTCATTTAAATCAAATTAGTAGTTCTGAATCACATTCTATATTTTACGATGTATTATTGTACACGACAATCGTGACCGTTGCAATGCTCTTATTGATAAAAATCTATTCGGCACTTGCTAGAAAATTGTTAAACTTAAAACAAAAACAAAATCAAACTTGCGAAACAATACCTGCTGAAAATACCATAGGTATTCTTTCGTCTAACAGGGGAGGAATTATGTAGGGACACAACCCCTATTGCATCAGCATTGCACCTTTCACACGGTACTTTTCCATGACAAATTTGTAATAGGATATATTAGATAAGAAATGTTATATGTAGACAAAATGTAAGACGTAAAGTCAGTTGTTAGAAGATAGTCAAGTAGAAGAGTTCACTGTATGTACTTGTGCAGCAAAATAAAATTCTTTTTAAAAATCCAATCTTATTATTGATTGATTTAATTTATATATATATATATATATATATATATATATATATATATATATATATATATATATATATATATATATATATATATATATATACCGGGTGTAACACGAAAAGTGAAACATAGGCGTTTAACATGGCAAATCAGTTTTTCCGTGCGCATTGCTTCCCTAATTATTTTAGGAAAAATGTTTCAAATAAATGTTGTAAAGCATAAAATTCTACATCCGAATCAATAAACAAAATTCATTTTGACTACTTCATAACTGCAGAAATTAAATTTTAAAATTCACGTAATTTCAATTTAATAGTAATAGCCATGGAATTAAAAACAAGAGATGAACAAATGCGTAACGTTTTATACGTCAAATTATTAGTATTTATTTTGACAAACTGTGATATTAAATCATTATAAGGGTTTATTATTATCAAAAATGAATAATTATTCAGATGAAGAAAAGTTGCAAATAATTAAATGGCATGGCATTATTCTGGCCATAGTTTACGACTAATTCGTGACTATATTAGCACTATTTGGCAGCATCATGATATTCCTAGTACGGCAACTATTCAGAGGTTTATAGTAAAGTTTGAAAAGACAGGAACACTAAATTTCAAGAAAGAAATAAATGAAAGAATTTATAACAATGAAGAAAATATTCTTGCTTTAATAGAACTGGAGCCAACAATGAGTGTGCGGGAAATTTCCAGAGAACTAAATATAAATTTTATGACAGTGCATAGAATTATCAAAAAACATAAATACATTCCTTTTAAGTTTCAAAACCACCAAAATATTTTGGAACGAGATTTTGAACTGCGTGCCTCATTCTGTGAAATAATGATGGAGAAATCAAATTGTAATAGAGAATTTTTAAGTAGTATTTTATTCACAGATGAATGCACATTTACCATGAATGGCGAACCAAACTGTCATAATTATCGGTACTGGTCACAAAATAATCCACATAATATTTTAGAATCGAGGACACTATCGTCATTCTGTCAATGTGTGGGCAGGAATTTTTGGTGATAAAATCATTGGCCCATTCTTCATCCAACGAATAAATTCATTTTTGAATTTATTAATTAATGCTGTTGGACCACAAATTGTTGAAACAAACAAAGAAAATGTGTGGTTCCAGCATGCTGGCTTGCCCTGCACATAGCACTAGAGAAGTTGTGGAATATCTAAACCATGTATTTCCTGAAAGCTGGATAGGACGAAATGGACCAGTTAACTGGCCAGCACGGTCGCCAGATTTAAATCCGTGCGATTTTTTTTATGGGGCCATTTAAAATCTTATGTTTATAAATCGACAATTAAAGAATACTCGAGAAAGCTTCTACAACAGATTAGGTTATTGTTTAGCTCAAAACGGTGGACTATTTGAACATCTAATTTAAGAATTTAAGAATATTTAGTTTGTTGATGTTTTTATTGAATTAAATTTATGTAACATTAATTAATTTGTTAAATAACAACCTACCTTAAATATTTTATCGAGTTTATTATTTTATTATTATTAAACAATAAATCTAAAAAATATTTTGCCTTATTATTATTAAATTTTTATTTAGAAAATAAATATTTAGTACGTAAAAATGATTTTGACAATTTATTCTGACATTGACGTATAAAACGTTACGCATTTGTTCATCTCTTGTTTTTAATTCCATGGCTATTACTATTAAATTGAAATTACGTGAATTTTAAAATTTAATTTCTGCAGTTATGAAGTAGTCAAAATGAATTTTGTTTATTGATTCGGATGTAGAATTTTATGCTTTACAACATTTATTTGAAACATTTTTTCCTAAAATAATTAGGGAAGCAATGCGCACGGAAAAACTGATTTGCCATGTTAAACGCCTATGTTTCACTTTTCGTGTTACACCCGGTATATATATATAGTAGGAGACGCAGTGGTATAGAGTCGGCCTGTGGCCCTTGAGAACCCTGCTTCGATCCCTACAGTTGACAAACAATTTTCACCAAATTAAACTCTCTCCACTAAAATCTTTGGCAGCAGTGACTTGACGTCTGGTAACCGCACTTCAAGCGAAGAAATATACCACTTACCGAGATCTGCTATGTTACAATAAAAATTATTTCCGTAATTATAGACATACAATCAAGAAATCAAATGATACACTTGACGTTTTCAATGATGTCAGAAATAGATAATAATGTCGAAGCATTACAAATTTATAAGTTGTTTTGGCAAATAACTCATTTCAATCAAGCATTCTGCTATGGCTTAAGGATAAAAATTGCAGTAGTGTTACGAGAAATTTCGAAGGAATTACAATTATGAAAGAATAAAATAAAATAAAAAAACACTAGGTTAGTTTCAAATAATGTAAAGTTTATTTTACAATACGTATTTCGGTCGACTAGACCATCATCAGATGAACAAGATAATGGTCTAGTCGACCGAAATACGTATTGTAAAATAAACTTTACATTATTTGAAACTAACCTAGTGTTTTTTAATTTAATTTTATTATAAAATGTTTCAACGAGAACCGACAGTTAAATCTATCGAATTTATGAAAGAATAATTAATTGCTTAATTCCTTTAAAGATTATGATACAAATTTGTACCATAAGAATTCCACCATTGCAAACTTTGTTGGTTGAAGTGATAGAGAGACAGATAAATAAGCAAAGTAGTGCCAGTTAATTCGACAAATATAATAGCGTATAATTAAAAACAATTGATATAATATAACATTTCATTTTTTGTAATAACTTGCTTATTTGATCTACAATTGTTATGAATTTTACAACTTAATTTTTTGCTCAGTCAATTGAGAGGTATTTATTTTAAATATTTGTTGTATTTCCACGTTACTCGGTATTAGTGCTGCAAAAGCGAAAGATTAATTTCTCTGGTCCTTTGTCTGACCTACAGCCATCTTTAATACTATTATATATTTTAATTAGAATGATAAAATGTTGTGATGATATGAATCTAAAATATATGAAATAATCATCAAAATTAATAATACATTTAAAATGCAAATAAATCAATCATCGAATTATATACTAGCGAATAATCAGCAAATCAACTGTGGTGAATAACAAATATATTAATATCGTACTTGCACAAATTATTTACATATTTATTAAATGTTAAATATACGAATATCGTAAATCAACAGTAATATAGCGTCAGTTACAATGCGCTATGACATTATAAATTGCTGTTTGCACGACCGGTCAGTGCCCACTGAGGCCAGGTAGCAGTACGAGGCCCTGGTTACACACTTATATAAGAATAATGTGTAAAATTAGCAAATATAAAAATAAAGTTTTTTTTTTTTCTTCTGGGGTTATTAGTACCCGGTACAATAGTTATAAGTAAATGTGTGGTTATTATTTATTTTACATTCTATATGTGTTTTAGTGTGTTAATGTCTGTTAGAAATTTGATTGTGTTATTTAGGTTGTTGGTGTTGTTTCCTAGGTTTTCTTCCATTGTTGCGAGTATGTTGCTTTGTGTCCTCTGTAGTGCAAATTTCGGGCATTCTATCAGGATATGTTCAATTGTGGTTTGTTTGTTGCAAATGTTGCATTTTTCTGGTTCTGTTTTCTGCATTAAGTGTTTGTGTGGCCTATTCTAAGTCTTGTGATTTTTACTTGGTTTCTTCGATTTTTTAGGTTATTCCATTTTTATGTGTCTGGCTTGAGATCTCTAAGTTTGTTTCCTGCTATTCGAGTCCATATAGAATTCCACTGTTCATTTATTTTTCTCTTGATTTTTTTGAGGAAGTCTTGGGTTGGGATAGGCATTGGTGTTATTTCTTCTGATAGGGCTTCTTTTGCCATTTTGTCTGCCTGTTCGTTTTCCGATATCCCTGTGTGCGCTGGTACCCACATTATTGTTACCTTATTGTTTTTATTTATTTCATGTAGGCATTCTTGGATCTTCTGGATAGTTGGTAGTTTGCTGTAAGTGTTGTTGATCTCTTTTATTACGCCCAAGGCGTCTGTGCACAGGATGAATTCGTCTTTGTCTGTCTGTTGGTTTTTTATTTCTTTTAGTGCACTGAGGATCCTGTATGCTTCTGCTGTGAAGATTGAAGTGTCATTTGGTAGGTGGATCTTGGTCCTTTTGTTTTCAGAAATTACTGCTCCTCCAGTTCCTTCTTGAGTTTTTGATCCATCTGAGTGTACTATAGTGGCACGTGGGTGTTGGTTGCATATTTGGGAATATTGTTGTTTATAGATCTGAATTGATGTTTCATTTTTCTTGAATTTCGTAAGTTCCATTATGGGTTTTGGTAGTTTCTTCTTCCATGGTGGTATTTTGTCGGTGTACATTCTTTCAAGGTCAGGTAAACTCATTTGAAGGGTTGCTAGGGTTTCAGCGATTTTTTTGTTGGAGTGGAGTAGTTGCTAGTGGAATTATGCGATTTTGGTAGGATTTGAAGATATATTTGGCTGTGGGATTTTTTGGGTTTTTTGCTAATTTGGTTACGTAGGATAGTGTTAGTTTGTTTCTACGTAGTTCTAGCGGTATGATACCAGCTTCGTTTAGGATGCTAATGACAGGACTGGTTCTATAGGCTCCCGTTGCAATTCTTATTGCGGTGTTCTGTACTGGTTCTAGTGTTTTCAAGATGTTTTTACTGGCTGTTTGATATACAATAGCACCATAGTCTAATTTTGATTGAATATATGAGAGGTATATTCGTAGTAGGATTTCTCTATCGGAGCCCCATTTATTGTGGGATAGGCATTTGATGAGATTCAATCCTTTCTGGCATTTTTGTTTTAGTTTGAGTATATGTGTTCTCCATGTGAGTCGTTGGTCTAGTGTCATGCCAAGGAATTTTATGTTGGTGACATTTTCAATTTGTTTGTCATTTAGTTTTATTTTTGGTTTAACTGTAGGTCTGGTAAGTTTTGTGAACATCATTATTTTGGTTTTCTCCTCTGAGAATTGTAGACCGGTATTTTTGCTCCAATCTTGGAGTCGGTGTGTGGCGTGTTGCAGTTCATGTTTCAGAGTTATTGTGTTTTTATTTTTATGGTATATTGCGAGGTCATCAGCAAAGAGAGATAGATTGATGTTTTCTGGGACGAATTCTGTTATTTTGTTCATTGCTAGCAGGAACAATGTCACACTTAGGATTTCTCCTTGTGGTGTGCCGTTTTCCTGTAGTTTTTCATCGGAAAGGTATCCGTCATGCAGTACTCTGAATTTTCGTTCTTTCATGAAGTTTTTTTATGTAGTTTGAGATATTTCCTACTATTTTATATTCTATTAAGGATTTTAAGATATAGTGTCCTCCATACAGTGTCATAGGCTTTCGAGATGTCGAAGAATATTGCAGCTGTGTATTGTTTGTTGTTGAAGGCTTTATGTATTTCTGTCTGGATGGCTATGAGTTGGTCTATTGTTGACCGACAGTGTCTGAATCCACTTTGTTTTTCGTTGAGGATGTTATTAGTTTCTAGGTGCCATATTAACCTGTTATTTATTATTTTTTGTAGGGTTTTACTTAGACAATTTGATAGGGAAATTGGTCGATAGTTTTTGGGATTTGTTTTTGCTTTATTTGGTTTGAGTATTGGAATTGTGATGACTTCTCTCCATTTTTTGGGGAATTTGTTTTGTGTCCAAATATTATTGTGTATCTGTAATAGATAATTTATTGTCTTTTCTGGTAATTGTTTTATTATTTCGTACGTAATGCCGTCTGGTCCTGGGCTTGTGGATGTTTTTAGTTCTTTTATAGTGGCGTATAATTCATTTTCAGTTATTGGGTCGTTGATTTTATTTCTTTGGTTTTGATTTATTTCTAGATATTCTTTTTCTGTGTTTTGTTTGAGTATTATAAATTCGGGTGCGTACTGTTTGTCACTTGAGTTCTCATAGAATTCTTCCGCTAGCGTGTTTGCGATTTCTTGAGGTATCGTGATTGTTGCGTTGTTATGTATGAGAATATCTGTATTTGTGTGTGATTTTCTTCCATTTATTCTTTTTATTTTATTCCAGGTTTCTGTTATCGGTGTGTCTGTCGTTAAGTTGACGTATATTTTTGCCAAAAGGTTCTTTTGCTTTCTAGTATTACTCTTCTGCAGAGTGCTTTAGTTCTTTTTAAGTTTATTAGATTATCAAGAGTTCTATGTTTTTTGTATTCGTGCAGAGATTTTTTGTTATTTCGAATTGCTTCTTGGCATTGCTATATATTGCTATATAACTATGATCTGATATGAAAACTATATATGTGTATATATTTCCAAAACCAAGTTTTCACTCTCCAAGGTAACGCAACCGATCTCACGCACTTTACTCGACAAATAGACCGTTTTTTTCCTTTCTCACGACGAATTCCAATTTTTCAGGTGAAATCTCGCAATCCTCAACTCGCAATTCCAAGCGTGAAAACATAAAAGAACCCGCCACAAGGCATTCCAAACTGATGTTCCGACGACTGCTGAACCTAGGGGTTGGGTGGTTTGCCGGGCTCAAGGCGCATAAAACAGTGAGCTGCCGAAGAACGTAACACTCTGTATGTACTAGTTCTTCATTTGTTGGTTTTTATTTAATTTGATTTTTTGATATGGTAGTCTGTGTAGTTGTAGTGAATGGGTAAAAAGTTGGTGGCGGATTTGATATTTTAGTGTTTGTGATTTTTTGTGGTTGTGATAAAGGTAGTTTCGTGTTTTCTATATTTTTTTGTTTTTCAGTTTGGCAGGAGTTTGGTTGTGAGTAGGTGATTTGCGGATGTGTAGTTTTTAGTTGTGTCGGTTGTTTGGATATTGTGGTTGGAGTTGTGGTAGTGGGAGCCTGTTGGTTGAGTTGGCACTGGGCTGTCGTGTGTCCCTGTTTTTTGCATGTGTAGCATGTTGGAATATCTCCAGTTATATAGATTCGATATTCGGTATCTTCGTGTGTTATCTGCAGAGACTCTGGTATTGTTGTACCAGTTTTTTCAGTTATATAAACTTGTCGTCGAAAGCTTAACACATGGGAGTATTCTTTGTCTAGCATTCCTACAAGGAAGAATGTGATCGGTGAAACTAGTTTGATGTTTTTCTCTTGTAGAGTTTTTTCGATTAAGCAGTGCGGTATTGACGGGCATACATTAGAGATAATGATTCGTTTGGTTGGTGTTATTAGTCGCAGGGGCGTATCTGGGGTACTTGGCGCCTGGGTTCTGAAGCAGAATGTAGCGCCCCGAGCACAAAAATGCGATATGGTACTCAAAATACGTGGAATTTTATGCTCTACGATACAGAAAGAATAAGGCAGTAAGCCGACACGCCGTACTATGCGAGACTTGCGTGTAGATTTAGAGCAATAAGCAAACTCATGACAAATAATGTTATTCACCTTAGCGTAGAATAATAGAACATTGTTTGTCTAGAAAAATAACTATTTTTTAAATAAATATTTTATTATATAGTTTCTCATAAAATTAAATAAAAATACAAAAAAAAAACAAAAAGAAATTAGTTCACTACATAGGTACATTCTAATATACCTAAACCTAATTAAAACTATATAGTTTACATTTTACAATTGCACATAATAGCACAAACAATTATACAAATAACAAAATAACATATCAATACATGTAAATTAAATTTACAATAAAAATACTTAAATACTCATAATCATAACTATACCGCGCGTTCCACGTAAAGGTTGGCATAGGGAAATAACATGGGAAAAAAGGTTTTTGTAAATAAAAAGTGTCCGATAAAAAATTATGGTATTGCACATGACCATACTAGACCTAGCCACACACATTATTTCATACAGATTACTTCATTTTAATGCCACAAATTAGAGAAATTAATAAAAATAGTTCGAGAAAATCGCCTACTAATTATGATTTTTTGTGACAGCTTTGTCATAGAAACAGAAGCTGTCACTATAACCGTCAAGATTTGTTGTGAATATTAATAAATCTTGACAGTTAACTTTATATTTCAAACATTAATCACATTACTTCGCGATCTTTTGTAATTAAAGGCCTTAGTACGATAGTAGGTACCTACATTTGGTATTCATTTAATTACTTTATTTATTTTACAAATAATATTAAGACGCAGTATTTGTGTTCTTTTAATATACTCATATTTATTTTATCTTTTTGCCGTCTGCCGCCCTTTTATGCTGGCGCCCGGGTTCTGGGAACCCCAAGAACCCTGGGTTGGAACGCCCCTGATTAGTCGTCGTATTGCCAGAGTTTTGTTGTCGATTACGATTGTTTTATATTTTGCAGTTGTTTACTATTTGTTTGGAGTGTAGATATATGCATATCCTATTGTTGGAGATTCTAGAGGCGAATATTATATTTTTTGGTTGTACTATGGTTCCTATTGTAATTATATATGATTGTAGTGGAATTTCGTTGACAGCTGTAATGACTATGGCTTGCTCCTTTGCTGGGTGTTGGTTGTTTGAGTTTGTCTTAATTTTTGCTACGTCGGCATAGTTGTTGCCTGTCTGTTCGTGATTTGGTGCGGTGGTAGGAGTGTTTGGAACTGCAGATTCCATTTTTATTGTTTTTATCGGCTTGTTTTGTTTATTGCATCTGTTTGGTAGATGTCGCCATATGGCACATGGGAGTTGGGGTTTTGTTATTGTAGGTGCTTAGAGTTGGGGGATGGACTTTTGGGTATTAAGTATGTTAGATGGTATTTGGTTTGGATTTTATTTGATTTAGTTTGGATTAAATATCTATGTGATAGTTTTACCTTGACCTTGATGATTCTGTAGTTGCTTCAAGCACGTCTACACTGTATCGTTCACCAATGACATATGAAAATAAAGTTTTATAATATATCTATTTAAATTTTACGAATATGCCATATTTAGTCATACTACATATTATATTATAGTTTTTATACAGGTAGAAAAATGTACTCATAATGTTTCTAAATATAATTTTTGTGGACTTGACAACTCAGTGGCAACGCATCGAACTATGATTTTGAGGAATCTAATTCTATTTTCAAAGCCTACAAACTAAGTTTACCACATTAGAAAAGTATATCCTTGTTGTTCTCCCTCTATTAACATTTTTCCGGGCCGTAATTTGACGGCTAATAACACTACTTCATACACTTCTTCATTTATCGAGATCTGTTACGGTAGTCTGTCATTTAACACTTTATAATGGACGAAAAGTTTGTTAATATATGTATTTTAAATTATATTCTTCTATTTTATGGCTTTTTAAAATTCATAATGTCTAACAACAACCAACCTAACTCGTTAAAAGTGTTCGACATGCAATTTTTACTAGGTTCCTCTAGAAGACAATGTATAAAAACTATATGAATATTCAAGGTGAAGATTATGTTTGAAATAAATTTCTTTTGTAACATCACCCGTCACCCACAACATTACAAGTTATTCGTTAAAAGTTTTATATTTTCCTATAAAGTATATTTTCTGTATTTCACGCTACTACTGTGATTGAATTATCTCACGCTGAAAACATGTCGCTCGACGGCAGCAAACATTTCGTGAAATGTTAAAAAGAATATAACATAAATACATACGTTTTGTGAGTGCAGTACGTCTGTTAGGTATTATATATTGGATGGTATACTGATTCTCAAATAACTCACCTGCAAATGGATTGTTGGCTGCCATTTTAAAATCCATATTTTTAAAAATAATTTATATAAACTAGACATTCATTTTTGTATATTCCAAGTTATGCAAATAAATAGATGGTCTACCAAACAATTAAAACATTTTTATGTTAATTTAATGCGTAAAAAAAGTTCGTAAGCTAAACAATCAAAATAAAAAATAATAGTGTACAAAAGACTAGTTTTCTAGTTTATTAGGGCGTTCATCAGTAAGTATAATATATTCTGTATAAAACGTCAGTTATATTCTATTCAATTCTACAGCTTCGTAAATTATTGAAGAGTACTTTTTAAAAAAGCTCGAGCCGCAACCCATTGTATTTCCCAGTAGCGAAATGCCTTTGTGGAGTTGAAATTTTGTACTTGATACAAGTTTCATAATTTGTTCCATCTAGAAACCCATGAATAAATTACAAAGTCATCCTCCCTAACTACGTCCGTAAACAAACGAGGGAAAAAGAACAGTGAAAATGTAGTACACTTTTACATCGTGATGCTAGATCCCCTGGGTTTTATTATTGTAAAACACTTGCGTCGGAAAACAATCAAATAGAGGAGCTGAACATTTAAGTATTTTATTTTCATTACTATATATTAAAATTTAAATTGGTCGTAGTGTATATTCATGTAAAAGTTGTTTTTTTTAGTTAGGTATGGGGTAGGTGGCTCAGTGGTATCGAGTCGGCCTGTGGATCTTGAGAACCTTGGTTCGATCCCCACAGCCGACAAACAATTTTCACCAATTTAAAAAAATCTACCCCTGTGGCTCCTCCTCCACTAATATCTTTGGAGGCCGTGATTTGACGGCTGGTAACCGCACTTCACGCGAAAAAATATATCACTTACCGAGATCTGCTTAGGCAGAGTGCCACACCCAGTGATGGGTAAAAGGCGTGATGATATATTTATTTTATTTATTTAGGTATTCAAAAGATAGGGAAAGTTTCTATTACATGCAATTAAAATCAACAAACTCAATATATTTGTAACAACGCATCTAATGGTCGGTATTTCAAGCTTCTAACAAAGTAGGTAACTAATAACTTTTATTTATCTAACCACAGTTTTGTGTATTTCAATGTTTAAACAAATTATTAGGTACCTTATATATTCATTATGAGCTAAAAGATTTAAAAGGTTCTTGAAGTATCTACAAAACTTGTTAGATATGTAATAATATAAGTTATTATAAATGTAATAAATATTATTCAATCAAAGCTTAATAACTCCCTAATTATGAGAATTACTATAGTTTCGGTTATGTGTTATATTTGAGCTCTAAATATTTTTTATATATTTAAAACGAAGGCAAATAAAAATATTTTCAATTATGGTAATTAAAATATGAAATGAATATAATATTCAGAAAATATTTATTTATACAATAATAATTTTAAAAGCATAATAATTGATAGGTTTTATAACAGTATAAGAAATTCAATACTATGTTGTAGACACTGAATTATGTTACGAGTGTATCTCAACTGCATAACTAGAATTATATCCTCAAAGGATACGTTTTTTAATTCATATAAATTTGTTAGTTTTATTTGCATACTAAATGAAACAAAAACTGATCTTCTGCCATATAATACTATCTTCAAATTTCATCACTGGTAATAAATGTTCAATGGAAAAATTTAAACAAATGTCATAACTTAATTAATTTTTGACGTTTGTTTTAATTTTATTTAATTTTCTACATCAATGAGAATAATATAAATTTACCTTTATTTCATAAAATTATATTTTATAAAGTCCGAGAAATACTGAAATATTGAATTTTCGACAACTTTGTTCATTGAATAGTTGTAAGGATAATATACCAAGAGATTGATACCGGGCTTTAATATTTAATACGTACATAACATAAATAAAATAATAAATATATTATAGGAAGGTTAATTGTAAGAAGGACAAACTGAATTTATAATGTTTAATATTATATTCTATGTGCGATCGATTTCGAGACTATGCTCATCTTCGGGCAAACAGCTGAAAAATACATTTTATAAATAATTCGAATATAATGTACAAAATAATTAATTAACGTATAAATAAATAAATGATCTTTATAAATACATAAATAAATAAGTTAATTTGTCTAGTTAATAAAATTTGATATAGAGTAAAGTAATAAAATAAAATGTGATTATATAAAATAAATATAAGTAGAATATATGTGTATATGAAAAACAAATATAAGCGTAGTCATTGTTACTGAAGTTGTTATATATATAAAAAGCAAATTAAGGAGTGTGTAAAATAAAATGAACTAAATTACAACGTGCTCATAAATTTAGGTTATAAATTTAAATCTTAACGTTAAACGTAACCTACCGTGCCGCGCGTTGAAACGCATGCAGAATAAAAAATTTTCAATGAACAAATTATACATTTAAGCAGTATAAATATGCACTTATTTTAACATAATAATTAAGTAATTGATAAGTATTTATTATTTTAAGTCTAAATTTTAAAAATTTATGCAAAACAACGAAAATATGAAGTAAAATATAATTCAAATCCAAATAACTCAAAATCTGTTCCTTTTATTTTTTTATATTTTATACACATTTATATTCCCCACACATACGTGTACAAAAATCAAAATTTGAACTTGTAAAAAAAGTAGAAAAAATATTTCAAAAATTTTTTGAATTTTTTTTTCACTTTTTATTATTTTTATAATTGATATACAATCTTAATGATATACTAAATATGCTGTATTTTTTTCAAAATTTTTACATATATACAACTGTCTGAAAATGCCTCTCTAAATTTTCAAAAATTAATATTTAAAAAACTGACCCTTTTATTTTTTTCATTTTTTTATATGTTCTGGAGAATATTAATATCTTTTCGAAAAAAAAAATTTATGCCATTTGATCTTTGAACTTTCAAGATAATAATAAAACAAGTAATTTTAATGTATTTTTAATTTTTTACTTCAAACAGATAAATTATATTTCACAAATATAATTTTTATAATAAAGTACTAATATATTAATATATTACTTACTATTTTTTTGGCAAGACAATAGGTTGTAAGAACCGTAAAAAAATAATGAAACTTACTGGAAATTTAACAATTCGTTTAATGACAACAGGCGACATGAGTAGCTGTGGGTAAATTATGTACTACTTCCACGACTCGGTTATGTTTGCGTCTCTTGCCCCACCGATATGACGCGACACATCCCACACTATATCGCTATGCTTACGCCACACGCTCAAAGCGATTCAATCTCCTATACTCGTGCGCCGTATGCAGGTGGAAATATTATTTTAAATCAAAATATATTTTATTTTGATTTTTAAATTGATATATATTTTTAATTTTTTATGTTAAGCTGACCAATTATCCTGATCTGGTTAGAAAATATGACTAGAAGTCTGGAATTTTACGTCAGACATGCGGAATACAATCCACATTACCCATAGGAAAAAATAAAAAAATATATTTGTCTTGAAAGGAAAAAAAATATAGATTTAGTAATTTTAAAATTTCTTTGTACTATTTTACTTAGAATTTTTAAATTTTATATTAAAGAGGTTGACTGCAAGAAGATAATTTATGATTTCATCCTATATCCCAAATAATATTCTTGATATTAAATTTTCACATCCAAATAACGCAAAATATAATGCAAGTATATCGCAAAATATGCTATATTTATACCTACGTATTTTCAAATTAGGTATAACACTTTAATAATTAATAAAAGATAAATTTCGAACTTTCATTGTCTTTATATTTTAGAAATATACTCGTATATAACACAACATTTCAATTGATATAATCTTCAATCGTTATCCAGTGAATACTAACTAATAATCAATAATCAATATATAATAATAATAGTATTCACTTCATAACGATTGAAGATTATAACAATCGAAACGTTGTGTTATGTCTACAACTTTCAAACTAACTTTTATAATGTTTTACTTCTCCAATAATTTTTGAAAAAACCTGGAAATATAAATTTTATGGTATCAAATTCTGCATAACTCAATAAATAGTCAATTTTGTATGCTCTGTACGTTAAAATATGTTTGACAATGTAAAAAATTACTCAATAAATAGCAGTGTTATATATGGAAGTCAAAAATATTTCCAATGTTTTGTTCCTGGTCGAAAATAATACAATTAGTGAAAAAATTACATGTGACTATACAATTTCCTTCAATAATTATGTAATAAAATAAAGGCAGAATCCACTTTTTTTATTTGATGCGCAGTTATATATATATACAGGGTGTTGCGTCTTAAAACGAACCATAGGGATTTCAATGTTAATTTTGAAATGTTCAAATAGTTTTTTGTAGAGAAAAAAATTCTGCATCCAATAATATCCTTACTCATAATTTCCTTTTATCCGGAACAGGAAAAATGAATTTAATAAAAATGTTAATTTTAATCAAATTACTAGTGTCATGAAATAAACAAAAACCAAATACATACTTACAATTAAATACATTTGACATTTTATAATAAACATTCATAGTAAAGCAGAAAAGAATCAATATTTCATTTAATATTGTACAATAATAAATAACAATTATAATAAATTTTCAAAAATATTTCAATTTACTGCTAAACAGTATCCTAATCTGTCATAAAATTGCTGTCTAACATTTGATAATTGATAGGCTGATATTTTATTGCATTCTACTCGAATACTTTCTTTTAATTCTTCAATATTTTCGAATCGCCGACCACCATAAATTTTAGATTTTAAATGACCCCATAGAAAAAAACCTAATGGTGAAAGATCGGGTGATCTAGCTGGCCATTTAATGAAAAAATTTGGTCCAATTACTTAATTATTAAAACTATTGTTCAAAAATTCCCGCACTATTATGAGCGGGACAACCATCCATTTGGAACCAAATTTCGCGGTCGTCTTCTACAATTTCAGTCATTGCCGGCGCTACTTCTTCTTCTAGAAGTTGTAAAAATCGTTCACCGGTTAAATGTCCTCTTAAAAACAAAGGTCATACAATATGGTGACCAAGAATTCCTGCCCATACATTAATTTTTTGAGGATATTGAGTCCTAGTAAATAAAACGTTATGTGGATTCTCCGTAGCCCACATTCTCCAGTTCTGAATATTTGGTTCATTATACAGTGTAGATGTGCATTCGTCAGTGAAACAAATATTTTTTATATACTGGCGATCTTTATTTGCCTTTTCCATTATTTTGAAACAAAACGCGCTTCTCTTTTCCATATCATCTTCAAACAGTTCTTGGTGGCATTGGTATTTATATGAATGAAATATATTTTTTTTCAAAATGCGGAATGCAGTTTTGTAGTGAATTGAAAAATTATCCGCAAGTTGCCTCAAACTAATATTAGGATTTTCAATTACAGACGCCAGTATATTCAATTCGTTTTCGTACCAATCATTATTATTACATCTACACTTACAGTTTTTTAATAATGTTCCCGAACTTTCACATTTTTGTATCATTCTTTGTATTGACGTATGACTTGCCGGGAACTGTTTCCACTATAAAACCACTTCACTATTTCAATCTGTTCTTCAATGATATACATTTCAGATAAACTAGAATTGATATTATCTAGATACAAACACAATATGTCAAATAATATATATACTTATATATTTTTATATATTTTGAATTGTAGTTTTTCCGTTTTTTCTCTGAAGAAGGTTAAATACACGCATTGCTTTATGAAGGCGTACTGAAGTTATTTTAATAGTAAAAATGAAGATTTTTTTTCTACACAACTGCAACTATACTCTATGTTTTGACATATATTTTTTAAATGTAATTATACAGGGTGTTCAGTAAAGTGAATCAAATTTGCTCAACTACAAATGACTATAATGGCGGTTACATTGAAAATCTGTTGTAAATTAAAACAAAACAATAAACTATAAATTAAAACAAACAATATCCAAGGTATACTAGATTTAAATTTTAATTGAATAAATAAATTTAGTGAAAAATGGTTAACAACTCCGAAATTATTGGTTTTAGGCATAGGATACCCATAATAAATATGAAAGGTTATACAAAAAGACACACAACAGAATAATAAAATAAAGATTGTTCCATTTGAAAATGACGAGTTATAGTCATTTGAAGTGGGATAAATTTGATTCGCTTTACTGAAGATCCTGTATAATTACATTTAAAAAAATATATGTCAAAACATAGAATATAGTTACAGTTACAGGAGTTATCGAAGACGGGCATTTCGATGACATTTGTATTTTATATAAGGTTTGTTTAACTATTTTATTTATATGTTGTTTTTTACTTCCTTGTACGAAGTAAAGGAAGTATTGTAATCGCGAAAATTTTCGGTTCTCAGATTTCAACGGAAATAGGTATTTTGGCCCTCCCTGAATCCATTTTGACTAATTTCGTCGTGCCGTCTGTACGTACTACGTACGTATGTATCTCGCATAACTCAAAAACGGTAAGCCGTAGAAAATTGAAACTTTATATTTAGGACTGTTATAACATCTAGTTGTGCACCTCCCTTTTTGGTCATTATGCAACTACCGGAAGTAGTACTTTACTTGAAGCCTATAATAGATTTTCATGAAAAACTATATTCAAATATAATTAAAAAACTTTCCAAATTTGATATATAAGACTACTATATCAATGGAAATAACATAATAGATTTTGGTTAAAATAGACTAACCGGAAGTGGCACGTTACATGAAGCTGCTAACAGTTTTCCTTGAAAAGAATGGTATTATTTTAATTTTAGAAATAAATGCTGCAAATAAAAGTTTTAGAGAACTAAGTTCTGCGTCTAGCACATTAAGAATTTTTAAATTAGCTTTTTGCATAAACGAGATATCAGATTTAAATATATGAATTTTTTGATTTAAAAAAATATTTAAGTTTGCTATGGATTAGAACAAAAAATAAAAGATTTAGTGTCAAATATGTGCAATGAAAAAAATATCTATAGTTTAATACGCGTTCAAGGAAGTCATGTGGTGTCCACATCAGATTTTTTTACTTTATATTGTATTATAGCTGAAGAAGAGTGAGTTGTACACTCGAAACGTCCCGCATTTGTATTTTCATATTTATATATAATATATTAAAAAAGTGGATTCTGAAGCCTCTATTTTATTATATAATTATATGTAGTGGATTCTATATAAACTTTATTTCCTACAATAGTATTTATTTTCAACGTAAATTTTATTACATTTGTCGGATTATTACAATGTATTCGTTCGGTTATAATTCCCTTAGGTTTGTGTCCGAGGAAAAAAAATTACAGTTGTCATCTTGCCAATAGATGGCTATATCCTACATACACAGCTAACTTCTATATCAACTTAGTTCAAAGTCATTCATAGAGCTGACAACAGCGCTCACCTCGAGCCAGAAACAAATTAAAATTGGGTATCGTTTAACGTTAAGTAATCACATTGATCATAACATGGAATATGTTGAAAAATTTAGGACTTACCGTCAAAAATGTACAGTTGAAAAGTTAGCAAAAATATTGTAAATAAATTGAAAAGGAAAAATAATATTATTAAATTTAATTGTGAAGAAAAACTGTCAAGTGATATAGTTGGAACAAGTGTCAGGAGAAGAATGACGGGAATGGCGGGAAGTTATATTAGACAAAAGTTAATTATTGAAAAGGCGGTAAATATTTGAAAATATGATATTCTGGAAAATTAGTTTGTTCGTTTAATAATTGGTAATGTTCTTTTTTGTGTTTTAGAATTTCATATTTTTCCAATCAAATTAATTTATGAAAGTTACTTTCTGAGTGTAGTAAAGAAATATTATCGGTGCTGGATGAGTGGTTATTGTTAATAAGGTGGGAGCCGAAGGCAGAGTAAGGGTTATTTCTGACGTGTTCTTTAAATCTAGTTTTTAAGTTGCGTGAAGTAAGACCGATATAGATGTTTTCACAGTTGTTGCATTTAAGTTTATATATACCGCTTTTTTCTAATTTATGGATGGGTGGTTTGCTGTTGTTTAGAATATTATTAAAGTTCGGTTGAGATTTGGAAGTGAGGATTATATTATGGTTATTAGTAATATGTTTAAATTTGGAGTGGACGGTATTGAAAAAAGGAATTGATATGTAACGTTGTTTTGTAGAAAAGTGTTTATATACTTTGTTAAAAATTAAATGATTAAATTTCATGTGTTTGAAAAAACTAATTATGTAAGGAAGTGGAAATTTATTATTTAAGCCAATGTTTAAGATGGTATTATATTCTTTATCAAAATTTTCTTTTGATAGGGGAGTGTTTAATAATCGGTGAAATAGGACGTTGAAAGAAAGTGATTTTATTTTCGGGTTGTGATATGAGTGTTTTGGGATAATTATGTCAGTGGAAGTGGATTTTCTATAAATGTTAAAGTCTATTTTATTATTATCACGGTGTAAAGTGAGGTCTAAAAAGTTAATTTTGTTATTTGATTCTAATTCGATAGTAAATTTAAATTTAGATAGAGTATTAATTATGAACTTAGGAACAAGTGTCAGGAAAAGGAAACAAACTTCAGAGCACTAAAAAAGGAGTTAAAAGTTCAACAAAGAAACAGTTGCTTCATAGATACGAAACTTAAATTCTTACATAGACACCTGTTAAAAACACTTCACACACTAGAATATGAAGCCATAACTCAACAACTTGAAGAACATACCTACTACATAAATTGCAACAGAGACCAAAAAAGAAGAAATAAACTTAACAATTTAATAAAATCAAAACAACTACAGGACCAGATACATATACAACAAGAACAACAAACCATAAACAACATAATAGAAGAATCATCAATCCACAATTTTCCTCCAAGGACTACAAACCTTTCATCCACAACTTTCACACCATCCGAAGAAAAAACTTTAAACCTAGGATACAAATATGCTCCACCACCGAAGAACATCAACCTGTCAAAAATTGCCATTGAATTAGAAACCCAAATATACAACCATCCCAACAACACACAACTGAAGAATGAAATTGAACAACAGCTACTACAAATTCATAAAAACGTAAGTAATCACACTGATCATAACAATTATAATAAAAACTTATCCAGATCAAGAAATCAATAATAATTTGCAATCATTAAAACAAAAAATCTCAAACAATAATTTAACTGTAACCAAAGCCGACAAAAATGCTGGAATGGTAATTTTAGATACAGCTGACTATATTAGCAAAACTCATAAATTTTTTGTTGATAATAATATAAAATTAATTAAATCCAACCCCATCAATTCATATAACTTAAAGATAAGAAAAACTATCAATAATTGCGCATCCACCCTTTCCAAATTTAATATTAATAAATATAACATTTTACAAAAAAACCCCTCCACTCCTATCCTATATAGTCTAATCAAATTACACAAACCTGATAAATCCATAAGACCAATTACCTCTTCCGTATCATCTCCAGCTCAATTACTTGCTAAATCCTTAAATGACATTCTCATAAATAAACTTCAATATAATTCTGATCTATCTATAAAAAATTATAACCACCTAATAACAGAAATAAATCAATCTTTAGAAACAAATCATAAAATTTTGTCAACTTATACACTAATATTCCTGTTATTGAATCTTTAAAACTTTTAAAAAATTTAATAATCACCGATATAAATTTCAAACAAAAATACAATCTAGAACAAATAGATTTAGACAATATTCTAGAACTCTTTAAAATCACAACAGAACAAAACTTTTTCAAATTTAACAACGATACATATAAATTAGAAGACGGTTTACCTATGGGTAGTCCAATTAGTGGACTCTTAGCGAATATTTTTATAGATAATTTAGAATTATCTATCATGAAGGAACCATTAAGTGAAAATATAATTTTCTGGAAACGTTATGTAGACGACATTCTGGTGTTCTGGACCGGTACTACTCAAGAATAGGATATTTTTCATAATTAAATTAATACTCTATCTAAAATTAAATTTACTATCGAATTAGAATCAAATAACAAAATTAACTTTTTAGACCTCACTTTACACCGTGATAATAATAAAATAGACTTTAACATTTATAGAAAATCCACTTCCACTGACATAATTATCCCAAAACACTCATATCACAACCCGAAAATAAAATCACTTTCTTTCAACGTCCTATTTCACCGATTATTAATCACTCCCCTATCAAAAGAAAATTTTGATAAAGAATATAATACCATCTTAAACATTGGCTTAAATAATAAATTTCCACTTCCTTACATAATTAGTTTTTTCAAACACATGAAATTTAATCATTTAATTTTTAACAAAGTATATAAACACTTTTCTACAAAACAACGTTACATATCAATTCCTTTTTTCAATACCGTCCACTCCAAATTGAAACATATTACTAATAACCATAATATAATCCTCACTTCCAAATCTCAACCGAACTTTAATAATATTCTAAACAACAGCAAACCACCCATCCATAAATTAGAAAAAAGCGGTATATATAAACTTAAATGCAACAACTGTGAAAACATCTATATCGGTCTTACTTCACGCAACTTAAAAACTAGATTTAAAGAACACGTCAGAAATAACCCTTACTCTGCCTTCGGCTCCCACCTTATTAACAATAACCACTCATCCAGCACCGATAATATTTCTTTACTACACTCAGAAAGTAACTTTCATAAATTAATTTGATTGGAAAAAATATGAAATTCTAAAACACAAAAAAGAACATTACCAATTATTAAACGAACAAACTAATTTTCCAGAATATCATATTTTCAAATATTTACCGCCTTTTCAATAATTAACTTTTGTCTAATATAACTTCCCGCCATTCCCGTCATTCTTCTCCTGACACTTGTTCCAACTATATCACTTGACAGTTTTTCTTCACAATTAAATTTAATAATATTATTTTTACTTTTCAATGTATTTACAATATTTTTGCTAACTTTTCAACTGTACATTTTTGACGGTAAGTCCTAAACTTTTCAACATATTCCATGTTATGATCAATGTGATTACTTAAGATTTAAATTTATAACCTAAATTTATGAGCACGTTGTAATATAGTTCATTTTATTTTACACACTCCTTAATTTGCTTTTTATATATATAACAACTTCAGTAACAATGACTACGCTTATATTTGTTTTTCATATACACATATATTCTACTTATATTTATTTTATATTATCACATTTTATTTTATTACTTTACTCTATATCAAATTTTATTAACTAGACAAATTAACTTATTTATTTATGTATTTATAAAGATCATTTATTTATTTATACGTGTAACTAATTAATTATTTTGTACATTATATTCGAATTATTTATAAAATGTATTTTTCAGCTGTTTGCCCGAAGATGAGCATAGTCTCGAAATCGATCGCACATAGAATATAATATTAAACATTATAAATTCAGTTTGTCTTTCTTACAATTAACCTTCCTATAATATAATTATTACAAACTGACATGGAGTCCTTCATTACGAAAATAATAAATATTATACGCCTTTTATACATTACTGGGTGTGGAATTAGTGTTGCCAGCTTGAAGGAGTTTCCCTTTTTGTCCACATCTTATTATTGCATAAGGACTTTTTGAGGTTTTGATGGATTTTATACTATCAAAATATATTTTTAATAGTAAATATTTTTACCTAGCTGCAAGTTTTTATCACAATTACACATTTCGTTTTTTTTTCGTGTTCTATCTTTATTAATACTATCTAATGTTATTTGCTCGACAGCTACTTGGTAAAAATTCCGCCCCACAGGATATATAAGTTTTTAATACCTAACAAAATCTCCCGCTAAATCTGATATATTCGAATTGGATATTTGCGATTTATTTACAGTAACAATATCCTTTTCATCCGAGCTAACAATGTTATTATTTAATTTCAGTTTCTGATTTAATAAACGCGTTTGATTCTGATGCGATTTAGGATTACCTATAGAAAAAATAGTAAAAGAATCCTTCCATACTATTGATTTTCTGATAAAATGCACAAAACACTTTCAGAATCAATCAAATTTTTATACAATTCGCTTAATCTAAGCAAACTTGAATATACCTCTGTCATTTGGAGCCTTTTTTACACTAAAAATGTTTCCTTAATAGAAAGTGTCCAAAAAAGATTTGTGAACTCGCTTTGCTATAAATTTAAAATAAATATTTCATCTTATATCAGAAGACTAGAGCACTTCAATGTGACAACAAATATTCAACATATCAAATAAGCAAATTATGTTTGAATTTTAATATTTATCAAAACAGACACTATACTCATAAAACAAAACAACAATAAATATTGATATAAGATAAATCAGATTAATATTTTTTTATAAGTGCTATAATTTCTACCTCCAGAGCTCAGTTACTCCATCAGTAATGATATATATATATATATATATATATATATATATATATATATATATATATATATATATATATATATATATATATATATATATATATATATATGTATGTATCGCTCATAGTTAGTATAATTATGATAGCTTGGTGCATTATTTCTAAATAATATTATCAATTATCACTAAATATGTTACTTATAACTGCAATTAATTTTGTGATATTTTTTTATTTGCGATCTGCCATTTTAATTTGTTCCTGAAACACTGAAACATTCTACTCGTACATGTGTTGATATTTTACTGCGGCATTACTAAAAGTGTTTCATTATTTCGCCTCAGTAATCAGAGCAGTACGTTCCGAATATTTTTAAATAAATGTTAACATTGAAGTCAATTTTCTTTGCACGCTCCGTATATACACAATAAGTAAACTGTTTAGTCTTTCTTCGTCATATTTGTCTGAAGTTACGGGAGACCATGGGACACTGCCTTTAAAAGAACATCTATTCATTAAAATCCAAAAAACTTTGTATATTTCTGTATATACCTGTGTTAATTTAAATTTAATATTATTTACTATGTATGTGACTTTACAAATTAATATAATTTAATATTCTGAAGAAAAATATATTTCTGAAGAACATTGTGATCATTTGAAATGTGCCAACCTACGAAATATTATGTCTGTCCTTTTCTTCCTTCACGAATAATTATGATTTTAAAACAGTTAGTAAAGTGACCGAAACTTTATGGTATTTGGTATCATATGGAAGATCATTAAAATGGTTTGCATGTATATTTGCAAATGTTTAGATCGGCAATTATTTTATCAAAATAATCATGAAAATATATTCTGTTTATATGAAAGATATTTTGAAGAACTTGTACACAGAATTAAACAAAAATAGATTCACTATTGTTTGTTTTAAAAGTGAATCTAAACCTATCGTGTTTGGTATAAAATTAAAAGTACTTTTAAGAGCTTCAGTTTAGAATAAAAAATTAATCTATAAGTACATGTTTTCTAAAAAACAATCAATTCATAATGTACTATTTTCTCCTAAAATATAAAATGCATACTCATTTACAGAATTTTAGGCTTCCGTATCATCATAATTAACGACTGTAGTTCCTTTTTTCATATCCATCATATCCAACTAGTGTAAAATTAATATAACTAACAAACACCCTACTGCAATATCATGGCAATTCCGTGACCCACAACACAACCACTGAACCCAAAACGAAGCCCTTTTGTTCATAATATCGGGGACCGCACTCACAAAGGTAATAAATAACACAACCTCGCACCAAGAAACAGAATCACCCAAGTCATATTACTGGCACATGTGTTCAGAACCACTGAGGTGTTATTCGAAACACAGTTCTCGATATCTGGAAACAAGCAGTGGTCAAGCTTATTGCCAAATGCAAACAACCGTCGTCTTACAATGATTTAAGGCCAATCAGTATACTTCCAACAGCTTCTAAAATACTTGAGAAAGTCATTCATTTTCAGATAGTAAATTATCTAAATAATTTCAATACATTACCTAGCACTCAGTCAGGGTTTAGACGGGGATATAGTACGACAACTGCTCCGCAACATATTATTGACAATATTGTGATGAACATTGATAATAAACGTATGGTACTTTTAGCGCTGCTCGATTTCAGTAAAGCATTTGATACCCTCAACCATGAACTTCTTTTAGCTAAATTGCATTACATAGGCATTGACACTGACAGTGTAGAATTAATTCGTAGTTATCTCTCTAATCGTACTCAGGTAGTTAAGGTAAATAACATCACATCTGATCATGTTTCTGTGTCTAAAGGCGTCCCTCAATGCTCTATTCTTGGACCGCTTCTGTTCTCAATATACGTTTTTGATCTATGCAAATGCATAAAATTTAGTTATGTTCACATGTACGCTGACGATACACAAATTTATCTCTCATTTAATCCAAATGATGCGTTAATTGCAGTTGAAAACATGAATAAAGACCTAGAAGCATTATCTAAATTTAGTTCTGATCACTGTCTACACCTGAATGAATCAAAATCCATGGTGAAGTTACTAGGCAACGAAAATAGCTGACAAGAACTATTACGAAGTAACCTAATTAATATCGTGATAAATAATATTGGAATCAACATCTCTAACACCTGTAAAAACTTAGGTCTCATACTTGATCACAAACTTAGATTTCGTGAATATGTGTCTCTGTTGATTAAAAAAGCTTATTTAGCTTTGAAAAATCTGTATATGAACAGATTAATTCTGTCCAGACAAAATAGAATGATATTATCCAGCAGTCTTGTTCTTTCAATATTTAATTACTGTGACACCATTTATGGACTACTCATCACTTCACATGATATAAACAGAATACAAAAAGTGCAAAATTGCTGTATAAGATTCATTTTCGGTCTGAACAGACGTGAGCATACAACACCTTATTTAAATAAATTGGGTTGGCTAAATATGAAAGAGACCCGAATGCTACATATTGCATGCTCAGCACATCGTTTAATGCAGAATAAATCACCACAATACCTATTTACTAAACTATCAATTCGAAATCAACATCACCGATGCAATCTCAGAAATAATATGAAATACCATGTTCCCAAACACAATACTGCTCTATGCAAACGCACTTTCAGTCACATATTTCCAACTGTATTGAATAAAATCCCTCCCTCAATTTTAAAACTCAAGTCCGGCGCTTTCTCTAATTATTACAAAAAAATATTACTGAGTAGGAATTAACTGTCACTATGAAATCTTTAATTTATCTACGTATTAAATTTTATTTATATATTTGTTGTGCTACTTTACATTAAAATGTTATATTGTGGTATATTTGATACTATTTTTTGATTTTTTTTTATGTATGCCACATACCGGGTGTAACATGAAAACCTGGCCATAGGCGTTTAACATGGGAAATCAGTTTTTCCTTGCGCAAAACTGGCCAATTAATTTTAGATAAAAATGCTTCAAATAAAAGTTTTAGAGCTTGAAATTATGGATCTAAATCAGTTTTCAAATTTTATTTTGCACGTTTTGTAAGCGAAATAATCGCATTAATATTTTATAAGAATTTCTACTTTATAGTGATAGCCATGGAAGTGAGACAAAATGGTTAACAAATGTATGACGTTTTAACTGTCAGAAAAGTTTAGTTTGAAATGGATTTGTGATTTATTTAAGTGACAAAGGTGATTGTTGTTATATCATTATTGAAAATGGATAACTATTCACATGAAGGAAAGTTACAAATTATTAAGTGGAATTATTCTGGTGAAAGTTTTCGAAGAATACGTGATTTAATCAGTATTATTTGGCCGTACCATAACATTCCAAGTAAAACAACAATTCAGAACTTTATTTGTCGCATAATAGGTAACATGTTTATGCAAAAGATTATCTTGCAAAAGATTGGATTTTTCAAGCTAACAGTGATCCAAAACACACATCAAGGAAAGCAAAGAAGTATTTGACAGATCAAAAAGTAAATGTTATGACATGGCCAGCGCAGCCGCTAGACTTAAACCCCATTGAAATGATGTGGAATGATGTTGACAAAGTTGTAAAAAAGAAAAAACCATCAACTTGAACGAATTATACGATGTCATTGAACTTGCATGGAAAAATATTTCTATCGACAGATGCATACGATTGATCAAATCAATGCCACGTAGATGTGCCGAAGTGATAAAAAATAAGGAGGGACCCACTAAATATTAATAGTACATCATAAAATCTATAACAAAAACACTTGTAAAGTGGTTTTTAGAGAAGTTCGAAGATTTATAAAAATTTTTTTGTCAATTTCCCTATTTGTAAGTTCATCGAAAGTAAATACATTTTATTGAGGTTTTGTATAAAAAATGTAATATTTATTGTTTTCAATTATTATTATTTATTTATAGTTTTTAACGTGGTTTCCCTATTTATAAGCTCGCCAGGATATTTGCAGTAAGGTGGCACATTTGACACATTTAGGTGAGTGCGTGAGGAATTTTTGGGTGTGTCTATATCTTTGACACTTTTTATATTGCGAGATCAGATTATAGCTTCACAGTGTTTCAATTTTAACTCTCATGCGATACAGATATTGTATTTCATATATTGTATTTAAGAATTAATATAAATAAAACAACGTTCTTGTGGAAAATGTTTCATTGGAGAAACTTCACAACCGTTAGAAAAAAGAATATATCAACATAATTATTATTGCAAGCTTCTTGATCCAAATTATAGTGCTTAAATTCGTCATCATCAAGAGACTGCACATATTTTTCTGAAGCCATAATTATTGATGTTATGGAAAATAAAAAGCATAGACTTATTTTAGAAACGTTACATATAAATTTACACCATGATACCTCGATTAATTATAAAACTGATGCGTTTAATAATTGAAAATATTGTAACGTTTATTACAATTTCGGGTTCGGTGAAGTTTATTATTAAATAAAACACGAGTAATGAAAACACTAACAAAATATTTATTTAAAACGAAACTAATGTAGTACAACTACTAAGACATATATTTATATTCAACACGTATTTATATTCACAACAAAGTATTTAGCAACGACTTGCACTGTTCACACTTCGAATACAGAATGCCTCTTCCCGGCCGAAACTCTCCTTTATATACTGGAGCAAGATATTCCAGAACATACGAGAGTCTCTGGAACACGGTAGAGGCATGACGCAGAGCGAACAGGTTCGGTCTTGTCTATTGCGTATGAGACAGTAGTGAACGCGCTGTAGACTATGACGCGTCGACTGTTCCAGACGGAACAGGGCCGTACTCGCTACAATATGCTGAAAATATTTTAGGGAATTTTAACAATTTAATGTTTTATATATCTTATTTTAATTATTTTTAATTTTTGGTTTTTTTAATTTTTATTTTCCATATGTATCTTTTTTATTTTTGTTATTATTGACATTTTACATATATTGTTTTATATTTTTTTAAAGTTTGACATTTTGATTATTCTGCTAGTTTTATATTATAATTATTGTATTTATATTTTAAGGAGCTGATGATGAGCTAATATTTTTGCTCGAAATGTCCCAAAAGTAAATATTTTTTTTAAAAGCATTGGATTCTGAAATCTTTATTTTTTTAATGAAACAAAATAAAATACTAAATGTCGCGCCGAAGTGAACTCATTCCACATTACCACTTATCTGCCTCTCGCCTGACTGCTGCAGGTGAGCTAATATAGACGTAGAGGACGCGGACGGCTGGAGTAGATATACAGACTTGTCAGCGTGATGTGAATAATTGGTGAGGAGAAGGGCACGAGAAGATACAGAACCTCTGTCGTCGGATCTCACGGTGCTCAGAATTCGCGAGACAAAAATGGCCTTTCGGGCGTTCCGGGTGGAAGCGCAACACACAATCCCACTCGAGAAATTAATCTCACAGAACCAAATAGATCTCAACTAAAATCGGTAACGATAACTACCGAAAATCGTAGTTTATAGTCCATGAAAAGTCTTCGAACCTCCGAAGAACCATTAAAATGACCGTCGCCGTATAGATTCCAACTGAAACTCTTGACACCTTGCAAATTTTCCTGTATTTCGCACACGACTTAATATTCACAACAACAGAAAGTATTGCAGAAAGTAGAAATGGCGCGCTAATGTCAAACATAAAAGAAATCGCCATGCGATGAAGAGAACGAATGAAAACGATAGAAGATCGCAGAAACGGTGAACAACGCAGTCGAAGAACAGTGATAGCGTAAAGTATGATATACCGATTACAACTAAATGTCACTAAATTAATTAAAAATAAAATAAAAGTTACTAAAATCATCTATCACTCTCAATTAAAAATATATCCTGAAAACGAAATCATGTTTAATTAAACGAAAAAAAAAAAAAAACTGACCGACTGAAATAAAATAAAATAGCAGACGAGATGAATAAAATGAAAAGTTACTAATTACAATTAAGATTAAAAAAAAATACAGATCAATATAATTCAGTTTTAGTTGCAAAATGGTAAGGGAGAGCGAAGTTTAAGAATATGTTTTTCGAAGAATAGACACGTAAGAGTGTTCAATTATTGGTTGATTCTTGTGGTGTGTGTGTAGTAGTAGTTTGATTTCTGTTCTTATGCCATTTCTCATCGCATCAGTCCTATTTAGTTAAGTCTCTCTTAATATAATTCGGTTTTAATTTGGTTAAAACTGATATTTTAAAAATAAATATTTAAAGGAACTCTGATATTTGAAAAGCAGAAGATGTAAGAAATACATATTGTGCAGCTCGCGTTGTTTTTACTTATTAGAATGAATATTAAAGGCCCTCCACAAGAAATTTATATAAACAACATATTTCTTAAATCAACCAAAAATTCCTGCAATCAATTGTAACATTAAATAAGCAGCACAGCTTCACGTAGCATTTGTGCATCATTACTTATGATGTGATCTACAGGGCGGTGAGACATAACTTGCCAATATAATAATTTCTCTGACTTTTTGCCATGACATGTAATCATTAATATCTCTGCTGCTGCAGTAGCCTTCCATTATTAAGACAATTGACAACTTAAACTAGTTTATATTAAATAAATACCCAGATATGCATGTTATGTTTACCTAATTCGCAATATCATGGATTAAAAGGATAACACAAATATTTATTTTAATTGTTATTTTTATTATTATGTATGTTATTGTTATTTTCTTATTCATAACAATTTACCTTTAATGTTTCTGTAATTGTGAAAGATTACAATAAACATAATTTTGTTTCAATGTTGTCCACCGTCTAATAGACCAAATTTATTACATATTTATATAAATAATGATGATATAAAAATATTAACCTTTGTCAGTCAGTTTTTTGATAAAGTTTATATTATAATAAACAAGATACAATCATTTTTGTGTTTGGACAATGTTAAACTTTTCACAGATTTCAGAGCATTCCAATATACAATTTTTATATTAAATGAAGGATTATGAAAACATTTAACTTTCTGTCAGTCAAATTTGTTTAAAAATGTCCCATTCAAGAGAAAACTGTATATTTGTTTTCGATGTTTACATCATATTTACCTGTTTTAATCCCAGATGTACAAAACTATGCAACCAAACTAACATCTTGTGCTCTCGCAGCGACGATGATTTGATAGCAGGTATATATTTATTGCAGGGTAACCATAAACTTTTACCACTACATTCACGGAATATTTTTTCTCAAAAATAGTTTGCAGACTGACGATATTCCTAAATAAAATACAATTAGCAAATATCTCTAATAGGTAATCTACGACTATATCGAGCACAAAGAATTTTGCTAAAAATGTACTAGTTTTGGAACCATTATTTCTTCCCAAAATAAAGAATTATTTGGTATATATATATACAGGGTGTTAAAAAAGTTCCGGGACGGTGAAATATCTCGAGAAATACACATCGAATCAAGAAACAAAAAAACACGTGTTTCATATTTTGCAAAAACCTATCAATATTTAGTAATTCTTTATGTCGAAAAAGGAACACTCGAAACCACGATGTTTTATAGATTTTTAGATCATTGAAAGAGTATTATTTTATACTTTTCTTTTACCGCAAATTTCATAGTCATTCGTTTTTACAAAATCCTCCGAAAAGGAAGACTGAAAAATAAATGTATATCATCATCACGCCTTTTACCCATTACTGAGTGTGGCACTCTGCCTAAGCAGATCTCGGTAAGTAATATATTTTTTCGCGTGAAGTGCGGTTACCAGCCGTCAAATCACGGCCTCCAAAGATATTAGTAGAGGGGGAGCCACAGGGGTAGATTTAAATTAGTGAAAATTGTTTGTCGTCTGTGGGGATCGAACCAGAGTTCTCAAGATTCACAGGCTGATTCGATACCACTCAGTGGCTCAGTGGTATCGAGCCGGCCTGTGAATCTTGAGAACCCCGGTTCGATCCCCACAGCCGACAAACAATTTTCACCAATTTAAATCTACCCCTGTGGCTCCTCCAGAACTAATATCTCTGGGGGCCGTGATTTGACGGCTGGTAACCGCACTTCACTCGAAAAAATATATTACTTACCGAGATCTGCTTCGGCATAGTGCCACACCCAGTAACGGGCAAAAGGCGTGATGATATATTTATTTATTTTTATTCATTTATTTTAATTGTTGTTTCTAATCTAATAACTATTTTATGAATAGATAATAAATACATAATAACTTACGCGCAAATTCGGCTAAAACTTAAATTTTTGTGAAACTCGTATCATCTGGGTTTAGATATTTCGGAAATCGAAGATAATACAACGAATATTTGAATACACAATAACAACGTTGTAAAAAAACCAATAGACTACGGTTCCAAGAACAGCAACAGGGTAAGTTGTTGGATTTAGCGGGTGCAAAAGATTTAGGGGTAAATACGAAAATAATATGGTAGAAGGGCTGACGTTGAGAATTAAAGAGTGTTAGTTCGGTTGTTGTTTTATTACATTGAATCCACCTTTAGACAATCAACTTGGCTAATAATATACTCGTATATTGCAAAACCTAGTGAAAGTTATCCATGTTAAGGATTCATATAAATAGTTATTATAGTTTTAAAGAGATGTGTCGAATAAAAAATTGTAACCTACTAACAATTGTTTTTCCCAAAAGCCATCAGTAGAATAATTGAAAATAGTGAATAATCAATGATTTCTTCTAAAAATCTTTAGAAAATGCTTCAAACTTATCGTGTTTGGTACTAAATTAAATTAATTACAAAATGGAGTCCTACTTCACTGTTAGCGGAGGTTGTCATTCCAACCACCAGTCTTCTATGTTACTATTAAAGATTTAAAATTGTTTAATATATATATATATATATATATATATATATATATATATATATATATATATATATATATATATATCTATTTACTTTTTTCTTTGTCCATATGTACTGACTTCTGTTTTTTTTGTATTTTAAATATTAAATATTAAAGAATTCTAAAGATGGGCTAATACTAGCCCGAAACGTCGCCAAATTGTATAACTACATTAAAACCTTGTATTCCAATAATTAAAAGTAAAATTTTAGTTTTATGTCTCCTATAAAAATCATCTTTTTCGGCATAATAAATAAATTTCTTCAACAATATTTCGATGACAACGGGAATGCATTTTCAACATATATTTCTAAAACTTAACAACAATTATGACTGTTCTACAACATCACAACTCAAGTACGCTACATCCATTAACATCAAATTGACCATATTTAGATATAGAATAATATTTTTAAATTTTAAAATGTAAGGATTACAGTATCATTCCGAAATGTTATATAATACTATCATTCCTAATATTTATTTTCTTAAATATCAATGAAATCTTTGTTATAAACTTCTTCTTAAAGTTATCATACAAACTTATTTACTAAATTAGAGATATTTAATTGTTATTTTTCTTGTATTTAATAGCTTAAAGCTAAATAAATAAATATATTATACCATTAAACATATCTCAAAAATTGTATTATTTTATTCTCAAATTTGTAGATATGAAGATGGGCTAAAACTAGCCCGAAACGTCGACAAATTGTATGCCTACGTGAAAGTCAATTATTCCTATAACTGAGAGCTAAATTTTATTATTTTTCTATACAAATCATCTTTTTCGGCCTGATAAACCAATTCTTTTGAAAGTTTTATGTTGAAAAAAAAGTGTATACTTCAAATACCATAACAAGTTATTTAAATTATTTTATGAACGAAAGCACGAAATTTACAATTTATCTAATGTGAGGGAAAACATCAAATATCAATATTAAACATCCTATACTTCTCGTTATCACAATTTTAGCTCTTTTACACTAGACACTGTATCTTGAAGGGTCGGTAAAGTTCATGTTATTTGTTTATTTTATATGTTAACTAGTTTAACTGTACATTATTTGTGAAACTATATTACATATTGAAAATATTCAATTAGTATTATAAGTAAATAAATACTTAACAATTGACGAAATCAAGTAGAATTCTAAAGCTAAAAATTGAGATCCCGCTAGGATTTAAATCTGGGTCCTATAAATTCCGGTCATATCATAATAATATAGAGAAGCACAATTGAATAAAATAAGATTTGAATAACATGACGACCATAGCTTATTTAATTAAAGCATGTGATTGAAATTCATAGATCCTAGGTCCTCTCTTTGTAATTAAATTTGACTGAAAATAAAAAACAGGAAATTATCAACGTATGCCTTTTACCACATACAAGAACACTAAGATAATTATCAAATAATTTGACATGGCGATATAATACTTTTAAAAAAGTTTTACGAATGGGGTAGGTAACTCAGGGGCAAACGTGTCGGACTATGACTTTGAAAATCCTAAATCAATTCCCTCAGCTTTACTTACAAACTTACTTCCATCACATTAAAATTACCACAGTAACATATATGGGAGTCACAATGTGAAGCCTGATAATCGCATTTCACGGGTATACGTTTATCAGTTACCAAGCAGAGTGCCACATCTAATAATGTTTATATAATTTTTTTATGCATTTGTTTTCTCAAATATCAAAATTGAATAAAAAAGACACGAATAAGAAATGTTTGATTTAGAAAAGATAAACTGTAAATTTTTATATACGATAGATGCAGAACAGTGAGAAGTGCTAAAAGCAAATAAATAACATTACATTTCGAAAAATCTACACGCAGGGGCATCGAGACAGGGGTAACAAGACACACGTGACTTCAATAAATAAGCAGCGTGCGAATCTAGTCTGTATCCTTTTGTTGGTTCTTTCTTATTCAGTTGACGTACACGTGTTAATATCTGATTCTGTCAATGATTCTTGGAAGATCTTTAGTACCCTTATATCAGAATCAGAAAAGTCACAAAAACAGATGAAAATTTGATTCTACACTTTGTATCTTCATCAGAGGAAAATTATGCATTTTTTTTCATTATCGAGTGCAAAAGTCGGTTTGTCTGATTTTAAAATCATGACAGCAGTAATACATTTTAAACCGTTGTGCCGGTATTAATAACGATGGGAGAAAAAGTGTATTTATCTCCTATCGTCAATAACTCCAGGAGAAAATTTATATTTTAATAACATTGCTGTGAATGTTTTACTCCCATTATTAACCAGAGATAATTCTTTACTGAAATTTTTTATATAAGGTAAGAAAAAGTATTAATTTTAAATACGGAAGTCTTGGAAAAACTAGTGTATGTGTCTTGTGAGAGAAGTTTTTTTTTAATGTGTTTGTAGCCCTCAGCTTTGTTTCGTGCTAAAATTTTACACCTCGAGAAAAAATATGCACTTCTGTCCCTTAATGTCCCTTAACGGGCATCAATTTAGTTCCTCTTCTCAGGTCTTAAATCATCTCCAAATATATTTTTAAAAATTATAATAAATTTTAAAATTTTTTCTCGTTGATTATGTGCCCCTCTAACCACATAATGGGTTATTGTTTTTCAATAACGTCGGAAACAAAATTTATAAAGGTTTTTCAGCCCGCAAAGTTATAATCGGAGGTCTAAATTGAGTTCTTACAAATTAATCATTAATTCCATATTTTTATAGATTTTCGGGCTCGGGAATTAAAAATTTAAAAAAAAAACTTACAAAACAGCGCCACCTACAAATGGTGAAAATTGCATTTCGATTTCAGATTTGAAATTACCGACCCCGAAACCCTATAAAATATATATTAATGATTAATTATGGAAATATATCAACTTTTGTTACAGTGGCGCCACCTATAATTTACTAACACTTAATTTAGACCTCAGATTTGAACTCAGCTAGCTGAAAATCCTTTACAATATTTGTTCCGACGTTATTTATTAAAAACATAAAATTGATTTATAAGCTCGATTATTGAAATATAATAACCCATTATGGGCTTAGAGGGGTCACTTATTCAACAAGAAAAAATTTGAAAATATATTTATAATTTTTTAAAATATATTTGAAGACGATTTTACACCTGAGAAGAGAAAAAAAATTATACCCGCTAAGGGCCACCCTAGTATATATTCTTAGTTTATTTGTATTTGATTTAATTTATTATTTATAATATGTAGATTGCAAACTTAGGCTTTATTTTTGACAATAGTTTGGAAACCGACAAAGTTTGGCTATGCGATAGAGTTTCAGGTGGTTTCATATTTAGTTTCAAAAGCAACTGTGAAGGTAAAGCTGTTAAAGTGGCAAGGAGATTTGTCTCCGGAAAACAATAAGCAGTGCATCAGAGATAGAAAATATTTCCCAAGGAGGAACTTAAAACAATATAAACCATCGTCAGCAGTTGATGAGATGACGCGCGAGAAGATAATTCCAACCAGTGAAGGCGAAAGTAGGAAAATGCGACCTATAATCGTTTTACAGTAAACTTTGCTTGTCTGATTATTTCAGAGAAAAATATTCTAATTACCCATTTATTGCATTTATTTTATATTGACAAATTATAAATTCAACATATTATTAAAGTTGACGTTTAGTTAGAACAGTGATATTCAAACAGGGTATCAGGGAACTAGGAGGCACACTGCGGCATATTCAGGGTTTCCGCAATTTTTTTACTCGAGTATGTAGGCAATCGTAGTACAGTGGAATAATGACAATAATTTAAAACAGTAATATTTAACCTGGGTTTCGGAGAACCAGCTTATTCACGGTTTCTGAAACTTTTTTTATATTTAGATAATTTTAGCACAGTGGATAAAACTGTGATTAAACTTGTAGTCAAATTAAAAACAAGAGCTCTTGCGTTTTTATTGCGCTAATTTCAACTTGTCAAATTTAAGGCATAACTTTGTTTATAAAAGCCATTCTTCGTTTGCTTGCTACACTTGCATAAAAAAGTGTAATTTAATTAACAGCAATATATATTAAACAAGTAGATATAGTAGTGGCAGTGTATAATAATAATGTTGTAAATATGTAAATATATATATATATATATATATATATATATATATATATATATAAATTTTAACCGTTTTTGAAATAGTAGTTGTTATTTATAAGTTTGGTCCAACTCTGTGTGCCTAGGTCAATACATATACCTATATATATATATATATATATATATATATATATATATATATATATATGTGTGTGTGTGTGTGTGTGTGTGTATGTTGTGTGCGTGTATTTATGTTGTTATAAATTGTATCTACTTTTAAAATAGTAGTTGTTATTTATAAGTTTGGATAATTGTCCAACTCTGTGTGCCTAGGCCCTAGGCCAATGCATCAATGTTTTTAGATCACCGCTCTTTTGGTTGCAATTTTTGATAGTAACGCTCCTCATTCCGTGTATGCTGGAACCTCGCCAGAAAAGTAAAGAATTTACTTTTAGCTCACTAATACAATTAGAAATTGGAGCCAAATAACTAAAATAAATATTTACCTACAAAAGTGAAAATACGGCCCTGTATGCATAAATGTAAGGATTATCAAAAAATTTTATTGCATTTTATTGCTTCCTCGCAAAAAAAAAACACTACTCAACTACAAAGATAAAGTCATAGTTATAGCTACTATTTGCATACATTAAATAAATTAACTACTCTGCTAAAATTGTCTGTATCTTTCCGGCGACGGGTCGTATTGACAGTATTACCTTTTATTTTATTATTTACATCACGATTATGTTTCAGAGCGTAATATATTAAAAAAATATAAAGTTAAATGTGTGCGTAGCGTATTTGAAAATGCTGGTGGTAAAACTACGAAATTATTCTTAATGGAGATATTGTAATTTATTACACATCCTGACATTTAGTGGACATGTCACGACAAATTGTGTTTACGATAATTCAAGAAAACTAGTTATTTACTCGTATTTAAGTGGTATTAAATCAACAAAAAAATCACGATTTGTAACTAATTTAGGAGTACCTATTTAAATAATTATAACCAAAGTTTTGATTTATAATAATATGTTTACACATTTATTTTGAGTATAACTTTATTTATAGAAAAACTGCAAAATTAAATAAATTATGCAAACCTATCTTATATAATGTTCTTCCTTGATTGCTAAGTGAGTAAATGTAGAAGCGCAGAACGTGAACAAATGAACACGCCGAATAAAACTGAAAATCGGAGTATATTATTTAACGAGCATATAACTATAATATGTACGCAAATATTATATTTTATGTATCGCTTGTGCGACGTGATAGTCATTAGGGTCTGCGATTTTGTAGTCAAGTTCAGTCGGTCGTGTCACGTAATACGCATCGGTGGGTAACGAATCGTCATACGTTGGTTTACGCCGTTTTGCTTTAACACCATTTAGGTGTTGACTTCGCCGCAGCCCTAGTCTCTACTGTGGGACACGGCGCCCCGCCTTTGTTTATTTGTTTCTTGCAGCATGTTTTTGTTCCTGCCTTGTTCGGATTTCTGGTACAGAGTTTTATTTTAACTTAAGTCATCACTTTTATTGTAATTTAATATTTGTTGCTTTTCAATATATTGTGCATTCAATTCACTGGTCGACTATTCATTTCACACATCTTTTCGTATCCCCTTCCTGGTAAGTATCCCGATTTTTGTCGGTCGTTGTACTTTCGTTGAACCAATCGCGGCTCAGACCCTTATCCGACTCACTACGTCTCCTCTGAGTTTTAGCCGCGAATCAACCGTTCTGTCCAGGTTTCATCCTTAAGAAACGTGACAGTATATACAATTTTGTCTATTGATATAAATACAAACAAAATAGTTAAAAAAAATTGTTTTAGTTTTGTTTATTTCTTTCGAAGATTTGGTACATCTGTATAGAACAGGAACATTTAGTGTGTGTAGTGCCAGGGACTTTTGATAAGATCGAACAGTTGGCACCGAGAGTACGAGTAGAGACGCTGAGAAACTACCTTGTTTTTTGTATCTCTGTATCATTCTAAATACTTTGTATTATCATTGAGTTAATAAACAACATCGAAATGAGTAAAATAAACAGAACAGAATTATGACTTCTTTTTTCCATATGTTAACGAAAGAATTATCTATAAAGAAATGTAGAAATTAAGTTTTGCATATTTTTTTTGCACTTCTTAGGATATTTAAGTAACATTTTCTACTTTCGAAATACAATATCATATTTTATACTACGAGTAAGTATGGAATAATTTTATTAACTCTCCAAGTAATAATTTAATTTGAAAAATGTAAATATTATTTGATTTGTATATAAATGCGGCTAATTGGATAAGGTCAGATAATAATAATTATAGCCCTAAATTTTATGGCCCAAAGAATACTAAAAAGTAGTGGAATCATCTGATGAATAATTAATATATTTCGACTGCATTTTGAGTTATTTTGTTCCTATATAAATAATAAGAGGCAAAAAAGAACGTTATCGTTTTATAATTATTAGTCCTTAAACTCAAAAAGGGGAACGTTTTATATCTTTAGTTAATGCACGCCATTTATTACTGTTCTTTTCTAGTCCTGTCATTTCAGATATGTTTATTCTTCTGGATTTTAAGATTTCTTTTATTACTCTATCCCACGATTTGCTTGATATTTGTAACACGAGCAAGAGCTGGGCGATTAAGTTAATTACAATTCAAAATTTAATGTTTATTAAGATGGCCTTTTTCTTTTTGTTCAAGGTATACATTCTTTCTATTTTTGCTTCTGTTTTCATTTGGTTTCTTAGAAAATACTGCACTTCTTCTTTCTCATTCATCGTGGCCCCTGTTATGATTATATTGTTTCTCTTCCTCTCTTTTTCTTGTTTCTGGATTCTGTCTTCAAGTTTCCCTATTTTTTCTATTAAACCTTCCTTTTCTTCTTGCCATTCTTTATCTCTTTTCTTGATTTCATGTTTTAAGTCTTGCAACTTTTCAGAGTTCTTTTTTAATTCTGCAGAATTTATTTTTAACTCGCTCAGCACTTCTTTCATCATTTTTTTTAGATCCTTCATATCTACTTCGTCTCCCATATTGTTTCCTTCTCTTTCACTGTTTGTATGTTTTATTATATCGTTTGTGCTGCTTCCTTGTCCTTGTCTTTGTCGAAGTTATGGCGATCGTAATGTATTCTTACTTGTCCCGAATATTATTTCGTCTGCGGATTGTTTCTCTCTTTTCGTTTCGTGTTCTGCTCTGTAATTGTTGTTAGCTAAATTACTCGTGGACGTTTTTATTTCCTAACTAGTTAATTCTTATATTACTACCACACTTATGTATACCTAACCTACTTGCTCGATACTATTTAACTATTATCGTACGAAAAGCAAGAAATTATGAAAAATTAAAAAAAGTTAAAAAACACAAATATATGTATTGAAAACGACTTAACAGAAGAAGAAAGTAAGATACAAAAAGAGCTACGTGACAGAGCAAGGAAAGAAATCCAGGAAGGGAAAAAAGCCTTTGTCAAATACCAAAAAATAATTATAGACGGACAGTTATATATATGTGATAAAGAAAAACGAGATATAGTAGAGTAAAAAAACTGATAGGAAACGACTTCTTCACAGAACACAGACCCCGGAAATACACACAACATACAAATACACCCGAGGAATATAACTTTAAATAGTAACTAAATAACAAATATAAATGAATTAGATTTAAGGAAAAAGATTTTGATAGGATGCTGGAATGTTACAACCATGTATGAAATAAGTAAAACGGAACAAGTAGTTGAGGAGATGGAAGATAATAGAATTAGTATTATAGGCTTAAGTGACACAAGATGGAACGAGAACGGATATATATTATTAAAAAATGGAAATTATATGATATACTCGGGAAACGCAAACGAAGATGCAAAACATGAGAAGGGCGTAGCTATTAAGATGAACAAGGAAACTAAGCAAACACTGATGGAATGGGAAGCGGTAACGGAAAGAATAATATGGGCAAGATTTAGAGCAAGATTTTTTAATTTGACGGTTATAAATGCATATGCATGTACGAATGAAAAAACGAAAGAAGAAAAAGTAGAGTTTTATGATCAATTACAGGCAACATATAGCAATATCCTTAGGAAGCATAAAAGAGATATCATGATTTTGATGGGAGACATGAATGCAAAGATAGGAGAAGATAAAGTAGGAAGAGAAACAGTAATGGGCAAGGAAGAGCTGGGAAATAGAAACGAAAATGGTGAGTTGCTGTAACAATCTAGTTATAGGAGGTAGCATGTTTAAACACAAAAACATACATAAATTAACATGGATTTCACCGGGTTATAAAGTAAGGAACCAAATAGATCATATTATGATAGACAAGAAATGGAGAGGAATGCTTCTGGATGTTAGGGCAATGAGGGGAGTAGATGTTAGTGCAAACCACTTACAATTAAGAGCACGAATAAGAATACGTCTTAAGAAATATAGCGGGAAATACAATAAAAGACAGAAGTTTAATGTCGGAAAATTAAAGAATGATACGGAAGTTGTGGAAAGATTTCGTAGCGAAACTAAAAGAAAAACGGGTGCAAAAGAATAATGGGGCAAGAAAAACATTGAAGATGTATGGACAGATTATAAAAAGTTACTCAAAGAAGCAGCTGAATCAACAATTGGAAAGATACAAAGGAAAGATAAACCATGGATATCATTGAATACGAAAAATAGAATAAGTGAAAGGAAAAACATTAGACTAAAAAGAATAAGAGCAAAAACAGATGATGAGAAAAGAGAATTGGATGCAGAATACTGGCAGAAAGACAAAGAAATTAAAAAATGTGCAAGGAAAGACAGAAGAACATATAGAGAAAAAAATGATGAAAAGAGCAGAGGATGCAGCAAAAATTAATTATGTCAAAACACTATACGATATAACGAGGAAAATGTCCGGAAGAGAAAAACGTCCCGAAACCCATGTTAGGGACAAGGAAGGGAAAATAATTAAGTCGAGCGAAAAAATAGTTGCTAGATGGGTGGAACACTTTGAAGACATCTATAGCAGAGTTAACACTACGAACAGAATACCAAATGAAGGAGGAAACGAGCTAGTTATAACGGGCGAAGAATTTACAGAAGAGGAGATAGAGTCGGCAGTGAAAACACTTAAAATAAATAAAGCGGCAAGCATAGACGATTTACCAGCAGAGTTAATAAAAGCAGATATGGAAACATCAATCGGAATACTACACATATTACTTAAAAACATCTGGATTGAAGAAAAAGTACCCAAGGAATGGACTAAAGGAGTAATACTTAAGCTACCAAAGAAAGGAGATCTCACAAATTGCAATAACTGGAAATCTATAACCTTACTCTGCATAGCAAGTAAAGTTATGACAAGAATTATACTAAACAGAATTAAACAAGGGATAGAAGATAAACTAAGAAGGAATAAAGCGGGGTTCAGGGCGGGCATGTCTTGTGTAGATCACATCTGTACCTTGCGTATAATTATAGAACAAGCCATGGAGTGGCAATCAGAGATATATTTAAATTTTATAGACTTTGAAAAAGCGTTTGACCGTGTGGACAGGGCAGCAATGTGGGAAATTCTGAGAATATATGGTATCCCAGTAAAATATATAAGATTGATACAAATGTTATATCAAAACTTTGAGGCAAGCATAGAACATGAAGGGAATTTAACAGACGAAATAAAAATAAAAAATGGTCTTAGACAATGCTGTATTCTAACACCAACACTATACCTAATTATAATGGACTGGGTAATGACAAAGACTTCCGATAACATAACAGGAATTACATGGGACCCATTTACAAAACTGGAAGACCTGGAATTTGCAGACGATGTATGTTTATTAATAGAGAAATGGACACACATGCAACAGAAGACAAGGAGACTTGAAGATATAGCAAGTACAGTTGGATTAAAAATAAATTCAAACAAAAGTAAAATTTTAACATTAAATAAAAATGAAGAAAAAAGCATTAAATTACAAGACGCCAGCATAGATACAACAAAGAACATAGTATATTTAGGAAGTGTGATAGATACAGAAGCGGGATGCGTGCAGGATATAACAAGAAGAATACAAATAGCACATAATAGTTTCAATATGCTAACTAAAACATGGACAGCAAAAGATTTAACAGAAAAAAACAAAAATCAGAATATTTAATAGTAACGTCAAAAGTGTATTGCTGTATGGATCGGAAACATGGAGAACAGAAGGGAAACACATGAAGAAATTACAAATATTTATTAACAAATGTTTAAGGAGAATACTGGGCATTTTCTGGCCACAAAAAATTCAAACAATGGTCTATGGGAACGAACAAAGCAGGACACTATACAGATAACTATTAAACAAAAAAAAGTGGAGGTGGATAGGACATACACTACTAAAAAGAATAATAACTTAGCAAAACAAACATTGGAGTACAACCCCGCAGGGAAACGAAAAAAAAGGAAGACCCGTAGATTCATGGATGAGAAACATAACACAAGAACATCGGAAGCAAGATATGACATGGGACGAAATAAAAATAGCAGCAAAAGACAAACAAAAGTGGAAAGATATAGTTCAGGATATATAGTAGAGAGAAGAGATACGAAGGTAAATAATAAGAAGAGAATATACAGGATGCGTGTGACTAGCAACCATACCATCGACAACGTTGCTTCTGAAACGTGGAAAGACGCCCTATGCTCCAGTAGGAGCTTACAGGAAATGATGAAGATAGATTCAGAACATAAAAATAAATAGAAAAGTTACAAAATTACAAAACTGATAGATATTAAACGAAACATATTAAATCTCTATATAAACAACTTGACCGAAGATGGAAACAACAATATATGAACTAAAGTTACTACATGGCAAGACTACATCTTGTCAATCCAAAAGCTAAACCACTACTGACTATTTGTTGTTGTTTTCCATGGAACGTGCTGTCAAGGGTTAAGAGAGTGAAATCATTGACTTGGTTAGAGATAGCTGTTCTTATGCATAAAAACCACCAGACGCTTCTAAGGGATGAAATACAAAGATCAAAAGCTATCTCAGCCCAACGCACAGCTAATAATTTACCCAGATATGTTATCACATAATAGCTAACAAGCGCGACAATTCAGAGTAACCATAAACTCGATAAATAATGATCTAAGAATAATGAAATTATTACAAACATATGCACTAATAAATTTCATAACCAAAACTCTGTCAAGTCAAGTTTACAAAAAAAGATACGTACTTAAGATAATATTTAATTTATCTGTATCTTTTGAAGCTGAGTTGATAGTGAAAAATCCTAATTATAACAATTGTTTCACTTTGTTACATATTTCTTTTTCTCTTCTTCATATTTGTCTGGTTTTCAATACCCTCTTCACTTGTCTATTTTAAGACATTCTCATCAGGTATTCATACCAATTCAGTTCTCTTTCTTCAGTGGTTATTAAAACTTAAAACTGAAATAACATATATTAAATTTCGTAAAATAATTCCTGCATATTTAAAGATGACACGTTTTACCAAAGATTTTACGGTAAATAGGTTATATGTTATAAATATGACACAATCATAATAATTTACTTAAATTAAATTTTTAGTGAAATAATTACATTACTGTGAATATTTTCATGTTTAATATGGTACACAATTTAGTTATTTCATTACTTTATAAAACAATTAATACTTGCTGTTGCTTTATACCACTCTGAAGCAAATCCAAGTTAATATAATTACGAATACAAACAAAACTTGAACCGAACTATATAACAAATGTTTCTGCTGGAAATGATTGATTCATGTTCCGTTGTACTTTTCTCCAAGTTTGACGCAAATATCCATGAGTTACAGGAAATACAGAATTATGTACATAGATAAATTACAATTACAATATGTACTCCGAGAACTAGTACAAATCATTAATTATCAATTTTTTTGTTATTGTGAAAGTAGGATCCCAGCTCAACGTGTTACGTCATCAAGTACAACATGTATATTTTAATGTAGTCCATAACAGCTTACGTTAAACATGTATGTCATTATTACATGACACAGAAACAGGACCAATCTCTAACTCTAATCCACGTCAAGTAATTGTTGAAAAGTTACCTATTTATAAATGAGTTAGTATACGTTAGTATTATCATAATTATGTGTAAATTTGACGAAGTTTTATTGATCAGCATAATATAATCTCATCCAATTCCTTATGAGACAAGTAAAACTGATTATCGGGTTAATTTAAGAAAAGGAAATTTAGGGATTTTATACCATCAAAATCTAATACATTTAATTAATCGAATTCCCATATAATTAACTGTCATTTCTGACCCAAAACTGCTTTATTATTTCTGATTAAAGTCATTGGGCGTTCCCAGCAACGGTTGTGACATTTATTTATTCTATGAATGTACGTATTTTCGCTCTAATATATTGTGATAATATATTATTAATAAATATTCATCATCTATTTTAAATGTTGATGCATGACATTAAATTACAACATATTTAATTGCTATGTAATTTTTCATTATTGACATGTCATTGTCAAAACATGATGTGAGCTAGGTGACCCTACTTTGAAGATCTTACTTCTTAAATATCAGCACGCCTTGTAAACATTACTACTCCGTAGCTACAACTCGGCAAGTGATATATTTTGTATATCAATCACAATTTCAAAGATGTTGGTGCTGGAAATCGAATTAGAATTTTAAAATCCAAAATGCGATATATTGCCACTAAACTATTTATTTATATATCTTAGTTAAGTTTTCCTTTCGTAAAAGCAATAGAAGTTCCTATACAGTTGTATATTTTTATAACGAAATTTTATAAATATGAAACAAATTCAGGACTTTCTAACAAAGAAATATTCAACTCTCAACTAACGAGTACCTCGCAACCGTAAAAGCTTTCAACTCAAATATCAAAGACTGTTGATGAAAGAATAGCAGAATACATTCTATTGCCGTTTTAGATATAAAAGAAGTTGCCTACCAACAATTTACGTTGATAAAAGTACTTGACAAGGTAACGAACTACAAAGTCGACTTCTCATTAGTAATACTGTTAGTTTTAGTTTTTTTTTGTGTCCTTTTCAATGTTTGAACAAATTTAAGTAGACTTTTTGTAGATTTTTATATGCTTCTAATCCTTATTGCATACATACTATTGTGAAACATCATCACATAAACACTCTAGATTTTGATATAATTTTATTTATCTTGCTTTAAGACTAATTTAGCTCAATATTCATAAATATAAATAAGATTCGATGGCTTAGTGCATACATGTATGAAGTAACATTTATCTCATTTTGCAGAAATTAAGTTTAAAGGTTTGCAAATTTGTATTATTATATCACTTTTATCTCACAAAATATTTGTTAATATATTTTTAAAATATTTTGTGAGATAAAAGTGATATAATAATACAAATTTGCAAACATTTAAACTTATTTTCTGCAAAATCAGATAAATGTTACTTAAGCCATCGTATTAAAATAATGAAATAATATTTTTTAAGTAAATACTTAACTAGAGAGAAAAGTTGGAAACAAATCATTCTTGAATCACAGACGACTGTAGCTTAATTGGTTTAAAGCATATGACCGGGTTTCATAGATCTGGGGTTCAAATCCTGGCGGTATACCAATTTTTCTCTTTGTAATTTGGTTAGATATATCAATATATAATATAAACAAAGTAAAATAGATTACTAATTTTTAAATTTGTACAGTCGTGTTAGTTTTGATCTATTAAGAATATTATTTTTTATTGGATCTCTGAATATATTCATATAGTCACAAATTTCTAAATTTATGCAATCTTTATTATTTATTTCATTATTATTTATAAACTTGTTTATTTTTTTTTTCATTACGTACGATGAATTGATTGACCCAATGTTATAATTAGTAAATTTACCTCAAAATGTTTAAATTGTATTATCATTTAATTAATATATAACAATTATGCCCTATAATGGTAATGTGAATATTAGATCATTAACCACAAATTTTGATTAATTTAAAGATTTCATTTTAATATACAATTTTTATGTATTTGCTGTTAGTGAAACATGGTTAAAGCCTAGTTTTAACAGCAATATTTTTTCATACAAGGATATGATTTTTCAAGAAACATCTGATTGGGGAAGGGGCCCGTTAGTGGAGTTGGATTTTTAATTAAAAGTAATATATCTCATAAATTAAGTCATTCTAAATGATATTAGCGGCACATTTAGAGCAATATTTGATTAAAATAACGCTTGCGAAAATCATAATTATTATTAGTGTTATACACATATCGTTCACCTTGTGGTTACTGCGTTGAGTTCGTTATATACGTATAGAGATATCACTTTCATCGATCTATTTTGAAGATGACCATACAGCTTGAATACATGATATTTAATTTATTTCGCTGCATAATAATTCCGTTCATCTATTTTCTACTCTGCTAGATGAATTCCATCTGACGCAAAATCTTTCTGAATCGACACACATGCTGAGATATTGACAGACGTAATTATTACATTCTCTTTATATATGTAATATGCATCAAGTTACTGATAATAATTGTTTTTCTTGTAAACTAAATCTATTTTGACAGAACAGTGATCTTAGAAATGTTAAATCTGATAACCTACGTAGTAAGTTTAATACTTATAATAGGTCCTATTTCTTAACTTATGATGTGAACGAAAAAACACATACTCTTAATAATATTATTATTACACTTATTGATGAATTTTCATCTTTTAAGTCAATTAAAATCCGTTAAAAACCATTACCATGGATTACAAATATCATTATGATAATGATAAAATTCAGGAACAATACATACTCACTTTATAAACGAACCAAACATATAGCACATTGAACCTTCTATAAAACATTAAGATATCTTACTACTGATGCGATTATAAGGAACAACAAACCTATTTGGAATTTAATTTTTAAAATTAGAAGCATAATATTATCTGGATTCCACTTCTAACCTCTAAAGGTGAGTATTATTTACACATCGTAGTGAAGAAGACAAATAAGATAGAGCAAAATATATAAATACTCACATTTTAGTCATTATCTCTATTTCTCTACCAATTTAACCCTATACTAATGACACAACACCCCAAAACTACACTAACAGTCATCTATTGACCAAAATCTAAAAATTGCAACAAATTAGCGGCCCTGAGCCGGTAATTAACATGTCTACAAACGGAGTTGCCTCTGACTACAGGAGCGCATCAATCCAACTATTGTCAAACTCAATAATACAATAAACAACAACACCTCCAACCAGCATCAATCAAAACAATTCTAACTTGTCAACAAGTTTTGTAGCAATAAAACAAAAGAAACCAATAGATAACTTACCAAAAAAAGCAATAATATTAATTTCGTATGATGATCTAAAAATAAAAGACTACATAACAGCAATAGGTCGTCTAGCAAAACCAGAAAATGTCATATTTGAATCAAAAATTTCAATCAACAGAATTTGTATCTACTTAGAAAATAAAGAAACAGTTTAACATCTAACAACTAAATATCAAACAACAACAATAGGGTCACACATGCCGAAATTAGAAAATTAATTACACCAGCTAAGCGAATATTTGCCCAACTTTACCACACTCATATATACAAGAAGAGTAGGCAACTTAGACCCTGAGTACGCACATGTCCTAAGATTTAGAAGACAAGTGTAGATCTTAGTAGAAGATATTTAAATATCACAATATAATTTTAGATTTGGAAGACACATCTTACAAAATTTTTGTATCAGGACAAATAATGTCATGCTTCTTATGCAAACAAACAGTACATAACTCCAGCCAATGCCCTAACATGGATACAATAAATTAATACCAAACTATATCCCAAACACAAACAACAAAGAGACCAGCAACACAAATAACCAAAATTAAACTCCAAAATAGCCAAGAAGAATCTAAATTCGTAAACGTAATACCTTCTACCGATACCATAACAGAATAATCAGATAGAAGACTAAAAAAAATAAGATAGTCTATCCGAAGATATAACCTTAGATCAAATTTCTTACTTAAAAGAAATAATTCAAAATGATCAAGAGAAATACATCATGACTTATGATGACCTAAAAGAATACTTAGAAAATATACAAGGAAATAACGAAATATACCAATGACTAATAATTTACAAACAATGCTAAATAATTTGTACCCTAAATTGAAACACGGCTATAAAAGGTAGATAAATAAGAATTTGTACTATAATAAGAACACAATTACAAAAAGAATATGATAATACAACTACATTAAGCCAATAAGAAACATATTAAGAGATTTCCAACAAAAACGAACTAAATTTCTTTTAACTTTCAGATTGAATCTATATTATAATTATAATAATAATTATACAATGACCGTTTTGCAGTGGAATTTAAACGGTTTCCACGAACACCTGGCAGAACTACTAAACATTATATCACACATAACTCCAGACTACTTATGTATGTCTCCAAGAAACACGACCACACCAATTTTAACATGCAAATCTAAACAGATACATTTAGAAAAGATAGACAAAATGAGAGAAATGCTAATGGAGGAATTGCTATACTTCTGAAAAACAATAAGCAAGCTGAAGTTATTGCATTGCAAACAGAACTAGAAGCAATCGCTATAACAACATATACAGGGTGTTTATGTACTTATAGATCAAACTTTAAGGATATATATAACACGTTGTACTGAAGCCGGAACAAAAAGAATTTTTAAAAAATTCGCAAAATTAAGGGTGGTTTACTTAAAGGAAACATGTTCAGTGCCACTTTGAAAGAAACAGAATAATTGAAATTTACTATCAAAATTGCAATACGTAACGTAAGAACATAAATGCATAATAATTGTTTTATATTGTTAATATTTGAATAATACACAACACAAACAACTATGAAACCAGTGGCACTCAACATGATTCCTTTATGTAATTTTTTATAACATCTTTTTGTTCCGTTATCTGTACAACGTGTTATATGTGTAACAAGTCTAAGTCAGCACAATTAAGACATACATATTAAGTAACTTCAATAACTGGGTCATGGTGTGACATGTGTAATATATAAACAGTATAGTAAAGTGTAATACTTATTTTGCTGACTTAGCATTGTTCCAATATTATATAAGGAATGAATATTATACTCGGGGGGGGAGTTAGTGCGAAAGGGCTGACCGGTTGGGCCAGCAGAGTAGAGTGTAAACCCGTTAGAGTCAACACATCAAGGCTGTATCGAGTAGTGCTGTGTAAACGTATGTAAAACTATTTATTAAATATATTTATACTTTTATACTTAAATACTTGCGTCCTTCAATCTGACAAGAACCCGTATATTATTTGCTAACTCTCGTCATAACGAGGAGGGTTACAAATTGGTGGCAGCGGTTTGGGATATCGTGTCAGATCAGGGTGAACAAAAAAGGAAAAAATAATATTTATTTTTTTTGTTACATTCGCGGAGGCCAAGTATTATAAGTTTTCGTTGTTTATTTTCTGTGTCTGGTATTTTCCGTCTTTATTACTTATTATAACATGGGTAAACCCGGGGATATACCGGATAGTAGCAGCGCGTCGGACCGAACCACAATACAGACGGCGATTAAAACAGAACTAGAGACATTGTTCGCTGCAAACAGGTTTCAATACAGTGTGGCGGCGAACGTATTAGATAACTTTACAGGGCAAAATCCTTCAGAATATTTCGCTATACTTAAAATTCGGGCGGAAATTGAAAATTGGTCGGACACAAACACAGTAGACTTGGTAAGACTAAAACTGACAGACGACGCATTTGACTTTTACATGTTGACTCCAGAATTACACAGTAAAACGATAACATTGAAACAATTTAGTAAAATATTGACTGAGCGATTCTCGAAAAAACGACAACCAGGCCAGATCTATCGCGACTTGACGAATTGCGAACAGAAGATCGGTGAAAACGTCCAAAATTTTGCACAAAGGCTAAGAAAACTCAAGAAAGAACTAATATCGGAAGAAAATATAGAAGAAGAAGTGGTGGCGAAGATATGTTTAGAACAATTCAAAATAGGGCTACGTCAAGAAATCCGTAGATACATTAAAATCATGATGGACTCCCGAGATGACCTCACATTCGAGCGAGCGGTAACAATGGCTGAACGAGAAGAAATGGAAATAACGCGAGTAAAAATGGAAAATGTAGAAATCGGAGCTGTAGACAGAAGAACAACCAACGGCAAGGAAGTGAAAAAATGTTATAATTGCGGAGCTACAGGCCATTTCAAAAGAGACTGCAAACAAATGGAAACGTGTAACTATTGCGGAAAGCCAGGCCACGGCATTGCTGAATGTTGGAAAAGAACGAACAAGAACAATTATAACAGGAGCTACAACAATACACATAGATACCGAGATCCACCACCGGAAAGAAGCAATAGATATAACTGGAATAATGGATATCGAGGAGAAGAAAACACAAACAGGTTCGCAGAGAGTTCACGCTATCAGTCTAATACGTCACATTTAAACGGGCAATCCCTCTCGCATGCGCCCCGTCGCGGGAGGTATTAGTATATTCGGGTCAAAATTATAAACAAACAGTAATTACTCAAATTAGTCCAAATTCAGATTTCAAATTAAAAGATATTCCAAATTTTGTATTAGCATTGGTAAACAATAAAATGTTAAAACTGTTAGTAGACACAGGGTCAGCTGTTTCATTAATTAAAAGAAAATTCACAAAGGGGCAAATAGAAGCGGAAAATGTGAGAGCGTTAACATCAATATCAGGTTGCGAGATATTATATTACGGAACAACAAATGTAAATTTCTGTTTTGAAAATTCAAATATTGCATTTAATTGTGTGGTTTGTTCAGACAACATAAAGTTAGAAAGCAGACGGTCTTTTGGGTCGTGATTTTTTAAAATGTTTTAAAGCCAGCATAGACTACGGCACGGATGAAATCACGTTAGGTAATATGCGTATAAAATTGTTAGCGGACAACTCGAACCAAGAAGTGCTGACAGCAGCAAAAGTGGAAACAATGCACGATAACGTCACGGAGCCAAGTAGCGCAGTTGAGAAAGGTCAGGAAGTGCATGCTAGCAACATTCCGATACCTTTAAAAATGGGAGAACTTAATAGTAAAATGCCGAAGATAAACGCAAAAATTCAGAAGTCGGAAATCAGTACCCTAAAACAAGAAAAAAATGGCACAAAAACCAGTGAAGTGGTTAGGTTAAAGGATACAGTTACGATTCGACCAAACTGCGAAATAATGTGTACAGCCGTTCAGAATCTGGGTAATACGGAACACGATATTTTAATGGAACCAGTAGAGATCCAAATACATGGCGTTATGGCAGCAAGGGTGCTAGCTAAAGCACAAAAAGAAATACCTATCAAACTTGTGAATATAACCAACAAGGAAATGGTTATTTAGAAAAATACGATTGTGGGAAAAGCAGAATTATTCGATGAAAAGAAGTTAAAAGAAGAATATAGAGATGCAGAATGCAAGTTAAGGAAAATAGATGTATACGGAATACACAAAAGTAAGGGTCCGCGCGATATGGAGAAACAATTGCAGTTAGAGTATCTGCCAGAAGATATAAAACAAGAGTTACTGGTCTTATTGAGAGAATACGAGGATGTATTTCTATGGGAAGACAGCAAACTAGGATGTACACATAATATAAAACACAAGATAAGCACGGGAGATGCACAGCCTATAGCAAAAGCACCATACAGAGTACAGACAAGGAAAATGAACCAGCAACTGAGACAGAGAAGAGTAATGAAGATACCGGGACGAACACACAACAACAGGACAATAATTTTCTAAATTATCTATTAGTTTTACAGGCCTTGGCAAGCAGACAAATCTCAAAACAAATAGCACCACAAACACCCACCACACCATATCACACGCGAAGCAGAGGGCCAGTGCAAGATCACCCCTGGAGCTTAACACCAGGAAGACAGTTGCATATTATTTTGTTACAGATAAAAGCAACTCTACTCTTGACGGCAGAGGGCCGAGCACAAACATCATCACCGTGGCTCTAAAGGACGTGGAGGAGTAGTATCAGTAGTATTTTTTTTGTTTTGTTTTGTTTTTTTTTGTTAAAAAAAAAAATAACAAGGAGTTATGATTCAAATATTTAGTAAACGAATTACAAGACCACAAGAATGTAATTAGCAAATTTAAACAGCACTATTCCACTTGCACAGTATGCAGTAGGCACTTTAATTAAAAATAAGTTAGGGTACGTAGGGCGAGTCATGGGTGAAGTCTCTAAAGTTCTCCATGACTCCGTTGACACATATTTTACAGGAAAAAGCAGAGCAGATAGATTGCAGTCACCTTGCGCCGGCTTTGTATTACGTAGAAAACACATGGCTAGATTACAGTCCAGAATTAACACAGAGCATCGAACCGGAAGTTTTGGAGGTGCAGCTGGAGCCGCAGTTTAAATTCAAGCCCTTGTACGATATCGGCAATGCTGGCATATACTCCAAGGCGGAGATAAAATCAGCGCAGGACGCGTTAATGTTTTGGACTGGAACGACAAGCCATCGCCAACATCATAACAAGGAGGGTGGTCGGGAGAGACACAGCATACCAAGGCTTGTCTACTCTCGACTTGTTCACGAAAGGAGAGTTACAGAGCCTGGCCATGTCTACTGTCAAGCAAATGTAGGGTTGGTTCTCCAGTCTGGGTATGTTTATGTCAGGATTCATCGGGGTTTACACGATTTTCAAAATTTTTAAATTTACATTAGACGCACTTTTGAATGGATATAACTTGTATAGTACGATAGGACGTACGATTGGACTAGCAGCTTGCTTGTGGAATGCACTGACGCATGTGGTGCTACACAACCATCACAGGAAGGCGCGATCAGCAGAGCATGAGCAAGAACTGGAAACAATCGTTGTAAACCGTGATGAGGAAAAGGAAATACCCGGGGTTGTAACACCTAGTGCGCCCCCTGTAGAACCAAGTCCGAAAAATATGTGGCAACTTTATAGATAGAATAGATATAAGTTATACAAGTTTTTGGGTTGTTAAATTTTAAGGAGAGACCACTCTTCACTACAGTTTTGAGGGAACCGACAGCTACAGCCAAATAAGAGATGACGTCGCCGAGAACCAAGGACAGCAAAAGGGCATGCAGGGCAGGGCAGAATCAGGGCTAACGAACCAAAAAGTGCATGTCGCAGCCAAAGGTGCAGTCCACGACTCGGTAACGATGTGGCATCATTCAAAGGAGGAGAAAGACTCATCCCATGGTGATGAACCACGCATCCAAAGAGGCGCAGCTGGGTACAGTGTTTAGATATACAATCGTGTGAAGTGTAGTGGTCAATAGAGACACTAAGTTTTAGATTTAAGGAAATTGTGCCCCTATACGGAAGCAAATTTCAAAGAAGGGAGGAATGTAACAAGTCTAAGTCAGCACAATTAAGACATACATATTAAGTAACTTCAATAACTGGGTCATGGTGTGACATGTGTAATATATAAACAGTATAGTAAAGTGTAATACTTATTTTGCTGACTTAGCATTGTTCCAATATTATATAAGGAATGAATATTATACTCGGGGGGGAGTTAGTGCGAAAGGGCTGACCGGTTGGGCCAGCAGAGTAGAGTGTAAACCCGTTAGAGTCAACACATCAAGGCTGTATCGAGTAGTGCTGTGTAAACGTATGTAAAACTATTTATTAAATATATTTATACTTTTATACTTAAATACTTGCGTCCTTCAATCTGACAAGAACCCGTATATTATTTGCTAACTCTCGTCATAACGAGGAGGGTTACATATGTATATTCCCATAAAATTTGATCCGTAAGTACAGACAGAATCAACATTTAATTTTAAATAACCATTCTCAATATCGGGAAAGTGTGAATGTTTGGATTGGAATTTTAGGATCCAATATTATAGGACCTTTTTTTACTGATGGCACACTAAATTCTCAGAAATATTTGGAGTTACTCGAGACAGAGATTGGGCCTGCTCTGGATAATGTTGCAGGGGGAAATACGATTTGGTTTCAGCAGGATGAAATCCTGCTCATTCTACAAATGAAATTAAAACATTTTTAAACCAATGTTTCCCAAATTGCTGGATAGGACGCGGTGGTCCAGTAAACTGGCCAGCTCAATTCCCGGATTTGTCCCCAAACGACTTTTTTTATGGGGGCATTTGAAAAATAATATCTACAAAACTAGACATGCAAATGGCTCTTTGAAACGAAAAATTGTAGAAGAATGCAGAAAAATTACAAACCGACAATTAAAAAATATGCAACGCAATTTTTATGATAGACTTGGGTTCTGTTTGGCAAACAATGGATAATTATTTGAGCACTCAATTTAAGATAATTGTATAAAATTTTGTTTCATGTCCAAGGCTAACCCGATTTTTGAGCTAATTTTTAATATTTTCATATTAATTTCTGCCGTTATAGGGCATGTAAGATTAATTATTTGAAGCTTTTGTACCTAAAATAATTAGGGAAGCAGGAAATTTAAAAAGTATGATTTTACATGTTAAGGTCCTACGTTCCGAGGTCGCGGTCAACACCATGTATATGTTTAAAAAGTGTACATAGGAGATTAACATGGGAAATCAGTTTTTTTGCATGTTGTTGCTCGATGTTCTACCAGACAACAATAATTGTAGTATCACTCGAAAGATATCATTTTTCTGAATCAAACGATGTAAAATACATTTCACTTTACTAGTAATTTGGTCCCGTAAATTAACTTTTAAATTTTGTAAATTCACCGATTTATTCAATTTTTAATGTAAATAAATATAGTTACCTATGATTGTTTTGTTTTGTTTTCTTGCGAGTGTTTTATTTGACGTTTCTGATGTTTTTACTTCACAATTTGCAAAATATGGTTATTTACACTAATGACGAGCGTGTTTTTATAATAAAAATGTACTATGGAGGAAATAGTTACTTAAAAGTGCGAGATCTATTTTCTATTAAGTTTATGGATCGACCGATTGCAAGTGCAACCACAATTGCTAAATTAGTGGCAAAATTTGAAAAGACGGCAGATGTATCTACGAAAATTACACGTGAGCGCAAAAATCGCAATTTGCCAAGAGCTGAAGAACAGGCGTTATTGGAAGAAAGGGTTCTAGAAATCATAAATGTAGATCCTTTGTTTAGCACTAGATTTATTGCAAATGAATTGGGAGTACATCATAGCACCGTTTTCAGTATTTTGAAAAAATATTCTTATTATTCCTACAAAATGCAGTGTCATCAAGAACTTTTTCCATATGACGAAGAAAGTAGAAGAGTATTTTGCGAAGATATGCAAAATAGGACTAATGAAAATGAAAATTTTTTGGAATCGATTTGTTTTTCTGACGAATCTACCTTTACTTTAAATAATGAACCTAATGTTCAAAGCACACGTTGTTGGGCTACTTCAAATCCAAGAATAAATATTTCAACTCGGACACAGTATCCTCAAAAAATTAATATGTGGGCCGGAATTTTGGGTCAACACATAATTGGTCCGATAGAAATACGTGGCAATTTAAATTCCGAAAATTATTTGGGATTGTTGCAGAATGAGATTGGTCCTGCAATAGAGGATGTTGCGCGCCCAAATCAATAGGTCTGGTTCCAACAAGATGGATGTCCTGCACACTATAGTAGGAACGTCCGAGAATATTTGGATTTGACATTTCCTGGACGCTGGATTGGACGAGGAGGTGCTATTAACTGGCCTGCTAGATCTCCAGATCTTGCTCCATGTGACTATTTTTTATGGGTTCACATAAAAAGTAAAGTTTATAAAAAAAGGCACGAAGATATAAATTCCTTAAGAGATGCCATAGTTAATGAATGTCGTCGTATAACTCCATGGCAACTACTTAATGTGCGAACAGCTTTTTATAATAGATTAGGTTGTCTAATTGAAAATGGTGGTGTTTTGGAATATTTATTATAATTATGTGTTATTGATTTCCTAATTAAAAAAAATATTGTTGTTTGAGTGCCAAAACTTTGTGGTGCAATATTTAACAAAACGTAACTGTTAATAAAATAAAATTATTTAAACAAAACTGGTTTTTAAACTTTTATTTATTGAATACAACCTGTATTTATAACAACGATATTTATTTATGTAAATAACCATATTTTGAAAATTGTCAAGTAGAAACGTCAATAAAACACTCGCAAGAAAATAAAACAAAACAGTCATAGGTAACTATATTTATTTACATTAAAAATTGAATAAATCGGTGAATTTACAAAATTTAAAAGTTAATTTACGTGACCAAATTACTAGTAAAGTGAAATGTATTTTACATCGTTTGATTCAGAAAAATGATATCTTTCGAGTGATACTACAATTATTGTTGTTTGGTAGAACATCGAGCAACAGCATGCAAAAAACTGATTTCCCATGTTAATCTCCTATATACACTTTTAAAACAGACACGCGGTATATATATATATATATATATATATATATATATATATATATATATATATATATATATATATATATATATATATAATTAAACCTAAAAGTTAACTACCTGGTAAATATCTTTTTTCTGCATAAAATTGGTAAAAATAGAATATGTTCTATTTTAGCAAAAGTTATATTTCAAGTCCATTTTGTTAAAAAAAATTAAAAAAATTATATCTCTGCCTGTATAACATCTTTAATATTTTATTAATCAGATAATTTATATGAAAAAGTATCATTCCATACAGGCTTTAGGCACTTATCTGTACGCGAGCATCGAGTACATTTATTAAAATTAAAATATTTTATTGTTTTACTAATAACAAATATAAGAAAATATTTCTTTACATATGTCATAACAAAAAAATATTTCACATCGTACAACTTTAATTATTATTATTTGACATCATGAAATATTTTGAAGCACTCATCAGGATGAAGGGGCACTTCACATTTTTTACACAAATAACTTGTGCGCCGGTTACAGATTTTACAACGCCGATACTTTGATTCACCTTTTTCTACGAAATGATCAGTGCGATCTTTTCTGATATCCTCGATGGCGGGTGTAAATTCTAAAGAGGACCGCACACCAGGTGTCATAGGAGGATTTCCATAGGACTTAAGGATGAAAATTGCACACTGTCTTCTACATTATAGTAGATGTATGTCATGACCTAGTCGACGATACAGTAGCCAGCCTTGTGTATAACATACATCTACAGCCCATGCGAAAAAGGGCCACCACCTTTTTTTGGACCTAATTCTGCAACGGTATGAGGCTAAGAATTGATCGGCTATATCTACTCCGCCCATATTGCTATTGTAACGAGCAATTGGACCTGGAACTTCGACCTGAATAACCTTTTTTCGGTTCTAGAGTAACGGTTAGATTTTTTCATTGGGTGTATGTTGTCACAGTTAGTGAGTGCTGTTACGACATTGTTCTCATTCCAACGGACTGCCACGAACTTACCTGTGGAAGATGATACTCTCGTCGATACTGATATTGAGTCCAGGATTTATTTGCTTGAAAGCATCATTCAGTAAATCAAAAACTGGTCGTACCTTATACATTTTATCACTTCCATCGTTAGCTTGATTATCTGCTAGGTGAATAAAACCCATTAATTCGTCAAAGCGGTTTCGACAAATTGCGGCAGACACTAGTTGTAGATGTACATCTGGATCTTGCTGCCAGTATAATCTTCTATATGGAAGAGGGTGGTATCCCGACAACAGCAGCACTCCGATAAATGTCATGATTTCTTGTGTCGTAGCATTCAAGTTGTGAACAAGTTTCTGCATCGCATAGCGATTTGTTTCAACAACAATGTGGTCTAACATAGCTTCTGAAAAATAGACCCTAAAAGCTTCGATAGGACTTTTGACATTTTCTTTCAGAAAATCTTCTATCGTTGGCCGATATTCACAGTCTGGTTCAGGAATTTTTAAGGATAGCTCAGTGACATTGGGTATCCAAATTAGTGGAGTGAGCTTTTTTCGCTTAGAAACATGGATATTGTTCTTTGAGGCGGTGCTTGGTGCAGGTGTTTTAGTTTGGTCCTCATTTTGAATACCGTGTATATTATCGTGATCCTCATCTTTTCCAATATTACGCACTGAGACGTGGGATCGCAGTATGCGAACAGGAAGGTGATCAAAAGCGCCTAATACCTCTTCATCCGACAAATCAGAATCTTTGTCTGTATCTGCATTTGGTGGCTCCTCAGGGGGACATAGAGCTATTTTGTCAGGTATTATGTCCTCATCATCATCAAGTAAGTCAATAAGTTCATGAAGTAGTAACCCAGTACCATCTCTTCCGCGAGTATACATGTTAAAATTACCGGTTCATGAAAATTTATAATTTTACTACAATCGTAACCAGATAATCCCCCTGGCAACTTTAGTTGCCAGCAAAGTTTGTACATATCCCACACCGACACGTTGTACAAAAAATGCAAACTACATACAGAAATATTTTACCACATTCATAACGTAAACAACCAATAGAAAAATATTAGGATAAATGCGTTGCAGAATATCTGAACTTACCAATTAGGATTGACTGCCATTCTAGTAAACAGATAAGATCAACAACATTAAATAAATTGATATGAAAACTTCGACTGTATAAATATAACTGTGTGCTTGTTACGCTATTTAGGAGAGAAGACATCATGGTTGTCCGAAGCACCAAAAAAATAGGTTCAAGTCCGGGCAAGCGCACGGTGCGAGAAGAATAAAATGGTGGCAACTTTAGTTGCCAATGGGCTTTAATGGGTTAATTTTGTGATTATTTTCAATATTTTTTATGTAATCGGCATCATTGTTATTTTCATTTGTTAAGCGATGGCTATGTAAAAACAAATTTGATATTAAAAATGACAAAGTGACAAAAGTCACATGGGATTAAAGAAGTGACACGCGGTTGTACCTATATTTGTTAAATGAAATCATAAATATCAAACTTATTGTTTTCCGTAGCTACACTCCCACAGCCAAGGTTGTAAAAGTAGCACTTCACAAATTGTTAATTGCCAACAAAAATAGTTATTTGTAAAAGTCATGCATGAAATACTTCTTGTCGCAAATTTGAAGTGTTATAAAGGCGGATAATGAATGAAAAAGAAGATGCTGTAAATTTTGTACACGTAGTCTTTTACATATGGATTAGAGATGAAAAACTATCGGTAATTTCAACTATCGATTGTTCGATAGTGCTATCAGTAAACTATCGATATATCGATAGTACTATCGATAGTCAATTAAATTACTAAACGATAGTTTTAGTTACTAAACGATAGTTTTAATTACTAAACGATAGTTACTAAACGATAGTTACTAAACGATAGATACTAAACGATAGATACTAAACGATAGTTACTAAACGATAGTTACTAAACAATAATTACTAAACGATACTATCGATAGTTTTTTTCTTTTAATTACTTATCGATAGTATTTTTTTTACAAAAATATAAATTTTTTTTTCAAAATTAAAAAATCTTTGCCTATACAGAGTTTAAAATCATTTATTAAATTTGTTCCATTTTTGAGAGAGAGGTAAAATAAAATTTATAATTTTTTAAATGTTACCCTCATCTCCTAAAATTTAAAACTGTTGATGTTGCTCTATATTAAGGGATGTGTGCTAAATAATTTCTGTGAATATGGTTTTGTTACAGTTAATATTACCCGCTCTAAGGTATGTAAAATGGGAGAAATAGAAAATAAGGAATTATACAATAAATGTCAAAAATGTATTTCTTTAAAATTTAGGCTTAATAACAAGATTTCAGAAGTTACAAATGTGAAAAATAATAATCAAATGCAAGTATGTACTTCTATCCCTATTTATATATCATTTCTTACATTAATTTATATATATATATATTTTTTTTTTTTGGCTTCTTTGGCGGACCAACTACTCAGGTCATATGCCGCCATTACGCCCTGATCCGCGTTTTTAGGTCTTTTAGTCAACAGCAACGCAGGTTTCTCGGGACGGTCACCCATCCAAATACACCCCGCGCGCAACGTTGCTTAACTCGCGTTATCGCTTGGATCAGTATCAACGAGTTATGCCATGGCCGTTGACAATTTATATATTTGTCGAGATCAAGTTATTAGAAAAACTAATTGCAATTCTAAACACTTTTTATATTAATTTAGATCAAATAAAAAAGAAATGTGGTGTTGTGATAGTATTTTTGGAGTTGTGATGCATACTGGATGAGTGGTAAGCGGAGACTGTCCTGGTTAGAAGGAAAAAATGGTGGATTTTGGGGCGAACAAAGAAGTTTGGAATGTAGGTACTTGAAAAACAGATGTTGTTAGGTTCGGAGAAAGCGGGCAAAGTTACAATAGCCGGTAGTGGAGAAACATGAAAATTGTAGAGAAATGTTGCTTAGAAACTACCGAAAATGAACGAATATATACAGAGTGTTTTGCTAAGACTATTACAGAATATATACAAGGTGTGTGATTATTTGTGTATGTGTGGTGATGTATTGGCCGCCACATGACCCTATAATATTCACTACAGCACAAACTACAATGAACATCAGAGAACAATTGAATTTAAATTATCTCGTACCTGTTACCCTATAATAAATTTCTTAGAAATCTCACTTTGTCTTTCATCCTTTTAAAGACTTCCGACAACCAATCGATTTACAGCTAACATTTGTGTACAGTTACAGTACAATAACGATATTGAATATAATTTGAATCATATCATTTAAATGTAGATGAAATCTTGACAAGTCATACTTAACACATAAGCTACTACGTGGTCCGCAAATAACACACGTATTCGAATTGCTCCGGGAACATAAGGTAATTTGCTTCTCATTACTCACAGTCCAGCCCGTGTTATTTATTATTAATTTATTTTTATTTTTAAATTATTTTATTTGAAAGATAGTTACTAAACGATCATTACTAAACGATAGTTACTATATGATAATTACTAAACGATAGTTACTAAACGATAATTACTAAACGATAGTTACTAAACGATAGATACTAAACGATAGTTACTAAACGATAGTTACTAAACAATACTTACTAAACGATAGTTACTAAACGATAGTTACTAAACGATAGTTACTAAACGATAGTTACTAAACGATAGTTACTAAACGATAGTTACTAAACGATAGTTACTAAACGATACTATCGATAGTTTTTTTCTATTAATTACTTATCGATAGTACTTTATTTTTTAAAACTATCGATGTATCGATAGTACTATCGATAGTTTTTTAATCTCTAATATGGATATCTGATTTTTTTTATAGAAATAATTTCCTACAAACATAATACAAAATATTTGAAAATTCAACCAAGAAGTATAATTTTATACTGATTAGTTTTTAACGTTTCTTAAAAACAATAATAGTTATTGCAAGACCCTTATACAGAAATTTACAGGCGAGCGTAGAAAGATAACAGGCGAGCGCTAGCGAGCCTGTTATCTGTGTGAGCCTGTAAATTTCAGTTAACGGTCGAGCATTGTACAATGTTTTATGTGCATTTGAATCGCAATATATGTATATTTAATCAAATTAATTGCAATAGTATAACGCAATAACTAAAATGTTCAATCAAGGTAGACTTTGAAAATCTGACAGATTTTGTTTAATCAAAAAATATTTAAGTGTCAAACGTATAAAATTAGATATGTTGTCATGATAACCAATGTCAACAGCCCGTTATAAATTTTACACGGGCTAGCACGTTATAAGTCTCGTAACCCCTAGAGACAGAGTTAAGTAAACAGTTCATTACGATTCAAATGTATGTAAAATATTTTATTTATCACATGTGCATTTTAATAATAAAGCTAATTCCCGAGAATAATCGCTATAACTTATATTTGTTTAAAAAATTGTTAATGCGTACAATAAAATTCCTCTGTTTGAATTAAATTTTTGAATACAAAATAATCTACTCGTACTAAAAATTACTCCAGAGTTTGATAAATTACTAAATAATTCTATAGTTTTTTCTTTCTTGTTGGCATTTTCCGATAAGTTTTCGAAAATCTGTTAAAATATTCCATTTATTCTCTCTTTTTCTGTTATATTATCATTTACCTTAACTTGTTTTCAACCAATCATAACGCAAAATATTTGATAAATTCATCCAATAACCATAGTTTTATATTTATAAAATTCTATAGAACATTTTTATAGAATATAAGGATATATCGATGTGCACTATATTGTGGACGACGAGTGGCGTATTTAAGAAAAGTGTGTAGTCACTTAAATTTTCAATATTCCCATTAGTTAATATAAATTCTATTTGAATTTTTTTTTCGAATTCGGCATAATTATGTGTACAGAACATCGTAAGTCTGTAATATCAACAATGGACATACGAACCAAATCACCTTTTCTACGTACTCCAGTTTTTTCAATAATCAGTGTTACCTTCATTACTATGAAATTTATCTTTCATTCTTTGTGAAAAAATCTTAGATATTTTTAGCTCTATCACTTCTAGACTTCTATTCAAAATAAGATAAAAGCATGGTTTCTGATAGTTTGTTCATTTTTTATTTTCGCGCCACTGTTTAAAATGTTTATATATGAAATTATATTTTGTTTTTGACTTTTCAGGTAACAAGCCTGCCACTGCAGCTGCAGCAAACAGAAGACTAGATATTACTGCTATCACACATCTTTGACGGCTAATAACCGCACTTCACGCGAATGAATATATCACGTACCGAGATCTGCTACGACAGGATGTCACACCCAGTAATGAGTAAAAGGCGTGATAGTGTGTTTATTTTTTTACCATTTTAAATTTTTATCACTTTTAAAAATAGCTGAATAAACGATTTGTAACTGATTTTTATTATTATTTTTTATAAATACAAATTCTTGAAATATAATCTGAAATCTTTGATAACTGAAAACTGAATCCGTTGCTTAATGTGACGCAGTTTTCTATCGAAATTCTACTCTATATAAAGCGGAAATGGGAAGAGGAAACGGGAAGCTGTTATCATGAATTGCCGGTGAGTGGGCGTAGTTTTACTCTCGTTTAGCAGATATCACATTACCAAGCGTCGGTCTCTTCAGGGGACGTATCGAATTACAGTTTTCGTTCACACTAAGTTACCGCTTTCACCGCATCTCGTTCGAAACAACCTGGTAGTTAATGACATATAAAAACAATTGCAAGATGCAAGAGATAGAGATGCAATGCAACAAACATTTAGTAGATCACTTTATGTGATATATGTATGCTCATAAAGTGCGGTTATCAACCGCCAAATGACGGCCTCCAAAAATATTACTGGAGAATGAGTCTCTGGGATAATTTTAATTAGGTGAAAATTGTTTGTCGGCTGTGACAACCGAACCCGGGTTGTCGAAATCCACAATCCGACGTAATACCATTAATTAATTAAATAAAATTAGATTATAAAAAAGTATTTTGTTTATATTTTTATATGTAGTATATTTGATTTTACAAGCAGGTTCAGGGTAGTTATTTAAGCAGGTATTTATCTACAATTTTCTAAAAATATGTTGCATATGAAATTTGTAATACATGCTTAGTTTCTCCTTCTTCTGATCTATTACTAATGGCGCAAAAAAGTAGATAGAACTTAAAAAATCTTATTGATGCCGATTACGGAAATCAATATTTTTATAACCAACCATACGTCAAAAGTCTGCGAACAGAACGATCAATTTGACTGAAGTTGTCGACGAGTTCTAGGTGTGGTTTAGTTATTATTGCATTCAAACTAATTAAAATATAATTTAATAAATAGATTCTTTGTATGTAAATAACTATAAATGTTATGCAAAATCACTTTGATATTGGAATTTATTCTGTTTGATGTTCAAACTCGCAATATATAAATAAACTCTATCCGCACGATTCTCAAAAAGGTATGTATTATAATTATTTTTATTTTTCTGATATCATTTTACTGACAGGTAATGTAATATTTATACTATTTATTTATCGACACAGCAAAACGTCAATATCTAAATGGAATATTCTTAAATCATCATTGTTTAATTGATGCCATTTTTATCTAGTAGGATATCTCAGTTTAATAAATTTACTAGATTCAGTTGCAGGCACGTGATGAAACATTATAAAAATCTAAAAAAAAAACCAATTGTGAAACTTACATCAATCGTTTTTTAACTCGATATTTCAGTTTCTCCACAGGAGTATGGGAAACTATCGCTTTCCTCTGGACTGTCGAATTTATTCACTGGTTCACAAAACGATTGTGTGAGCGAATGTATGTGCTATGAATGGAAAAAGAAAATATAGCGGAACGTGTTTAAAGACCCTTACATCCATCTCTTTTCCTAAATACAGAATAAAGAATAAAATATACAGAAAAACGCAGAGATTGAATTTTGTCTTTCAAAGACGTTTCTAAATTATAGGGTTGAAGTTAGTTTTTTACAACAAATTTTTAATTGTATTTGATGTAAATTCAGGGATTGTTTAGTTCATACTCTACGGATATATTATCATCATTTAGCATTATTAGATTTTTATGTTATAAAATTAAATTATACCCTATAGTATCTCACCCCTAAAACATATGTTACTCGATTATTTTATATTATATTATTTATTGTGCAACCGACCGTAACGGGTATACTGCGTGCAATATATACATATACATATATATATATATATATATATATATATATATATATATATATATATATATATATATATATATATATATATATATATATATATATATATATGTATATACCGGGTGTAACACGAAAAGTGAAACATAGGCGTTTAACATGGCAAATCAGTTTTTCCGTGCGCATTGCTTCCCTAATTATTTTAGGAAAAAATATTTCAAATAAATGTTGTAAAGCATAAAATTCTACAACCGAATCAATACACAAAATTCATTTTGACTAAATCATAACTGCAGAAATTAAATTTGAAAATTCACGTAATTTCAATTTAATAGTAATAGCCATGGAATTAAAACCAAGAGATGAACAAATGTGTAACGTTTTATTATTATTTTTTAGATTTATTATTTAAGAATAATAAAATAATAAACTCGATAAAACATTTAAGGTAGGTTGTTATTTAACAAATTAATTAATGTAACATAAATTTAATTCAATAAAAACATCAACAAACTAAATATTCTTAAATTGTTAAAATGTTCAAATAGTCCACCGTTTTGAGCTAAACAATAACCTAATCTGTTGTAGAAGCTTTCTCGAGTATTCTTTAATTATCGATTATTTATTTTCTGGCATTCTTGTAGGTAATATAGCATTTTTAAGTTCTTCTAAATTCTGGTATTTTTTATAAACATAAGATTTTAAATGGCCCCATAAAAAAATCGCACGGATTGAAATCTGGCGACCGTGCTGGCCAGTTAACTACTCCATTTCATCCTATCCAGCTTTCAGGAAATACATGGTTTAGATATTCCACAACTTCTCTAGTGCTATGTGCAGGGCAGCCATCATGCTGGAACCACACATTTTCTTTGTTTGTTTCAACAATTTGTGGTCCAACAGCATTAATTAATAAATTCAAATATGATGCTGAATTTATTCGTTGGATGAAGAATGGGCCAATGATTTTATCACCAAAAAGTCCTGCCCACACATTGACAGAATGACGATATTGTGTCCTCGATTCTACAATATTATGTGGATTATTTTGTGACCAGTACCAATAATTATGACAGTTTGGTTCGCCATTCATGGTAAATGTGCATTCATCTGTGAATAAAATACTACTTAAAAATTCTCTATTACAATTTGATTTCTCCATCATTATTTCACAGAATGAGGCACGCAGTTCAAAATCTCGTTCCAAAATATTTTGGTGGTTTTGAAATTTAAAAGGAATGTATTTATGTTTTTTGAGAATTCTATGCACTGTCATAAATTTTATATTTAGTTCTCTGGAAATTTCCCGCACACTCATTGTTGGCTCCAGTTCTATTAAAGCAAGAATATTTTCTTCATTGTTATAAATTCTTTCATTTATTTCTTTCTTGAAATTTAGTGTTCCTGTCTTTTCAAACTTTACTATAAACCTCTGAATAGTTGCCGTACTAGGAATATCATGATGCTGCCAAATAGCGCTAATATAGTCACGAATTAGTCGTAAACTATGGCCAGAATAATGCCATGCCATTTAATTATTTGCAACTTTTCTTCATCTGAATAATTATTCATTTTTGATAATAATAAACCCTAATATTGATTTAATATCACAGTTGGTTAAAATAAATACTAATAATTTAACGTATAAAACGTTACGCATTTGTTCATCTCTTGTTTTTAATGCCATGGCTATTACTATTAAATTGAAATTACGTGAATTTTCAAATTTAATTTCTGCAGTTATGAAGTAGTCTAAATGAATTTTGTTTATTGATTCGGATGTAGAATTTTATGCTTTACAACATTCATTTGAAACATTTTTTCCTAAAATAATTAGGGAAGCAATGCGCACGGAAAAACTGATTTGCCATGTTAAACGCCTATGTATCACTTTTCGTGTTACACCCGGTATAATTAAAAGTTCACTACCTGGTAAATATATTTTTTCTGCATAAAATTGGTAAAAATAGAATATGTTCTATTTTAGCACAAGTTATATTTCAAGTCCATTTTGTTAAAAAAAAAATTAAAAAATATATCTCTGCCTGTATAACATCTTTCATATTTTATTAATCAGATAATTTATATGAAAAAGTATCATTCCATACAGGCTTTAGGCACTTATCTGTATGCACCCTGTGTCACCCGCGCCTGGATTAGCAGGTATAAAAGGGCCCACGCGGGTTGTCACAGGCAATCCAGTGCTCGTCTACTAGCCGCAAGGTCAGAAAGACGCTAGCTACGACCCACTCAGGCGCAAGGTTGCCATCATCATCACACCAGAAAGGTTGCCATCATCATCACAGCCGGAAGGTTGCTCATCCAGCCGAGTGGCATCATCATAGAAATCATGTTGTTAAAAGGTTGCTATGTAAAAACAAATATCATTTATTTATTTATTTATTTACGTTACTCTGCACAACAGGAATGTAATCCCAATTACAGTACAGGGTCCGCACTCACCGAGCCGCAGTGTAGTAGTTCATCTATTTTTTTTTTAGCTTGAGTGAGATTCGAATTCCGTATCGCTATCCACACCACCGTACTGACGGACATATATGTCATTCTGCTGTCTGTAAATATTGTTGATCACTATATACATATGTTAAATGAATTTAAGATAATTGTTAAATTATATAAACTTGTAGAATAAATTAAACAACAAAAAACAAACAACAAACACAAAATATTTTATTTTTCATCAACTTGTTTATAGTAACTAACACAATAACAATAAAAACATAAATAGTAAATTCAAATATTTCATAACAACCTATAATATAAAAATAAACCTAAACCTACTTCTTTCCTTTACTTATATGCCATGTAAATAAACGGTAACGGGCACCACACATATAAATTAAATGTACAATAGAAACACTTTTATTATCTAAGTGGTACTTCATAGCTTGTCAAATGTCAATATAAACCCACTTTTAGTGCAAATTGACCACAACAAAATTAGCTCTAAATTCACTATTTCATAAATATCAATAAAACAAAACCTAACAGAATTAGCGCACAATTGCCTTATTAATTCTTGATTTATGTATGTACCTATAGTACATAATAGTACTAAATTATTTTGTAATAATTTTTTTTTAAAGTTTATTGTTATTAATTTTTCTACAAAACTTTCATGTGTTGGACACCTTAATTAATTTTTTTGCATGTATCAATTTTATATACGAATTAATTATTTTTTATATATTTTTCGATCGGAATAGAAATTTTACCTTTTCGTGGTTTTTCTGTCCGCACTAAATATATCACTTATCGTTATCTTATTTAGATACTTCTTTTTATTTTCTACATTAAATCTCAACCATTATTTATTTATTTATGTTACCCTGTACAACAGGAACTTAATCCCAATTACAGTACAGTATCCGCACTCACCGAGCCGCAGTGTGGTAGTTCAAATAATTTTTAGCTTGAGTAAGATTCGAACTCGGGATCTCCGGATTCGAATTCCGTATCGCTATCCACAACCACCGTACTGACGGTATATATATATATATATATATATATATATATATATATATATATATCAGGTACTTTTAATTTTTCTACAAATTAAAAATATAAAATTAATAAATATATCATTATGCCTTTTACCCAAGTCTGAATATAGCGGTAGGCTGTAACACATATATGTAAGTGATATAATTATGCGCGTGAAGTGCGGTCACCAGCCATTAAATTAAGACCCTCAAAGGTGGTGATGGAGATGGACCAATAAATCCACAGACCGACTCGATACAAATAAAAAATATAAAATTAATAAATATATCATTATGCCTTTTACCCAAGTCTGAATATAGCGGTAGGCTGTAACTCATATATGTAAGTGATATAATTATGCGCGTGAAGTGCGGTCACCAGCCATTAAATTAAGACCCTCAAAGGTGATGATGGAGATGGAGCCACCTGCCCCATAAAATAAAAACAATACTCGTAAACATGCTATATCTGTTCAGAAATCTCTGTTTGCGTATTCGTATACTACATTGCAAAATGTACAACACAAAACAAACAAAAATGATTTGTATCAACACTGGGGCGAGCGTTTTCTTTAAACAAATCATTTTATTTTTATAAATAAATATAAATATATCACGACTTTTACCCTTTACTGACTTTGTAACTCTGTCGTAGCCGACCTCGCAAACATGTTAGTAGTGGCGAAGCCACATGAATAGTTTTAATATGGTGAAAATTATTTGTCAACTGCGGGAATCGAACTCAGGGTCTCAAATACATAGGTCGACTCGATACCACTGATATAGAAATAATGAATCAATTGTCGACAGTACGGTGGTGCAGGTAGCGTTACGGCATTCGAAGATTCCGAGGTCCTGTTGTACAGAATAACAATATATATATATATATATATATATATATATATATATATATATATATATATATATATATATATATATAATGCTCGAGCTGCGTTTAATATGAACGTAGAACGGTATACTGACAGGGAAATTCTTGGACGACGATTTTTTAGAAGGCTGGAACTAATACTTCGTGCGAATACTTAAAGCATGTAAATGTAAGAGAGAACGTCATGACAATAACAATAATGAAATAGACATTTTGATTTATTTTGAAGCATATCCGAGAACCTCAATAAGAATAGTTGCTGCCGAGTGCAATATAAGTGTGGGTACAGTGCATCGCTATTTAAAAAAGCGTAAATATAAGCTTTACAAAATTCATAAAGTTCAACATCTTCATCCTGGTGATCACGAACGTCGACTAGAATTTAGTTATTTACTGATAAATGACGGGCAAGAAGTTTTAAAATCAATTGTTTATATATGATGTGCTATATTCAATAATAAAACTTACTGTCAAATGTACGAGGGTACGCTTACTAGTGTTCGATATTTAGAATTTTTGGAAAATATGCTGGACAAAATTTTAGATGATATACATTTATTAACTTTAATAAATATGCACTTTCAGCAAGCTGGAGCACCAGCACACAATTCTCGTCAGGTAATTGAATATTTAAATTAAAAATTTATAAATCAATGGATTGGTATTAATAGTCCTATTTCGTGGCCCCCAAAAGATCGCCGGATTTATGCCAATTAGATTTTTTTTTGGGCTACGTAAAGGATAATAAGTACAACACTGTGCATCTTGACATAATTTAAATTTAAAAACAACATAGAAGAAGTAATATCAAATATTGACGGTAGAACATTACGAAATGTTAGAAACAATTTAAGTAAATGGTGTCAGTTGTGTATTTATCAAATATGGGAGAAATTTTGAACAATTATTATTAAAAAAATTTAAGTATTTTAATCCAAAGTCTACTATTAGTATTAAATGCTAGCTTAAACTTATTACTACATACTAATAAAATTAATATAAATTGAAAATGCATTTTTCTGAAATATTGTGTAGTCATGATATGCTATATGTATATAGTTCAATTCAGAAAAAAATTCTCTGTTAAATAACATGATAAAAATGTATGTTTCCATTTAAAATAATAAATTATATATATATACAGGGTGTTAAAAAAGTTCCGGGACGCTGAAAAATCTCGAGAATCAAGAAACAAAAAAACACGTGTTTCATATTTTGCAAAAACATATTTAAGCACACCAGGTGGTGGAGCGGGGGGCAACTTTGAAACCTTAAATGGGAACCCCCATTTTTATGGCAGATTCGTAATCTGCGAAAAAAAAAATAAGTAAATTTTATCCGAAACTTTTTTTCCAATTCGGAATAGATGGCGCTCTAGTAGGATTTGGAAATCAAGTATTGGGATTTGGATTAAAAACATTTTGTTTGGATGATTGAATTTGGTTAAATGGTTTATTTATTGAATTTTGAGGATATGGATTAGATTGGTATGCTAATTGTGGGGTTTGTGTAGGTGTGTATCTGAGTTGTGGTTGTTGATATCTGAGATGTGTGTTTGTGTGAATGAAATGTTTTGGTTTTTGTAGTATGTGTGTTTTGTTTTGTGCGCGTAAACAACTTTCAATTTGAAAATCGTTGGTGAGCATGTTCAATGCTTGGTTCATGTCTTTAGGATTCTTTGTGCGCATGAGTGTACCTAGTGGTTCTTTTAAACCGCGAAGCAAAATTCGCAGTGCGTACTGTCTGAAATATTCGGAAAATAGTAAAGTTTCGTCACCTGAGTGATTTAAAGTGACGTAGGAAATTTGTAAGTTTAGTAAATCTTGTATTTTATGGTAAAAATCGTAAGGTGTCTCACTGTTTTGTTTTAATTCTGTTAGTTCTATTCCGAGAGTATAGCAATCTCTTTTATCAGAGTAAGAATTTACTAGGGCAGATTTTATAAAAGTCCATGAGCTAAAGTTGGAACTAGCTAAGTTTACGGCAGCATCGCCTTTAATTTTTGAAAGAATGGTCGACAACAGATATTCATTCTGAAAATCTCCCGGTTCTACTGTATTAAAAAATTTAGTTAGTAACTTTTCGCAGATTTCAATGAATCGCGGTAAGAGTTTAGGGTCCCCGTGAATTCGGGAATCATAAACCTCTGAATAGTTGCCGTACTAGGAATATCATGATGCTGCCAAATAGCGCTAATATAGTCACGAATTAGTCGTAAACTATGGCCAGAATAATGCCATGCCATTTAATTATTTGCAACTTTTCTTCATCTGAATAATTATTCATTTTTGATAATAATAAACCCTAATATTGATTTAATATCACAGTTGGTTAAAATAAATACTAATAATTTAACGTATAAAACGTTACGCATTTGTTCATCTCTTGTTTTTAATGCCATGGCTATTACTATTAAATTGAAATTACGTGAATTTTCAAATTTAATTTCTGCAGTTATGAAGTAGTCTAAATGAATTTTGTTTATTGATTCGGATGTAGAATTTTATGCTTTACAACATTCATTTGAAACATTTTTTCCTAAAATAATTAGGGAAGCAATGCGCACGGAAAAACTGATTTGCCATGTTAAACGCCTATGTATCACTTTTCGTGTTACACCCGGTATAATTAAAAGTTCACTACCTGGTAAATATATTTTTTCTGCATAAAATTGGTAAAAATAGAATATGTTCTATTTTAGCACAAGTTATATTTCAAGTCCATTTTGTTAAAAAAAAAATTAAAAAATATATCTCTGCCTGTATAACATCTTTCATATTTTATTAATCAGATAATTTATATGAAAAAGTATCATTCCATACAGGCTTTAGGCACTTATCTGTATGCACCCTGTGTCACCCGCGCCTGGATTAGCAGGTATAAAAGGGCCCACGCGGGTTGTCACAGGCAATCCAGTGCTCGTCTACTAGCCGCAAGGTCAGAAAGACGCTAGCTACGACCCACTCAGGCGCAAGGTTGCCATCATCATCACACCAGAAAGGTTGCCATCATCATCACAGCCGGAAGGTTGCTCATCCAGCCGAGTGGCATCATCATAGAAATCATGTTGTTAAAAGGTTGCTATGTAAAAACAAATATCATTTATTTATTTATTTATTTACGTTACTCTGCACAACAGGAATGTAATCCCAATTACAGTACAGGGTCCGCACTCACCGAGCCGCAGTGTAGTAGTTCATCTATTTTTTTTTTAGCTTGAGTGAGATTCGAATTCCGTATCGCTATCCACACCACCGTACTGACGGACATATATGTCATTCTGCTGTCTGTAAATATTGTTGATCACTATATACATATGTTAAATGAATTTAAGATAATTGTTAAATTATATAAACTTGTAGAATAAATTAAACAACAAAAAACAAACAACAAACACAAAATATTTTATTTTTCATCAACTTGTTTATAGTAACTAACACAATAACAATAAAAACATAAATAGTAAATTCAAATATTTCATAACAACCTATAATATAAAAATAAACCTAAACCTACTTCTTTCCTTTACTTATATGCCATGTAAATAAACGGTAACGGGCACCACACATATAAATTAAATGTACAATAGAAACACTTTTATTATCTAAGTGGTACTTCATAGCTTGTCAAATGTCAATATAAACCCACTTTTAGTGCAAATTGACCACAACAAAATTAGCTCTAAATTCACTATTTCATAAATATCAATAAAACAAAACCTAACAGAATTAGCGCACAATTGCCTTATTAATTCTTGATTTATGTATGTACCTATAGTACATAATAGTACTAAATTATTTTGTAATAATTTTTTTTTAAAGTTTATTGTTATTAATTTTTCTACAAAACTTTCATGTGTTGGACACCTTAATTAATTTTTTTGCATGTATCAATTTTATATACGAATTAATTATTTTTTATATATTTTTCGATCGGAATAGAAATTTTACCTTTTCGTGGTTTTTCTGTCCGCACTAAATATATCACTTATCGTTATCTTATTTAGATACTTCTTTTTATTTTCTACATTAAATCTCAACCATTATTTATTTATTTATGTTACCCTGTACAACAGGAACTTAATCCCAATTACAGTACAGTATCCGCACTCACCGAGCCGCAGTGTGGTAGTTCAAATAATTTTTAGCTTGAGTAAGATTCGAACTCGGGATCTCCGGATTCGAATTCCGTATCGCTATCCACAACCACCGTACTGACGGTATATATATATATATATATATATATATATATATATATATATATATCAGGTACTTTTAATTTTTCTACAAATAAAAAATATAAAATTAATAAATATATCATTATGCCTTTTACCCAAGTCTGAATATAGCGGTAGGCTGTAACACATATATGTAAGTGATATAATTATGCGCGTGAAGTGCGGTCACCAGCCATTAAATTAAGACCCTCAAAGGTGGTGATGGAGATGGACCAATAAATCCACAGACCGACTCGATACAAATAAAAAATATAAAATTAATAAATATATCATTATGCCTTTTACCCAAGTCTGAATATAGCGGTAGGCTGTAACTCATATATGTAAGTGATATAATTATGCGCGTGAAGTGCGGTCACCAGCCATTAAATTAAGACCCTCAAAGGTGATGATGGAGATGGAGCCACCTGCCCCATAAAATAAAAACAATACTCGTAAACATGCTATATCTGTTCAGAAATCTCTGTTTGCGTATTCGTATACTACATTGCAAAATGTACAACACAAAACAAACAAAAATGATTTGTATCAACACTGGGGCGAGCGTTTTCTTTAAACAAATCATTTTATTTTTATAAATAAATATAAATATATCACGACTTTTACCCTTTACTGACTTTGTAACTCTGTCGTAGCCGACCTCGCAAACATGTTAGTAGTGGCGAAGCCACATGAATAGTTTTAATATGGTGAAAATTATTTGTCAACTGCGGGAATCGAACTCAGGGTCTCAAATACATAGGTCGACTCGATACCACTGATATAGAAATAATGAATCAATTGTCGACAGTACGGTGGTGCAGGTAGCGTTACGGCATTCGAAGATTCCGAGGTCCTGTTGTACAGAATAACAATATATATATATATATATATATATATATATATATATATATATATATATATATATATATATATATATATATATAATGCTCGAGCTGCGTTTAATATGAACGTAGAACGGTATACTGACAGGGAAATTCTTGGACGACGATTTTTTAGAAGGCTGGAACTAATACTTCGTGCGAATACTTAAAGCATGTAAATGTAAGAGAGAACGTCATGACAATAACAATAATGAAATAGACATTTTGATTTATTTTGAAGCATATCCGAGAACCTCAATAAGAATAGTTGCTGCCGAGTGCAATATAAGTGTGGGTACAGTGCATCGCTATTTAAAAAAGCGTAAATATAAGCTTTACAAAATTCATAAAGTTCAACATCTTCATCCTGGTGATCACGAACGTCGACTAGAATTTAGTTATTTACTGATAAATGACGGGCAAGAAGTTTTAAAATCAATTGTTTATATATGATGTGCTATATTCAATAATAAAACTTACTGTCAAATGTACGAGGGTACGCTTACTAGTGTTCGATATTTAGAATTTTTGGAAAATATGCTGGACAAAATTTTAGATGATATACATTTATTAACTTTAATAAATATGCACTTTCAGCAAGCTGGAGCACCAGCACACAATTCTCGTCAGGTAATTGAATATTTAAATTAAAAATTTATAAATCAATGGATTGGTATTAATAGTCCTATTTCGTGGCCCCCAAAAGATCGCCGGATTTATGCCAATTAGATTTTTTTTTGGGCTACGTAAAGGATAATAAGTACAACACTGTGCATCTTGACATAATTTAAATTTAAAAACAACATAGAAGAAGTAATATCAAATATTGACGGTAGAACATTACGAAATGTTAGAAACAATTTAAGTAAATGGTGTCAGTTGTGTATTTATCAAATATGGGAGAAATTTTGAACAATTATTATTAAAAAAATTTAAGTATTTTAATCCAAAGTCTACTATTAGTATTAAATGCTAGCTTAAACTTATTACTACATACTAATAAAATTAATATAAATTGAAAATGCATTTTTCTGAAATATTGTGTAGTCATGATATGCTATATGTATATAGTTCAATTCAGAAAAAAATTCTCTGTTAAATAACATGATAAAAATGTATGTTTCCATTTAAAATAATAAATTATATATATATACAGGGTGTTAAAAAAGTTCCGGGACGCTGAAAAATCTCGAGAATCAAGAAACAAAAAAACACGTGTTTCATATTTTGCAAAAACATATTTAAGCACACCAGGTGGTGGAGCGGGGGGCAACTTTGAAACCTTAAATGGGAACCCCCATTTTTATGGCAGATTCGTAATCTGCGAAAAAAAAAATAAGTAAATTTTATCCGAAACTTTTTTTCCAATTCGGAATAGATGGCGCTCTAGTAGGATTTGGAAATCAAGTATTGGGATTTGGATTAAAAACATTTTGTTTGGATGATTGAATTTGGTTAAATGGTTTATTTATTGAATTTTGAGGATATGGATTAGATTGGTATGCTAATTGTGGGGTTTGTGTAGGTGTGTATCTGAGTTGTGGTTGTTGATATCTGAGATGTGTGTTTGTGTGAATGAAATGTTTTGGTTTTTGTAGTATGTGTGTTTTGTTTTGTGCGCGTAAACAACTTTCAATTTGAAAATCGTTGGTGAGCATGTTCAATGCTTGGTTCATGTCTTTAGGATTCTTTGTGCGCATGAGTGTACCTAGTGGTTCTTTTAAACCGCGAAGCAAAATTCGCAGTGCGTACTGTCTGAAATATTCGGAAAATAGTAAAGTTTCGTCACCTGAGTGATTTAAAGTGACGTAGGAAATTTGTAAGTTTAGTAAATCTTGTATTTTATGGTAAAAATCGTAAGGTGTCTCACTGTTTTGTTTTAATTCTGTTAGTTCTATTCCGAGAGTATAGCAATCTCTTTTATCAGAGTAAGAATTTACTAGGGCAGATTTTATAAAAGTCCATGAGCTAAAGTTGGAACTAGCTAAGTTTACGGCAGCATCGCCTTTAATTTTTGAAAGAATGGTCGACAACAGATATTCATTCTGAAAATCTCCCGGTTCTACTGTATTAAAAAATTTAGTTAGTAACTTTTCGCAGATTTCAATGAATCGCGGTAAGAGTTTAGGGTCCCCGTGAAATTCGGGAATCATGTCTAAGTATTCTTTTTTCAATACTGGAGTAGCCATATTTTTATTTATATTTAAATTAGTAAATTCTTTTAATAAAGTTTCAAGATTATTTTCTATAGGATTATTATTAATAAGGGATGAATTACTGGAAGCAACTGAATCTGTATCCGTATCTGAATCTAAATTTAGTTGAATGATATCACTGATAGACATAAGCACTTACAGGATAACCATCAACTTGTCCATGGGCTCGGCCGTGACGATTCCGTGGACTGGTGTCGGATTCCGGGTTCTGCGTACAGCTGGGCTTCCGTCGGTCTCTTTTCGTACGATGTCCTCTCGTAGCGTGATAGAGCTGGATTTTTGGTGTACAGCAGGGCCTTCTGAAGATCTCTTCTTACACGGTATTCACTCGCGATGTGATAGAGTCTTTGCGACGATTTTTCGTTGTAAATTTTAATACTCAGTTAATCGTTGAAACGAAACGTGATTTTTTGATATTTGTGTTAATCAATAATCCATCTGAGTATCCTACCAAGACTGCGCCAGTAACGTAAACGTGATTTACGGTTACAATAAAAAATTATTTATTATTTGACAACGAAAGATTACATAGATTTTTCACACAAGTTGATACTTCAATCTCTCAACAGTAACTGACTTACAAATGTGAATACAGAGTACAGGTTGTACTATGCACACATAGTATAATATTACATATTGTAGGGAAAGAGAGTGGTGACTGTGCCTGGAATGTGCAGCGGTCCGCGGTTCTCATGGGAACGGGTGCTCTAACTTAAATTTAGTAACAAGTATTTCCTCCTGTAGCTCTAATTACAACTTGCATCCTTCTGGACATATTTCGTAGAAGATTTTGAATAGTTTCTTGCCGAATTCGGTTCCATGCTTCCTGATCTGCCAGTCTTTATTCTTCATCGGAGTAATGGGTTATACTTAGAATCCTTATATGGCGTTTGAGGATGTCCCTTAGATGCTCTATGGGATTTTCATCGGGATGTAATGGTAGCCGATCTAGCGATACTATCCCGGCATCTCCAAGGTACTTGAGTATAGTTTCAGCCACATGTACACGGGCATTATCATGTATTATAACAAATCTATCGTAACCAATCAAGCCGCCATATGGTAGAACATGTTATTGAATGATGTTACGGATATACCAATCTGCCTTTATCCTTAAATTTACCTCAAGGAACTCCGTAAGACTTTACCAACTAATGTCATCCCATAGCATAACGATACACTCGCTAAAACTACCGTTTTGTGTAAAATTACATTTAGCATATTGTTCCCCAACTCTTCTATACACTCTATCTCGTCCATCTGGCTTCTACAGTTGTATATTTATTTCGTCGGTGAAAAGAACACTGCTCCATAGTTCTTCTTCCCAATCAGCATGAGCTTCTACAAATTATAGGCGGCTAGTTCTATGATGTGAGCGAAGCTGGGGGACTTTGCGTTTTGGATTTAAACTATTTTATTTTAGTATTCTTCTTACTGTTTTTATGCTTATATTGACTTGTATTGCATTTAGTAATTCATTTTTAGTTGCGGAGCCATAAACATACGATTCCTCAAAGATTCAATTTGTAAATAACGGTCATCCCTTTGCGTTGTACATCTTTTACGTCCTTGTCCAAGTCGCCTTCTGTAGTCCCCAGTCTTCTCGTATCGCTTTACTATGCGATAAACAGTCGATTCATGTATATACAGCATTTGTATTATATCTTCTTACCTGCGACCCTCATTATTTAAAGTTACAACTTTAACAGCAACCTACTCATTCAAATGTGCCATATTAATACAGAACCTGCATAAAATGCACTACAAATGTCATTCGGATAATGTAAAACTAAAGATCAGTTATAATGATTCAACAAAGTATACTTTTAAACATTATTAAATGACGGCACGTTTAAAACATTGTGCTAATTCATTTATAAATAATAAGTCTAAGCCTTTATAGATGTCTATCTCCGGCCAGTATACGCAGGACGCTTCAACAGAAATCATTGGGTAATAAAAATAAATAAATATAACAGAAAATTCATGAAATTTTTTTAAAAAAATGCAATATTTTTGTCCGCCAGTATATATATATATATATATATATATATATATATATATATTTATTTATAATGCTAAAATTATGGTTATGATCTAATTCATTATAAATAAAATATTTTTAATATTGTAACAAAAAGTTAAAGTGTCAGAATAGTTTTGGCACAACTTTTGCCAATAAAGATTTTTATTACTATTATTACATGTCTTAAGAAACAGAAAAAAAAATTAATCTGATCAACAACTGAATATCAATGCAGGCTCTTTTAGATTTGCCAGGCTAAATTTAAACCGTGAACTAAATACTTAAAATTACGAGAAAATGTAATTAAATAGGATAATTTAACATTTCTAATTTTGATATAAAGATTAAAATACACAGAAATCATGTTATGTCGAGAGAATGCAAAATAAACATTTTCCAGTATGCAGCATCTTTTCAGAGTAACCAGCATCATAATGCATTCTGAAGTTTGTAGATGTAGATGTGGTAGTAAGATTATTCAGTTCATTTAAGCCATTCCATCTTGCGCAGCACTTTGAGTGCAATATAACAGATGGCGATAGCAACAAAGAGTGACCAAAGGCAAGCATAGCCATCCAGATAAATTACTACATCGTTAACTTATGTGCGGTTTGAGCGTTGACTTTATAAAACGACGCTGCAAAAAAGAAAAACGTACATGGCATAAAAATAGCCGAAACAGAAAATCGATAAAAAGGTTTATATTAAATATACTAGAACGACCCCACAACCAAATAAGGTATATTCTAACTAATGACATTATCATATAGTTCAATGTTTGGTATAATATTTTGAGGATATTGATTAATATTTATATGATATAACATAATTAGTTATATAATTGATTTACTTAATACATAAATGAAATTTTACAGTACAGAGATCTTTATCTTTAAACTAATTCATATCAGTAGTGTTACGTTTCATTAACCAAAATGGCACTAATTTCTCGCTATTTGAAATGACACAACACGAATTGAAATAGACATCTCTAAGCCGGCGAGAAGTGTGCTTGTCTAGAAACGTCTTATTTCCAGTTGACATTTTTATTGATTAACCTATCTAAAGAATCTGTAAAAAGAACGTATGAGGCCTATGAATATCAAGAAATTATTTTAAAAAGATGAAGCCTTGGAATAATTCAAAATTTTATCACTGCTTACGAAAACAAATTACATCTAAAAAAAAGTATGAAGAGTTCCAAACTTGTTTTGTATTTTGATTATTAGTTAGGGTTTTTCATTGGCGCTTTTTGTTTATTTACTTTCTGTACCCATCTAGACTAGTTTATATAAACGGCAAAAATGTATCAAAGTAAATAAAAAAATATTAGCCCATAGCAATTATTCAAAAATGACAGAATTTTTACTGAAGATTCGTCCTTAAGTAGGCTGTAATTAATTATACAAATTTATAAAAACAGATTTCAAATGGTGCGAGTAAATTTAAGAATGAAACTCATATTGCTCGCATTTAAAATCGGCTTTAAATATCAAAGCATATTTTTTAGTTATGATATTTTTGAAGCAACATGTCAATGACAAAATTAAGTTTTGTGAATTTTCTAAAAATGTTTAATTAAATTAATGACTAATGGGTATTAAAATCAACGAGAAAAAAACATTCGGCACACTTAACCTAATTATTAAAATATAATGGCACACCGAAAATATATTATATTTCTTCACAATGTGACAGAAAAGATTTTTTTCTGAAATCGTCAAGAAAATACCTACTTTTCTAACACATTTTAGTATGGAAAGTGTTTACCAAAACATTTGCAAAACAATCAGGTAAAGTACTTTCTTGACTAGTCAGGAAAGTACTTTACCTGAGTCAAGTAAATAAACTAAATAACTAAAAAATTTAATAAGATTTTTATTTATTTTTGTCAATAACGTTAATACTAAATATAAAATTGCTTAAGTTACCAAAATTTATGCATGACACTGGCGAATTTGAAGCTAAATTATTTGTTGCAATCGAGAAATTATTTGGAGATTCAGTGAATCAAATAAGCAAGAAGCACATTTTCTGACAAATTATTTACTTTATTTTGCTTTTTCCAGTCCATGAAAATTTCATACTCTTTATCATATCGGTCTTTGGATTTTCTCGGTAATAACTTTTCAATAGCCGCAGTTGCTTGATTTAAGATTATAAAGAAATCTTCTCTGTCAACAATATTACTTTTGACACAAATATGTTCAACAGATTTTTCACATAAGATGTTGATTTCATCTACTTTTGTTATCACCTTGGATATGTACTTTGCTGCCAATATGATTCTTATCAAAAAATTAAACATTTTGAAATATTTATTATTAATTATATTGATAAAATATAAATATGACCGATTTAAGAAAAAATAGTATACATAATATGTCATAAAAGTGTTTTACTTGACTCCGCGAATTAAAATACTCGGCCTAGCGGCCTCGTACTTCAAACAATCGCTTCGTCAAGTAAAGCATCACTTTCCAGACTTATTGTGTAATGTACTATTGTTGGTTTGCACCTACGTACTTCCCACTCGTGCAATAAAGACAATTTTAATACAGTACTTGGCAAAGTGCACCTTTGTGGAGGCCAAGACTCGGCGAGTTAAATAAATAATGTCGAAATTGCCACTTCTAGAACGATTACTTTATGACAGACAACGACAGTTACAAAACAACGAATAATAAATAATAATAAAAAAGTTAAAACAAAACATAATATATATATATATATATATATATATATATATATATATATATATATATATATATATATATATATATATATATGCATTTTAATAATGCAATCCACTGCTTTGGAAGCGCTGGTGGTCATGTATCTGTCAACGAAAAATATGACGAGGCAGCCTGGGGCGGCTGCCAGCGCTGAGACTCTCAGTCTATGTTTCACGGGTGTGACGAACAATTCGGGGTGGAAGTGAATACGTGAAGTAAAGGACTAAAACATTCATTGTTACATGAACACTGTATTGGATTAGCAGTAATTAAAGGTGAGTTAACTTACTGTCTTTCTAGGTCTAGATTCAACGTATGCGGTGAACTGCAGTGATTTAACATTTATCTGTTGTTTATTAAATGACACATTAATTGATGATATATTGATTTTGAGATTTGTGCTGACTTGATACGTGTCTGTTGTTTATTGAATGACACGTAAATTGATGATATAATGAGTACATTATGTTTATGTTTTGGTGTGGTATTTGTTTGGGAATATATGTGATTGATCAGATGTTATATTCTATTTTATTGAGAACTGCAATGATTTAACATATATACGTTGTTTATTAAATGCCACATTAATTGATGATACGATGGTCGTTCAATAAGTCCTTAGAAAAAAGTAGAAAAAACACTTTTTTGGGTAGATTTTTTTTTATTTTTCTACATAATCTCCTTTTAACTCTATACACTTCTCTAATCGTTTTCCCAAATTTTTTAAGCCGTCCAAAAAGTAGGATTTCGGAAGCTCCTCAAAATAGGCTTCCGTTTGGGCGATGACCTCCTCATTGGACGTAAACCTTCGTCCGCCAAGCCATTTCTTTAAGTTTGGAAATAAGAAAAAGTCACTAGGGGCCAAATCTGGTGAATACGGTGGATGTTGCAATAATTGGAACTTTCATTCCATAATTTTGGCCATCGCAACTGCGCAGGTGTGCACACGTGCATTGTCTTGATGAAAAAGGACCTTTTTGCGTTTCAAATGAGGACGTTTTTCTTTTATTTCTTCGCTCAGCCGGTTCAATAACGACGCATAATACGCTCCTGTTATCGTTTTTCCCTTTTCCAAATAGTCGATGAAGATGATTCCGCGTGCATCCCAAAAGACCGTTGCCATAACCTTGCTAGCCGATTTCTCCGTCTTCGCCTTCTTCGGAGCCCGTTCGCCTTTAAAAATCCACTGTTTTGACTGTTCTTTTGTCTGTGGAGTGTAGTAATGTATCCAAGTCTCATCCACAGATATGTATCGACGCAGAAAATCTTCAGGATTACGACGGAAAAGCGCCAAAACAGCCTCAGAGTCCACCACACGATTGCGTTTATTCTCCACTGTGAGCAACCGCGGCACCCATCTTGCCGAGATTTTTTTCACACCTAATTTTTCGTGCGAAATTAAAGCGACTGTGCCTTGTGATATACCTGTAGCCTCAACTATTTCGCGCACTTTGATTCGTCGGTCACTTAAAACCATATCGTGGATTTGGTCAATCATTTCGGGGGTAGACACTTCTACAGGGCGTCCGGAACGATGTTCATCTTTTGTGGATGTACGGCCACGTTTAAACTCATTCACCCAATTGTAAACAGTTGCAAACACAGGAGCAGATGTGCCATGAACTTCATCCAACTCAGCTTTAATTTCTTTCGGCGTTAAGCCTTTTAAATACAGATGTTTAATCACCGCTCGAAACTCACTTTTATCCATTATTATAAACAATCAAAAGTTTTGTTACTACAATTGACAACAACAATGAAACTACGTGACGGCTAAAGCTAAAACTCTAACAGTTGACTAGTTAGGAGTGCTGCTTACTGGGGAAAATTCATTTTCGATACTACGAGCACCATCTCTTGGATTTTCTAAGGACTTATTGAACGACCCTCGTATATTGATTGCAGATTTGTACTGACTTGATACGTGCCTGTTGTTTATTGAATGGCACGTAAATTTATGATATAATGAGTACATTATGTTTATGTTTTGGTGTGGTATTTGTTTGGAGATATATGTGTTTGATCAAATGTTACATTCTATATTATTATATGCTATTTTGTGTATTCACACTTTGCCAGGTTGCGGCATTTAAGAGTATACTACAATTGCTAAGCAGGTGGTGGTGACATACAGGGTCGTATTGAGGGCTCTCCGCGCTGGGTCTGCGAATCCAGCTGCGCATCCGTCAATGGCTACATAATGACCACAGAGTGAAATTTACCTGTGTCTGTAATTGGAGTCCCTTCTCTTTTGTATTTAGCGGTCTTCAGCGCATACGACAGTACTGATCCTTGATCAGGTTGGGTAGGACCTGCTACTATCGGGTCTAAATACCCGCACCGATGAGGTCTGGGACCTCGTGTGGATTGGATCCACACGGATGTCTGGGACATCCACGGCCGCATCAATCGGGTCTAAATACCTGCAACGATCGGGTCTAAATACCCGCACCGATGAGGTCTGGGATCTCGTGTGGATTGGATTCACACGGATGTCTGGGACATCCTAATTCGTACCTGCAACCTTATTCCTATAGCACTACCTAAAATGTAAATCTCAGTGACCGCTGATTGAGACTGGAATGACATGTTATATTTTGTCATGCAGGTGTGACCGGTACGAGGTGGTCCAGTTGCGGAACCATTCAACGGGGCCGTGTGATCGATGACGTCATGAACACCACCCGTTTACGCATATATATATATATATATATATATATATATTATCCTGAACTCTGTATGTAAAATGTATATTATATTCCCGTTAATACATGCAATGAGTTAACAAGGTTTGAAATCAATTTTATATTACATTTTCCTTGTTACCAAGTCTTTTAGTATGCCTTTTACATATATATATATATATATATATATATATATATATATATATATATATATATATATATATATATATATATATTGTTCATTATCCTTCATCCTGTCTGAAAACCCGGTTGACTCTCAGGTAACTAATTATTCTCTTATAATTTTTGCCTAGTTTATTATGCATTACTATTTCATATATTTTATTTTAAGTATGTATCCAAAATAGTAATTCGTCTGTAATTCTTTATTTTTATTCTTCGAGGTTTTTTTTGTAAATGGAGTGTATTATACTATTTTCATTATATTGGTATTTTGGCAGACTGCATTATTCTATTTTCTATATTCTTGAGTTTTTCTACTATTATTTCGTCTCCATATATCCACGCTTCATTGGTGAAATCATCTGCTCCTGCTTTCTTTTTCTCCCTACATTTTGTAATTTGCGTTCTATTTTGTTCGATCGTAATTTGTTAAATGAATTTTAGTTCTCGCTTGCTTTGCGTGTTCTTCGTTCTATTTATAAAGCTTCTTTCTTCTAGTTACATAGTTTTTTGTATTCTATTATTACTTGTTTATAATCTTCTTCTGATACTTGTTCGTCTTTCCACAAATTTTCTTTAGTTTTTTTTAAATATTTTCTGAGAACTATTTTTTGTAGAATAATTTATTTTTTGTATCAATTCATTAACTTCATCCTCCAAATCGCTACTTTTGAGTTTAGGATATTTATTTTTATCGTTATATATTTTTTTTCCTTTTCTTCCCATACTGATCTCTGAATTATTACCTTATTTTGTCGTTATATATTTATTTTACCTTCTAAACTAAGTAACTGGTGATCTAATTTTACTCTGTAAATTATTTACGTGCTATTTACTTCTTCTTGATTAGTAATAATATAATCAATTTGTCTTCTCTCTTCTTTTAATAATAAATGTAACGTCTCCACACTCAACTTCCATCGTATTACTATTTAGTGTGTTCCAAGCGTTTTCATCGCAGTTTTGTGACAACTCCTGCCTTTTTTGTTACCTTTGTGCTTTCAGCATCTGGATACGTAATTTCCTGATTCTTGATCTATTAATCCTTCTTCTTGTGTTATCTGCGTTGAAATCTCCAATATTAAATTGTTTTCATTGATTTCTTCTAGTTCGTTAAAACTATTCTTCAATTTTCATCTTCATAAAGTGTTACCTATTTTCCAATATTCAGAAATTTTTTAATGTCTTAGACTAATATTTTATTTTTTGGGGAAATTCGTTATCCTTACCTTTTATTGCCACTTTATTCCAGAATCCTACTAAAACTTTGTCCAATCTATTTTTATTAAAATTTTTATGTTTGGATCCTTTCAATTAAATCTTGTTCTTCATAAATCTATCAAACCACTTATTATCTATTTTCTATTTTCTGTATCCAATTTTTACTCTTATTGTTCCCTTTGCCGTTTTTATCTTTGATGATATTTCTCTTTGTATTCTCAGTTCGTTAGTTGTTAAATCAATATCAATATAAATTTTTGTTCATCTGAGTTTATTTTTCTTCTCAAAATTTTGTTTTCCCACAGAACTACAGTTGCTATAATGGTCTGTCTCTCTCTGTCTATTCCAATTTTAAATGTATTTATGATTGTTACTCTATCACTTAATTTGTCTTCTATAAAATGTTCTAGCTTTTTAATAGCTCCGTTGTTTTTACATGCTATTTATACGCTCTTCACATTTCCTATTCAAGACTTTGATATCGTTATATAGCTGATTGCTTCATTCCCCCATTTCTAACTTGAATTGTCTGTTTTCCTTTCGTGCCTCTATAAGTTTTATTTACATCTCTCGCAGGATGTTTATGATTTGCTTTTCGACGTTATTCATTGCAAATGGTTCAGGTAGGAGATCCAGTTCTTTCTCCGACTTATTTTGATAGTAGATGATTTTGCAGATTTTTTTACATTTACTGAAATTGGGTGCTTCGCCTACACTGCTTACGCTGAAGATTCTGCTTCTGGTATCTTCTAGTTCTATTATTTTTCTTTCTTAAACGGTCTTTTTTGGGTTTTCTGTCTTATCGATCATGCTTTTTCTGCTATCTTCAGTGTTGGCTTCTCTGTTGATAAAAATGCCTGGAAGTATAGCCCCGCGTTTATTCTTTGTTATGTTGATTAGTTAGTAACCGGCGTTATCTCTCCTACCTCACCTGGCGCTAAATATCGCTAATGTGATATTTGTTAAGATTTACTTTAATATATTTTTATTATATTTTCAGGTTATCCAAAGCTAATAATTTGCAAAAGATACTTTGTTTAAAATCAAACCAGTTTCTAAATCTTACAGATGTCTGTTTATTTATTCAAAGAAAAAACACACGTGTGAAATATATCAATTCTCCCTTCTGCATTTAACCACTTAAATATGCTGGACAAAAATTTGCAAGGAATAAAAGAAAACACCCTTTCTGATAGAGAAGATAAAATCAAGGAATCCATTTCGAAAATTCTATTCTAGTCAACGTCTCTGCAAAAATTGCAGTTTGAGACAGTCCCTTGCATTTCAAAGATTGTTGAAGACATTACATTCAATCAGTCGATAGCGTATACAATCCATGCATTAGTAAAGATTTGCACGATACTACATACGTTTCTAAATAGTTCAATGGTACTGGCTGATCTCAATGCGGCAATGAAAGAAATATTTTTATAGCTAGAAGCTGACAGTAAGCCTAAATTAGAAATTTGGCACATTCTAAATTTAAAAAGATGGTCTATTCTGACCTTACAAAACATGCCCTAAAATATTAATACCGTTCGTTATAATCTAATTTGTAACATTACGCGTTCTTATTTACAAATATTGAACACGTTGCTCACGGCACAATTATAAAAGTACGGTGTTACTGAACTTGTTCATGTGTATCGATTGTAATTTTAACGATGATCTAACATAAAATGTCCTCATCGCGATACTAATGCCTTCAGAAGGCAGCCGTTTACAAATAGAATGAATCCCGATAGTGAATTCATACTGTGTGATCGTCTAGTGTAAAACAATATTTTATAGCCCTACGTTGTGTTTAAATGATTCTATAAAACAACGTAAAATGACCTACGTTGTGTATAATAAATGTAACCCTTATTAGTTCGTAATACGAAGTAGCTGTCAATGGTGGGGGAATTCGGGAAAGGTTGAGTTGAGTGAAAGATGTAAATTCCTTCCAAAAGACATGACGGTGACGTCATACCTTGTGCATATATTGAAAAACCAATTAATCAACAAACGTTAGTTATTAAGTGAATTTAGAACGAACAGAGTGGCTTGAACACAAAGTTCTGTTGTGAACTCAGTAGTAAAATAGCTCTCTGGTATTTACCTTACGCAAGAGGGAAAAACCCTACAAAAAACCTCAAGCAGAGAGACAAATCCAATCATCAAAATATTCTCAAAATTAATGAGAATGTTTCTTCAATAGCAACATTACATACTTTAAATATAAATCATTCCAGTCTCACAGGTGATACTTCCAGACCCATCACAATAAATTGTCAATGCATCAATATCTTTGTTTAATCATTGTTAAGTCGGTGGATCAGTATTGTTGCAATCGTTGTAGTTAGGTTGGCCCTGAGGCAACGACGAATGGAGGGTTTTCCTAAGTTTCCCTTATAGGTAACCATTGTCCATTATGGACAGTTTCCCTAAGTTTCCTTTATAGGTAACCATTGCCCATCTGGGTGGTTTCATTCATCGGTAACCATTGCCCAGTGTTGTATCGTTTTGCAAACAATAAGCAAGGAATACTTGATCAGTAAAATAAATATAAGTAATAAAATTATATCATTGTGACAGTCTTTCCATATCAAATAATAATAACATTGATTGCTACTCTGGTAAAAGAGTAACAACAATTAAAAATGATGTATATCACCAAGCTCAAAGTTCATATAAAGAATATTCTGGGTAAAAAGAAAGGTTCTCCCTTGCCCGGTTGCCGATGGCACCGAGTGGTGAGTTGCAGGGTGATAGCGTGCCCGGATGCCGATAGCACTGCGTATCGATTTAAGAAGGTGTCACCCGTACCTGCATAAGCTAGCACTGATAGTGAATGTTGGAGGGTGATAGCGTGCCCGGATGCCGATAGCACTGCATATCGATTTAGGAACGTGTCACCCGTGCCTGCATAAGCTAGCACTGATAGTGAAGGTTGGAGGGTGATAGCGTGCCTGGATGCCGATAGCACTGCATATCGATTTAGGAAGGTGTCACCCGTGCCTGCATAAGCTAGCACTGATAGTGAAGGTTGGAGGGTGATAGCGTGCCCGGATGCCGATAGCACTGCATATAGATTTAGGAAGGTTTCACCCGTGCCTGCATAAGCTAGCATTGATAGTGACAATTGGAGAAGGTGATGTAACTTTGAACTTACCGGCATAGAGTCAGAGTGGAGACCCCGGAGAGTCCTCGATTGAGGCAAATCGTGCTGTTTATATACTCCAGTTGTCCTCTTGTCCCGACACCCCGATGGTTTAAGGTGGGTGCAATCTCTTCACCCCATCTCCAAAGGTGGCGTGGGTTCCCTTCTCTCTCCGCCTCGTAACGTGTCAGGCACTGTTTAATATCTTTCACACCCTGTTGAAACAAAGAAGGTCCATACGTGTACATATCGTCCAGATTTCTAAATACCATCAAACTAAGTTTGGTTCCAGGGCCGTACATAAAATTCTTACCCGGGGATTATATGAGAACCAAACAATAACATACTTGCAAATATTCTCGCTGGAGCTGTAGTATCTGTTTATGATATACTTCTGCATTTTGATTACCTAGTTTACTGTTATTAATTCATAATTAATAAAGAGATACTATAATCATAATTTCCTTATAACTTTGGATACGCCACTGGTCTAAGCAAGGTCTGCTGGGCTGCGCGTATCTCAGGCGGCGCGAAGCGCGGGCTAAAGTAAACAAATAAACACCAAAAAAATGCATCGTCTGTTCAACTATTAATTCCTGTATACCAAACTAGACAAAAATTCAAAAGTACAGTTACGGCCATAACATGATACAACATTTAAATGAATTGAATAAATTTGGTTACAAACGTACCACTTCAATCTCCCCCAGATGTTTATAAGGGTCAACAATCAATCACTTAGATTGTTTACTTGTAAACATCTAATATAATAATAATAATAATAATAATATATATTTTATTTCTGGAGATCAAATATACATGAAATAGAAAGAGTCAAAAAAAGAAACATTACATTCTATCTTCTAAAAATTCGGTGACAGTGTAGTAACATTTTGGATATAAGAATTTAAATAATTTATTTTTGAAGACATTAGTAGATACAGACATTTTAATGTCTTCTGGCAAGTTATTAAAAATTAAAGCTCCAGCATAAGATACACTATTTTCATACAAAGCTAATCTATGCATAGGTAACTGAAAATTATTATTTCCTCGTGTTACATAACTGTGATTATCATTATGTTTTACAAAGTAATTCTTGTTTTTATAAACATATATACAAATATGGTAAACATATAAACTTGAAAGAGGTAGTATCTTAAATTTTTTAAAGTAAGATTTACAGGAAGTAGTGTTGTTTACATTAGCCATACATCTTATGATTCGTTTTTGAATTTTAAAAACTCTTTCAGCATTACACGAGTTTCCCCAAAAAATAATTCCATATATGAGTATAGAGTTAATCCTAGCGTAATAAAAAGTGCGCAGAGTGTTCCAGTCTACTAAAAATTGGAGTCTTTTAACTATAAAGCAACAGCTAGATATTTTATTACATATATATTCACAATGATTCTGGTAATCTAGATTTTTATCAATATGAATTCCACAGACTTTAGTACTTTCAACAAAAGGTACAGATTTACCATTCCATTTAACAAGAGGATTTTTGTTCATAATTTTACGCTTAGATGAGATATTGATTATAGCCGATTTTTGAGGATTACAGATCAATTGATTAGAGTTACACCATTTTAATACACATTCGAGTGATTCATTTGTGTGCATGATAATATTTTCAAGTATCCTATGAGATAAACATAGAGAAGTATCATCAGCGTACATAATTGTTTTACCATAGACCACAGAATCCGGTAAATCGTTTACATAAATGATAAAAAGAAGTGGTCCAAGGACAGACCCTTGAGGAACACCACGCTGAACTGGGAGTTCAGTAGATTTACAGGTATTAACTTCTGTAATTTGTGATCGATTTGTCAAGTAAGATTTTATCCAGTTCAACGCGTTTCCCCTAATGCCATACATTTCCAGTTTATGTAATAAAATATCGTGATGAATACAATCAAAAGCTTTGCTAAAATCCAAAAAAATAGCAAAAGTATAATGACTATTTTCTAAACTATCATATAAAAATTGAATTAAATCATTTAGAGCCGAGATAGTTGACTTCTCCGGTCTGAAACCGTGCTGCTCGCTGCGAAGTATATTATACTTAATTAACCAATTACGGAGCCTTTTGGCCATTAATATTTCAAATATTTTTGAAAAAGATGACAATAAAGATATAGGCCTGTAATTATCTATGCTTGATTTTTTACCTTTCTTGAAAATAGGTATTGTTCTTGCTACTTTAAGTGACTCTGGGAATTCACCTTGTTCAAATGATTCATTTATCAAATCTGTAAGAGGAGAGGTGATAAAATCTCGAACATGCTTTAATATGGCTGAACTAATTTCATCACATCCCGAGGAATACGACATTTTTAAATTATTAATTACACTGAGCACATCGAATTCGGTAACTGGGTCTAAGTAGATAGTTTGTTCTATTCTTACAATTGTATTAAAATTAAAATACAGCTTTACGTCTTTGCGGCCCATTGCTTGCGGCGCAAACTACGCACTTCTTGCACCACTCTTTTACGTCCTATCGACAATTAACCCAGTAAAACGCTCACGCAGCTTCTGAACTGTCCTCGTTACTCCTAAATGTCCTCCAGCAGTTCCATCATGAATCTCCTTCAGTACCTCCGGCACTCTTTTCCTGGAAATTATGATCTGCATCTTTTACTTCGTAGCCTCAGGACCTTCCAGGATACGTTTCAGTAGTCCCTCTTCTATAACAATGGGGTCCCACTGTGCCCAGTACGATTTTACGGTTTTCGAGTGTCGTGCAACTTCTTGCCAAGTTGATTTACGGCCTTCTTTCTTCCATTCCAGTATTTGTTTCAATTCCGGATCAACTTCTTGGTCTTTCACAACTTCTTGGTCTTTCACAACTTCTTGGTCTTTCACAACTTCTTCAGTCAGCCAATGGTCGTCTATCACTGTGGTCCGTAAGATTAGAGCGGACTTCTCCTCCACACGGGTACAGTCTCTGCAGTCTTCTAAGCATGGTCGTCTTGATAATGCGTCGGCATTACAATGACTAATTCCGGCTCTATGCTCGATGACGAAATCATATTCCTGTAGCCGTTCTATCCATCTTGCTACCTGCCCTTCCGGACTCTTGAATTGTAACAGCCACTTCAACGCAGCATGCTCAGTCCTCACCAGGAATTTCCTTCCTTACAGGTATTTGTAGAAGTGTTCAACGGCTTTAACTAGTGTTGTATATAAATATATTTCTTAGTAGTTGTACTACATTATTTTCGTTTTAAATAAATATTTTGTTAATTGTAATTGTAATAAACGTCACATTATTTACAACATGGATTTATAGTCACATTAAAGCATTTTGCAACGACTTGCACTGTTCACACTTCAAATACAGAATAACTCTTTCCAGCTCAAACTCCCCCTTATATACTGAAACAAGATATTCTATACTATTCCAGAGCAAGTAGAACACTGTACAAGCATGACGCATAAAGAACAGGTTCGAACTTGTCTCTATTGCGTATGAGACAACGGTACACGCGCTGCAGACTACGACGTGTAGATTGTTCCAGAGGGAACAGGGCCGTACTCGCTACAATTTGTTGGAATTAAACAACGTCTGCGTAACACAGGATCTTTGCGACCTAATCCTGATAGAGAGGGAGGCCCTCGTCAAGTAAGAAATCGTCACATTGTTAAAGATGCAATTTTAAACGCCGTCCATGCTGACCCTACAGTTAGCACAAGTGAGAATATCACGACTTTTACATGTTCCAAATTCCAGTGTTTAGAGAACTATTCGGAATCATGGTTTTCATCCGTACCATTTTAAAAGAGTGCATGGACTACTATAAACTGATCATCCAGCTCGGGTAAATTTTTGTGAGTGGCTTCTACAACAACATGCCCTAAATCAAAATTTCACCTCGCCCATAATCTTCTCTGATGAAGCAAATTTTACGAGAGACGGAGTTTATAATTTTCATAACTCACATCACTGGGCGATTGAAAATCCACATGTTATTGTAACAAGCAATTTCCAGCAGCGATTTTCTTTGACTATCTGGACTGGAATCATAAATGGAACGTTACATGGTCCCTATGTTCTACCTAATAGAATGAATGGTGCAAATTATTTATCTTTTTTGCAAAATAATTTGCCGGAGATATTGGAAGATATATATATATATATATATATATATATATATATATATATATATATATATATATATATATGGGGTTGTGTTTCGTGAATTAAAAGAGTAGTGTAAGTGCAAATAAATAAAAATGGGTTCGAAAATGGTAAATCTAAGTGATTTAAAGTGACTGATCGTCAATTTTTTGTTGAACTGGGGAAATAGCGGAAACTTACAAATTCAAAATTCCGGGCGATTTGGACTCCATGTATAAAAAATTCTAAAAGCTTAGAAGCCAAATTGCAAGAAAATTCAAAAAATCTGAAGGAAGAACTTATGAAAAATTCCAGAAACTTGGAAGCTAAATTTGAAAAAATTCTAGAAGCATGCAAGAAAATTCTAAAAGCTTAGAAACAAACCTGGAAATCAAATTGCAAGAAAAGTCTAGAAGCTTGGAAGCAAGCTTGGAAAATAAATTAAAAGAAAATTCCAGAAGCTTGGAAGCCAAATTAGAAGAAAGTGTCAGATGGTTGGAAAAGAATTTAAATTTAAAAAAAGTTTTAAAATTTGTAAGAACATTCGATAAATTTTGAAGAAAAGTTTGAAGAAAAATTGGTGGCACATTCTAAAAATTTTGAAGAAAAATTTGAAGAACTTTCTAAAAATTCTGAAGAAAAGTTTGAAGAAAATTTAAAAATGTGAAAGGCAAAATTAAAGAACTCGAGGCAAGATTGGCAATATTGAATCCATCATTCAATCACGAACAGCCAAATTTTAAACAAATTATCGACTCCATTCAGAAAATGCCATCAAGTTAACAGCCATTGATTAACGGAAAAGTCGAAGATTTAGTGACAGAGGGGAAAGAATCATTGCGTAGATTCCACATGACACCACCACAGTTTGATGGCAAGGTATCTTGACCTAATTATTACGCCCAATTCGAAGCTGCCGCAGTATCTAATGATTGGCCGTCATCTGAGAAGGCAACTGCCTTGATAATTGCGCTGTGTGGTGACGCAGTGGATATATTCCTCCAGAAGAGCGGCAAAACTATCAACAGCTAGTTAAACGCTTGGAAATGCGTTATAGACACGCACATCTGCAGCAAGTGTATCACTCGCAGCTGAGAAATCGCTGTCAAAAATAAAATGAAAGTCTACAAGAATTTGGTTGTGATATCGCTCGTCTAGTTCGCCTAGCATATCCTGTCACCCCAGATAGTGTGTTTAAACGACTGGTTGTGCAAGGATTCATTGATGGTCTTAGATAAAGAAACCAAGCGAGCCCTGTTTCTGTCTCGTTCGAGTAACCTGTCCATTGCCCTGGCCAGCGCATTGGAAATCGAGGCGGCAGAACATACTTCAAGACAGCAAGGCAATATTCGCACAATAGAGGGCGTAGTGGAAAATCACAATGAGTCTACGGAGGAAACAGCACGGCGTGTCTTAACTGAGATGTTTCCAAAGAAAGACAACTGCGAAGTTGGAACTGCTAGGGCATGTGCGAAGCCGTTGCGGGGAACAAATAAAAAATAAGACAGCGGAAAACTAAAGCGGGTCGACGCAAGGAGGCCGGACTGTGGCAATTTACAGTAATGCCGTTCGGGCTCTGCAATGTCCCTGCCACGTTTGAACGACTCATGGATACGGTACTGCAAGAGCTATCTTGGAAAATCTGGTTGGTGTACCTTAACGATATTATTGTGGTCGCAAGAACATTCGACGATCACATGAGGAATTTGGAGAAGGTATTCCTGAGACTGCGAAGGTCTGGTTTGAAGGTTAGTCCAAAGAAATGTCATCTTTTCCGAAATGAAGTGCAGTACCTGGGACATATTGTGTCCGGTAACGGAATAGCCGTTGACAATCAGAAGATCCGATCAGTAAAGGAATGGCTAGTGCCCAACGACAAACATGATTTGCTAAGCTTTCTTGGTCTTTGCACGTACTACCGACTGTACGTTTCTGGATTCGCCAACAATGCCAGGCCACTGACACGACTCACAGAGGAAGGACGGAAATTTGTGTGGGAAGAAGACTGCCAAGACGCTATCGACAACCTTAAGAGAGCATTAACAACAGCACCACTTCTGAGTTATCCTCTACCCAACGGGAACTTCATACTGGATACAGATGCCAACAATGTCGGCATCGGCGCCGTCTTATCGCAAATTCAAGACGGACAAGAGAAGGTCATCGGCAACTTCAGCAAAACTCTGTCGAAGCCGGAGCGTAACTACTGCGTCACAAGGTGAGAATTATTAGCAGTAGTTAAAGCCGTTGAACACTTCTACAAATACCTGTAAGGAAGGAAATTCCTGGTGAGGACTGATCATGCTGCGTTGAAGTGGCTGTTACAATTCAAGAGTCCGGAAGGGCAGGTAGCAAGATGGATAGAATGGCTACAGGAATATGATTTCGTCATCGAGCATAGAGCCGGAATTAGTCATTGTAATGCCGACGCATTATCAAGGCGACCATGCTTAGAAGACTGCAGAGACTGTACCCGTGTGGAGGAGAAGTCTGCTCTAATCTTACGGACCACAGTGATAGACGACCATTGGCTGACTGAAGAAGTTGTGAAAGACCAAGAAGTTGATCCGGAATTGAAACAAATACTGGAATGGAAGAAAAAAGGCCGTAAACCAACGTGGCAAGAAGTTGCACAACATAAAAAAATCGTAAAATCGTACTGGGCGCAGTGGGATTCCTTGGTTATAGACGATGGGCTACTGAAACGTATCCTGGAAGATCCTGAGTCTACGGAACAGATCATAATCCCCAGGAAAAGAGTACCGGAAGTACTAAAGGAGAATTATGATGGAACTGCTGAAGGACACTTAGGAGTAACGAGGACAGTTCATAAGCTGCGTGAGCGATTTTATTGGGTTAATTCGTCAGTTCGAATCCGCCTGTCGACACTGTGTGATTTGTCGTAAAATGTAAAATACAGTTCCATGTATTTATCACACTCGGGCGCTATAAACTAGTCACTTAAACGCCTTAAATAATGTAGTATTCGACTACGAAAACCGGCAGTACGGCAGTGTAAAAACTGCGGCTCGGTGTGTCCGGTAGGCCCAGAACAGATTTGGGCTGTAGTGCCATAAGAAGAACTATATTATAACAAAAAAGTATATTTAACACTAAATTAGAGTAGCAAGTAATAATTATGAAAAATCAGGCAGAAGCTTATTTAATTCTTAAAACAAAGTGAATCCATGGTATACTTCCTATTTGTAATTGTTTATTAACAAAAACATGTATAATTTTATATACTGATCATTGTAGGACTACAATGAATAAATACTATTTTAAAGAGAAATAAAAATTCTTTAACATTTTGCAAAAATATATAGATATTCCATTTAAAAATATAAAGTTGCATATCATTGCAAAAAATTGAAACACCCGGTAAGAAAACTTGAACTGCATATATGTAGACATTTTAATTTTTAAAAAACTTTGTTTAATAAAAACATCTGTAATATTTAAAATAATCGAGTGAAAAAATATAAATCAACAGACCCGCCTGTATATTCATTATAATGACACCGTCCCACACAATGCTGTTGCAAGTTGCTTAAAAGAGTAGAATGCAAAAGTACTCACTACAATACTCGTATGTTCAAAATGTACACATGCACAATTAAATGCAGTAAATTGAATTGTTTGACAGCACTAGTTGCTGTGTTTACATAACATAAATTTATTATTGTATATTAACTAGAAATTTACAAAGAGAAGTAATTGTTGTTTTTAAATTTTGTCCGAATATTTGAAGAAATATTTGTTTTTAAATTCATTGTGGAATTTGTAAATTAATAAATATGAAATATCACGGCTTTTAGCAATTACTGGATATTGCACTGTGCCATAGTAGATGTCGATAAGTGAAATATTTGTTTACAGTTGCCAGCCGTCAAATCACAATTTCAAAAGATGTTAATGGTGAGAGCACCTTATAAGAGGTAATTTGAATGTATTGAAGATTCTTTGTCGGTTGTGAAAATAAAACTTGGGTTTTAAAGCCTACTTCTATTGGTGCGTATATTTGAAATTGATTTTATTTTTATTTCAAATGCACTTTAAAATAAATGTAAATAAATTGAATATAAAAAATAATAGGATATAAACTTTTATTTCGACTGTTTTTTAAAATTATGAAATAATACTTCTTTTCGGAATTCAGTCAGTTTTTTATTTTTTATTATTACGTCAACGTTTCGGCCAACTCTTTAGCCTTCATCAGGACACTATTATAAAATTAATTAATAATTATAAAAATAATTAATATAAAATATAAATTACTTACAATAATAATATTTAAAAAATAACATTATCCAAAAAATTATAAATAATGATAGAAATAATTAAATATTTATAAATATATATATTTTTAAAAAGTCAAAAAAATATATTTGTTAAAATATTATCCTTCAAAATTAAATTATTTATTTTTTCAAAGTAGTCTTCTTCATTTTTTTTAAAATATTGTTTTATAATATTTTAACAAATATAATTTTTTGACTTTTTAAAAATATATATATTTATAAATATTTAATTATTTCTATCATTATTTATAATTTTTTGGATAATGTTATTTTTTAAATATTATTATTGTAAGTAATTTATATTTTATATTAATTTTTTTTTCCTTCTGACTTCCTGGCGGACCAACTGCTAAGGTCATATGCCGCCATTACGCCCTGATCCTGCGTTTTAGATTTTAGAGTCAACAGCAACGCGGGTTTCTCGGGACGGTCACCCATCCAAATACTCCCCGCGCGCAACGTTGCTTAACTCGCGTTATCGCATAGATCAGTTCCAACGAGTTGAGCCATGGCCGTTGCCTTTATATAAATTATTTTTATAATTGTTAATTAATTTTATAATAGTGTCCTGATGAAGGCTAAAGAGTTGGCTGAAACGTTGACGTAATAATAAAAAATAAAAAACTGACTGAATTCCAAAAAGAAGTATTATTTCATAAAAAATAATATTATGAAGGAGAAATCAATACATATTTTTTCATAATAAATTAATTAAAAGAAATATATAAAAAAGTAGATGACATTACTTTTAATGTGAATTAAAATGTTTATAAACAAAGAACTAACCAGTAGGTACATACATATACTCAATCCGAAAACACGAGCTTGGTGTCTTTTGGTTAAATCACGTTTACATTCCAGACCTAGATATTTCATATTCTGAAACGGCCGGAAGCAGACGACATTCCTAATACGATTTCAATACAAAATCGTTTATCTTCAGATATTTCAATTTACTGAAGACGAGATACTATATAAAAAACTCATGATATTTTCAAAAAAGGGCTACATGAAAATGAAGTTAGAGAGGTCTGCGTTTTTTCTTTTGTGAAGAAAAAAATAAACCGATAACTGCACAATTACAATATTTCTTCTTAAAGTATTATCTATTTTAATTGTAATTGTTTAATTTAATTTTTACTCATTGTAATAAATGTAAATAATAATTTACTGCACGGCTGTTATATAGAAATTCGTTAATATTTTAGGAAAAATGGGACTGAAAGAGGATGATAATAATAATTCCATTAAATTACATTTATCTCCCGTGAAATATAGATTAAACTGCAGTTTAAATCAATAAATAAGTTTCTATGATATAATATTAAAAGTGATATAATTTTGCTGGTAATATTTTCTGATTAGACGTTGTTAGGCAATTTTGAGTGTGATATTAACAACAACATAACGAACACGTATTCTTTTTCAAACTGATACGTAAAAGTAATTAAATACTTTTTTCTGTTTTGCGTTCATAGGGAAGTCATACGAAACCCAGTTGCGTATCGAAAGAACGTTTATTACGATAAGCAACATTTGTTTTACACGGTAGTAGCGGCTGACATACTGAACCTATCAACCCGAGAACATCAAAATTTCAATATAACCGCAAAATCTGAACAAATGCATATATATGAACAACAGCTACCAACCAAAGTATTTCATATACAAACACTCGGTTTAAAATATCGAAGATGTTTAAAAAATTTAAATTTATAAAAACCGCAAAATAGAAAAAATAGTATAAATAACTCATTTTATAAGACTATAAGAGGTTTTATATGTATGATGTTGCGAGTTTTATCTCACTGTCCTACCACATATATTGGATTCTTTGTCTGCGTGGTCTGCCTTTTTTGAAGTGCATAATATTTGTATTCTGCAGGTTTATTTCCACAAGTAGTATTAGTATTACAATATAATTCTAGAGCTTTTAGTTTTCTTTGCACATCCATAGGAGAATATGCCAGTATCACTATGTCGTCTGCATACTGTAGCGACATAATGTCAGTATTCCGGTTTATGTATATATCTTCAAGGTTTTGAGTCCTAAGTACTTCTTCGAAGTCCGCTATGTATAGAGCAAAAAGAAGTGAAGTTATGCACTCTCCCTGTAACACTCCTTTTGTTACGTCAATATCTGTTGAGTGTTCAAGATTGTGATTTATTTATATCGTTGCTTGATTGTATATGTTGTATAATAATCAGCTAAGTGGAATATTTTCCCCAGAATTTGCTGCGCGGTACAATATCAAATGCTTTTTGGAAATCTATAAAGATTTAGTATGTTTCCTCTTTATTTGATAGAATTGTAGTTTGGATAATAGCGATTATGACAAAGATGTTGTCCGTGCACGATCTGTTTCTTTGGAATCCAGATTGGACTTCAGGATATAAATGATGGCTTTCCGTCCATGTTTGAAGTCTATTGATAATAATCTGTGTTAGTAGCTTAGTTGTAGTGTTAATCAAGGGTATACTTCTATTGTTATGTGGGTCGATGACTGTTCTTTTTTTGTGAAGCATGGTAAGTTTGATTTACGAAAGTGCTTTTGGTAATCTTTCTTCTTGAAGGAAGAGATTTGAAATATGTTTAAATAATTTTTCCATGTTTTAGTAAGTATTTAAGTTGCTTGTGTGATGTTACAGTCTAGAAAGGGGTGTAGAGCTTCAAGGAAGTTAGTTTCTTTTATTATTTTGATACCATACTACTTTTATTTAGTGCGTGTGTATTTAGTTTTTTGAAGCATTTTTTTTTTGACGTAAATTGAGAGCGTAGTCTAGTTGAGAAGTGTTTATCAAGGGATCCTCTGTTTGTATTGGGAGTTTCTTCACTTTTTTTTAGATTTTGAATATCCTCATTTTTACTGATTCCCTCTGTTAATTCTGCGACTATGAAAGCCTGGATATTTATTATTAGCTTGTCTGTTCTTAGATTAGCTTTATGTCTCTGTTTCCTTGACTCTATCAGGTGAGGCTTGAGTAGCTCTCGTTCAGCAAATATTGCCTTTGAAAAGTCCTCTTCTATATAAATAGCTTTACTATTTTAATTTTTTAGTAACCGTGTCTTTATTAGAATTTCTTTCCTTATTCTCTTCGAAGATAATTCCACGAGAATTGATCTTATATTTTGAAAATTATTACGTTTAACTACTGTTTTAACTTCTTCAATATCGCTCTGTTTAAAGTCTTGCATTGCCAGCTCTTCATTTAAGAATCTGATAATAATTTCTTTAGTTTTTTTTTGTTTGTTTCTTCTTCTATGCCAAAGACTAAAGGTTTTTTCTCTACTTTTCATATTCAGACTTTTTATAATGTTATTTTTCTCTTTTATTTGAGCTTCTAACTCTTTAATTTTCCTGTTATTTTCATTGTTTATTTTATTATTATTATTTTATATATATATATATATATATATATATAGATATATAGATACTAGAAACGAGGCGAAGCAATCTTTAAAAATATTGTATCAAGTCCGCAATATTTTTCTAGCATGTTTATATAATCCGCCGAGCAAGTTTTTAAAACTGAAACATCGATTTTCAATTAAACACCTCATCAATATGCATCATTTCAGTGGGAACAAGATCCTGTTCCATTGTTCGAATTAAAAACTTATTCATAAAAGTGGAATTAATATCTGAAAGTTAATCTTCCACCCAAAAATTACTTGATTATAATAAATTCATTTTTTGCTATGGACTTACAGTTTAGTGGCCGTTAAATTGCAAAAAATGTAGAATTTTTTTCACAATGAGGAAGTTTCGTATTTAATTATCTTTTTTACTTTTCGAACTAAGCAAATTAAACCTCATTTATCTCAAGCAAATTGATTATTAATCTTTTATCAGTTGGTTTTAAAACGCAAAAGATTTCTAGGCCTAACTTTATAAACATTATAACAGTATATACGAGTAACTTTCGAAAGTTAATAGAAATAATAATTATTATTATTCCACGTGGATAAAGTAACAGCCGAAACAAAATATAAAACTTTTAAGAATAACTTCGGAATAAAAAAAATAAAAAAATGGTAACATTGCCTGAAAAATAGGGCTAATATAAAATTAAATAACAAAGTCCTACACGTAAATTTGTAGCACAATTTTAAATTTGACTCATTTTGCCTATTCATCGCATCTGGGTAGCTAAGTTAAATATCGCCAAGTTTTACTATTCACTTCTGCCCTTATACCAATGCCCATGGGTTACTATGCACATATTTCAGCGTCTTTTCTAACCACATTTAAGTTGCAAATCTGGAAAGTGTGAGACATTACAATATTATAAGCGGTTAAAAAAAACTTTAAAAAATTAATCAAGCTGACTAAATATAGACATAATATTAACTACATTCAATGTAATTAAAATACACTTAAAGCAACTTGAAATGTTATAAATAGGGAGAAAAAGTCTAAGCAAACTAATTCAAATTTTATATTAATCATTCATGGTTCGGAAATATTATATTCGATTTATATAACAACCCATTGCATAGATAATGTTATTGAATTAATCGATGTGATTTGCATATAGATGGTTAAGTTATAACTGACATAAAAATATCAGTTGTAATACCAACTCGTGTTATCTTTTCTAGTTACTCTTAATGAAATAATCAATATAATATTTAGTTTTCATATCTCAAATGCTGGTAGTTTTGATAAGATAAGCAGAAATCTAAAAAAAAAAATATGTATTAGCTCGCTGAATCCTATTTCTTACTTTTAATTAATTTTTTGAACAAGGTGTTCTTTTGAATGATATTAAAAATAACACGCCAAGGACTTCCGAATTCAAAATATTAGGATCCCTAAGTAAGACATCGTATAATGTAATTTAATTAGTGTGCATTAATAGGGAATAAAATTATATTTCTTTACCCACTAATAAAAAAGCATATATTCTAAATTACACTATCTTAAACGGTAAAATCGTCTGCTTCAAATTAAGTTTTAGCAAAGAAGAAAGATATTAATACATTTACATAGAAAATTTCATCGTGTAAGCACTTCAACAAAATAAATTCAAACAAGTTATTTTGCCTTAGTGCAACTTTTTCACTGAGCTTTCAAGATCATTTCGTAATATACGCTGCAGATCTACTTCGAAACATTGAAAAACCGCTAGAATAAGTATATAAAATCCTGGAGATATTAATCTGAAACGGAGCACAGTGAATTCGTAATTTTAGATGACAGATAGGCCCTGATTTATTTAAAATAATTAATATCTAATCTTTTGTTATTTCTACTGCATAAATTGCATAAATATTACTAACCAAATTAATAATTTTTCTGTATACTGGTACACATAATATAATAATTATGTCATTACATACTAGTGATAATTGCCAACGTTTTGTGTGCGATGTATTTTCCTGGATCCCAATTTTATAAATGGGCCCAATTAAAATTTTAGTTGATGTGAAGTGTAAAATATTTAAGAGGAAGATGAAGGAATATTAGAGCATTACATTAACTATTATATTACATAATTTCAGCGTTGCTATATATTTAAGTATTAAATATCTAGAACAATGCAGTGTATAATCGTCGTGATATAGCCGACAGTCGAGCCATAAATGTCTTCAACAAGCACAGTAGCTTCTGCAGCCCCGAGGAACTCTTAGATTAAATGTATATATATACGCTACATATATGCCGATACGAGAAAATCTAAATACGCAATGTATAAACCGAATCAATTATTTAGTTTAAAACATGTATTGTCTCCGATATTTTATCAATGCTAAACGAATAAAATAATTACAATGCTCAATGGTAGGTGTCCATGCAATGTTTACACTTATCTCTTCATTACTGGTATAAGTGTTTTTAGATAATCGCGTTATTAACTATACAAAGAATTGTATTGAGATAAAATACACATTAAAAAAATATTGTAATTTTTATATTTCTATATATTATGCAACCTGTATTTTTTAAAACTCTACATCAAATAAATATTAGGTGTATTCTTGTTTTATCATTTGACTTCTAACAGTTCGTATTAAACCACGTAACTAATGCAAACAAGTTAATTAATTGAGGGACGAAAATGAGTTATTTTAAGCTCAGTTTAAATTAGAAAATGCAGTAGTAAAAATGAAGTAACAAAAGTAAATAATAAATTATTTGTTTCAGTAAGTTTAAATAAGATCTTATATAAATGTACTCGTACATATTAAATTTATTACAATTTGTTCAACAATAAATAATAAATTAAATGTTGTAAGTAAACAATTAATATAAATATTAAGAAATTTGTAAAATTTTGTGTAAATATCATCTTGTCCGTTGATAACTTTGAATATGTTGTTAGCTGCTCCTATAAAACAAAGTTTATGTAACCAGTCTTACGATTTCCAAAGTACTTTAAATACAACTTTTGGTATACAGTTACACTCTAATTATATTTATATTTCCTATCTTTAACCTTTAACAACAATTTATATTGAAACTCTAACTAGATGCCAAATTATGTGGTATATTAGTGTTACAAATTTGGAATACTATCAATATATACAACGATACTAGTAATAACAGATATTTTTATCATAAGGGGTAAGTGGCTCAGTCGTATCGAGTCGCGAAGCATCCCATAGCGTCTAAAACCACAGCGTCGACAACCCATAGTGTCGACAAGTCTATAACCCCGACAACCCATAGCGTCGACAACACCTCCCACTCCAATGTTCATAGCGTATAAATCGTGTTCGTGTAAGTTTGCTTTGCGTTGCCATTCTCGCTGCCAAATAGTATAGAAAACATGTAATAGATGGCGCTGAATATTACAATGAACCAAATGAATCGACAACAAATTTCACGATTTTTTAATGCTATATCCTTTTAATTGTAATAGCTACGTGAAAGTAAATATGATTAAAAAAATTACAAATACTATATGAAAACAAATGCAATAAATTTTATTATATATTGCTTTTACATTTAGATTATATCAAAGCTAATATTATATTTTACCAATTTTATTTATAATTAAAAGAGTGTAAATTATGATTTATTTTATAATTCTAATTTAGTTATTATCTATATAAATTAAGTGAAATATTCTTGATATTTTATAAATAAAATACAATTGCATTTAACAGGTTTACTTTAATAGTTGTTTCCAAATTTGAAATATACAGAAATTAAATAAAACTAAAATAGAAGCATACAGTGATAAGTGGTAATCAGTCAATTTTAAAATATTTTTCTAGAAAAAAATAAAATCATTTATAATTTGAGCAGCAACAATATTGTTAAAATAATAAACAAGTGATGGTACAAACAAATATAGTTTCCATACATCATTTAAAAACAAAAAAAAACTAAATATAAATCTATCTCATTTTGATATTCCAGGCTACTGTTTTCTCGTAAAAATGTATTTAGCAGATTTATAACGTAAATAACTATTACTACCAAAAATAAACTGATCTTTACAGCTTTCGAGTATATTCAATTAATTATTTCTTCAAAGATGTGTCGCCCAAATTATTGTGGACAAAAATCATTTAAATAGATACAAGTTTGTAGAAAATAAAATTCTATTTCTAAATCGGTCAACATTTCTTATTGTACTTGTTTAATTACTGTAAGAATTGAATTTAAAATTGCCTAAAATTAGCTATTTTATTTTTAAATACTACTAACCGTGGAAGAGAACTAAATTTATGTAAATATCATATAATTATTAAATTATATATTTCAATAGTACACATCATAATTGACATTTGATTAAAATAATAAATATTTAGTCTTCTAAATATTTGGTAACTTTTTAATCATAATTAACATGTTTTACAAAATTATGTAGATCTGGTGAATATAGTGGCTGAAAAATGAATTCGATCCGCAATTCGTAAATTTTGGCCATGACGACTGTCAACGTGTTGTCTTGGTGGAAAGGCATTTTCTTCTTCTTTAAATATTGCCTTCAGGTTGTTAAATAATACTGCGTATATTGTGTTACTTTTTTTGACATGATCGATAAACACAATTCCGTGACAAGCCTAAAAAAAACAAAAACAGTCATGGCACAATATTATATTACATTCATTTTTACAAAAACGCTAACATCTACTGACACAATCGACAGTCAAACAATAGCCAAGTGTCAAAAACAGCTGAAATTTTCAGAGATATCTTTCAAAACATGTACAATTGTAGTACTAGAATAGTTTTAACGAATGACTACACTTACATATATTGAGGTTCAAAACTTTTTCGACAATTCTCGTATATATATCCCAACGCTAAAACAAAAACGATTTCCAGTAATTGTCGCAAATGCTCCAATATTATAATATATGTATTCACAAAGTAATTGTAGTGTATAACCAGTTCTTCGTACTCATACTAATTTGATATTTGACAGTAGTATTGCATCGTTTTGTTTCATTAAAACAATCTGAAACTACAAAAAATTAAATTGTATTTTTTTTATATATATCTTATAGTGAAAATAACATACTGATTCCTGATATTTCTTCTAAATATTTGTAAAGGTAAACTTAACTTCTAAAATTGTTAAAAGGTCCAGAAAACCAGAGTAATCCTGGCATCCAATACTAGCAGGCACTTTTGACGTATAGTACATTGTCAACAAACTACATAATAAGTATAACCATGGTCAACTAGATGTTTCACACATTATTTATTATTAAAAATCATCTTAAATAAATGGAATATAGTCTTACAGTAGTTCATTCTATTATATTACCTGATTTTAAACAATAATACATTTATTTATTGAATATTAAGAAAGATATTATTTTAATTATAACAATTACGCGCCAAATATGAATCTGCAAATAAAATTGGTTGTGTATGTTTAGGATATAAAAATTCGTTTCCACCCCTAATAATTGATGTGCCTCAATTATTTTTTACATGTACTTACATATTTATATAATATCAAGAAAAAGTATGCGGTTTCATCAGCGTGATCTACGTATTCCATGTTGAAGGCTACCATAAAAGTTAACGAAAATATAGATATTTCAAAATATAGCAAACTGACAGCTTATTTGAAGAGTGAATGTAATATTAAATTAAAGTGCAAAGCTCAATGGAGACAAAAAAAGTTCATGGAAGTGGAAGAACTAAGAAAGGAGTTTGAAGAGAGGTGAAGATTCGATTGGAAGAAAATATACGTTACAAAATCGTCTCCGAGCAGTTCTGGTGCAAGAAAATCTAGATCCAGATACCCATGTGTTTCTAGTCCAGACAGATATACAACAAGTAATAAAAAAATATAGAAACGAGAATGCAGGAAAATTCCAGATATCTATAAATTTCTAGTCTTGAGACGAAAATGTAAAAAAATTCCAGAAATCTATAAGAAAAACTTCTAGAAGAATCCAGATTTATAAAAGGAGAATTTCTAAACAATTCTAAAATTCTTGAGAAGAAAATTCAAGAAAATTTGAGAAGCCTTCAGACGAAAATATAAGAAAATTCTAGAAGCCTTGAGACGAAAATACAAGAAAATTCTGCAAGTTTGAAGGAAGACCTTCTAGATCATTCTAGAATCCTGGAGAATAAATTAAAAGAAAATCCCGAAGGGCTGTCCAACAGAATGAACGACAAAATATAAGACCTGAAAAAGAAATTGCAAGTTTTCGAAAATAAGAGTGATAGTTTACCAGCTGCTAACCAATCATCATTGAATACAAGTCAGCTGCAGGAATTGAAAGTAACAACAGTCTCTGGCCGTAATGATGTACCATCTTACGATGGGCAATCGTATGGGAAGAATATTTTACCTAGATCGAAACACTTTCCATGGTTCATGGCTGGACTTCAAGTGTTAAAGCGTCCATGTTAAGTACATTATTACGTGGAGATGCTTTAATGGTATTACAAGCAATACCTATGAATGACTGGCTTAGCTACACGCAGCTGATTGCTCGTCTGGAAATGAGATACGGTCAGAAACACATGGAACACGTGTACCGCTCTCAACTTAGAAATCGATATCAGAAATAAGGAGTCTCTACAAGATTTTGAAGCGAATATGATATTGTGCATCTGAGAAGAATCGCCTATTGCTGGAACCCGGAGCTACAAAAACAACAACTAGGGCAGATCTTTTGAAAACCAATAAGCGAGACAATAAAGTGGAGACTTCGAACTTTAGGATATAAAAATTCGTTTCCACCCCTAATAATTGATGTGCCTCAATTATTTTTTACATGTACTTACAAAACATCCCTATATATATTTTAAAATAAGTTCGGTGTCAAGTAACCCCAGAGCAAGGTGATAATAATTTTTTTAATTAATAATATATCAATTTTATACATTTTCTTATTAGAAAATTCGTATCAACCCTAAATAGTTTATTTACCTAATATATTTTTATATATGAAAGTAGACTACACCCCTGGGGATATTGTAAAACTAGTTCGATGACTAGCAACCCCGGACTCAGGTGGTAATTAATTTTATCCACAGTCAACTCATAATATGCATTTATTTGTGCTCATTGCAATTGTATAAAGGGACAAATTATACACTAGTGGAATAAAGTAATTTTATTCCACTGTTAAAACAATGAACGAGTAATGCACAGAAATTAGTCAAATTTATTGAATTACTTATTAATAAAACATTAACATTTATATTAACACTTAAATCATTGTTTGTTTTATCTAATTTGATGTCCTTTCCATTGATAACAATCTTATTGTTGGGCTATTTTCGGAATTTGTACGAATTATCGATGTCTTCTCGGGAATCGGTTTGTACCCCTTACATTCACTCTTCAAATAAGCTGTCAGTTTGCTATATTTTGAAATATCTATATTTTCGTTAACTTTTATGGTAGCCTTCAACATGGAATACGTAGATCACGCTGATGAAACCGCATACTTTTTCTTGATATTATATAAATATGTAAGTACATGTAAAAAATAATTGAGGCACATCAATTATTAGGGGTGGAAACGAATTTTTATATCCTAAACATACACAACCAATTTTATTTGCAGATTCATATTTGGCGCGTAATTGTTATAATTAAAATAATATCTTTCTTAATATTCAATAAATAAATGTATTATTGTTTAAAATCAGGTAATATAATAGAATGAACTACTGTAAGACTATATTCCATTTATTTAAGATGATTTTTAATAATAAATAATGTGTGAAACATCTAGTTGACCATGGTTATACTTATTATGTAGTTTGTTGACAATGTACTATACGTCAAAAGTGCCTGCTAGTATTGGATGCCAGGATTACTCTGGTTTTCTGGACCTTTTAACAATTTTAGAAGTTAAGTTTACCTTTACAAATATTTAGAAGAAATATCAGGAATCAGTATGTTATTTTCACTATAAGATATATATAAAAAAAATACAATTTAATTTTTTGTAGTTTCAGATTGTTTTAATGAAACAAAACGATGCAATACTACTGTCAAATATCAAATTAGTATGAGTACGAAGAACTGGTTATACACTACAATTACTTTGTGAATACATATATTATAATATTGGAGCATTTGCGACAATTACTGGAAATCGTTTTTGTTTTAGCGTTGGGATATATATACGAGAATTGTCTAAAAGTTTTGAACCTCAATATATGTAAGTGTAGTCATTCGTTAAAACTATTCTAGTACTACAATTGTACATGTTTTGAAAGATATCTCTGAAAATTTCAGCTGTTTTTGACACTTGGCTATTGTTTGACTGTCGATTGTGTCAGTAGATGTTAGCGTTTTTGTAAAAATGAATGTAATATAATATTGTGCCATGACTGTTTTTGTTTTTTTTAGGCTTGTCACGGAATTGTGTTTATCGATCATGTCAAAAAAAGTAACACAATATACGCAGTATTATTTAACAACCTGAAGGCAATATTTAAAGAAGAAGAAAATGCCTTTCCACCAAGACAACACGTTGACAGTCGTCATGGCCAAAATTTACGAATTGCGGATCGAATTCATTTTTCAGCCACTATATTCACCAGATCTACATAATTTTGTAAAACATGTTAATTATGATTAAAAAGTTACCAAATATTTAGAAGACTAAATATTTATTATTTTAATCAAATGTCAATTATGATGTGTACTATTGAAATATATAATTTAATAATTATATGATATTTACATAAATTTAGTTTTCTTCCACGGTTAGTAGTATTTAAAAATAAAATAGCTAATTTTAGGCAATTTTAAATTCAATTCTTACAGTAATTAAACAAGTACAATAAGAAATGTTGACCGATTTAGAAATAGAATTTTATTCTCTACAAACTTGTATCTATTTAAATGATTTTTGTCCACAATAATTTGGGCGACACATCTTTGAAGAAATAATTAATTGAATATACTCGAAAGCTGTAAAGATCAGTTTATTTTTGGTAGTAATAGTTATTTACGTTATAAATCTGCTAAATACATTTTTACGAGAAAACAGTAGCCTGGAATATCAAAATGAGATAGATTTATATTTAGTTTTTTTTTGTTTTTAAATGATGTATGGAAACTATATTTATTTGTACCATCACTTGTTTATTATTTTAACAATATTGTTGCTGCTCAAATTATAAATGATTTTATTTTTTTCTAGAAAAATATTTTAAAATTGACTGATTACCACTTATCACTGTATGCTTCTATTTTAGTTTTATTTAATTTCTGTATATTTCAAATTTGGAAACAACTATTAAAGTAAACCTGTTAAATGCAATTGTATTTTATTTATAAAATATCAAGAATATTTCACTTAATTTATATAGATAATAACTAAATTAGAATTATAAAATAAATCATAATTTACACTCTTTTAATTATAAATAAAATTGGTAAAATATAATATTAGCTTTGATATAATCTAAATGTAAAAGTAATAAATAATAAAATTTATTGCATTTGTTTTCATATAGTATTTGTAATTTTTTTAATCATATTTACTTTCACGTAGCTATTACAATTAAAAGGATATAGCATTAAAAAATCGTGAAATTTGTTGTCGATTCATTTGGTTCATTGTAATATTCAGCGCCATCTATTACATGTTTTCTATACTATTTGGCAGCGAGAATGGCAACGCAAAGCAAACTTACACGAACACGATTTATACGCTATGAACATTGGAGTGGGAGGTGTTGTCGACGCTATGGGTTGTCGGGGTTATAGACTTGTCGACACTATGGGTTGTCGACGCTGTGGTTTTAGACGCTATGATACGTACTCTCGAGTCGGACTGTGTATTTGATAATCCGGGTTCAATTTGCACAGCCGACAAACAATTTTCATCACGTTAAAACTACCTTTACGGCTTCCCCTCCACTAACATCTTTGGGGCCGTGATTTGATGACTGATAATCTTACTTCACGCGAAGAAATATATCACTTACTGCGATCTGCTACGGCAGAGTGCCACACCTAGTGATGAGTAAAAGAAGTTATATATTGTGACGAAGTGTGCTCGTCACAAATATTGTTATGTAGATCACGATCGCGGAAACGTCTGTATCTCGCGAACGCAACACCTGAGAGACGCGAAAAAACAACACCGGGTTCACAAGTAAGACGCGCATCAGAAAATTGCTATTTAAACTAGATCACGGACCGGGTAGTCCAGTTTCCGTTTATAACCAATCCGCCCTATATGTTAACATAGGACGGACTAACTTTGACACCCTAGGACTCGTTTAATTAACAAAACAGTATATAAACCGCGCTGCCGAGACAGCCAGGACAGTCAATCTTTCATTGTGAAAACATCGACATCTCCGCTACCGTCTTCCAGTCACCAGGCCACTCAGACTTCTAGGTAAGAAAAGCACTCCTGTTTATTTACCGTACCGTACTGTGCTTCCTCGAGGTCTCGTGCCACCTTCCGTTTTAGGAACTCTTGTGCGACTACCGGACAAATCACTTTGGCGTCTGTCGTGAGCGAATCCGAGACGTTACAGTGAGGAGTCTTGCGTGTACGGCCGGAGTTCACACCGTAACTTCGCGACTTCGTCGCGTGCCACCTTCCGTTTTAGGAACTTTTGTGCGACTACCGGACAAATCACTTTGGCGTCTGTCGTGAGCGAATCCGAGACGTTACAGTGAGGAGTCTTGCGTGTACGGCCGGAGTTCACACCGTAACTTCGCGACTTCGTCGCGTGCCACCTTCCGTTTTAGGAACTCTTGTGCGACTACCGGACAAATCACTTTGGCGTCTGTCGTGAGCGAATCCGAGACGTTACAGTGAGGAGTCTTGCGTGTACGGCCGGAGTTCACACCGTAACTTCGCGACTTCGTCGCGTGCCACCTTCCGTTTTAGGAACTCTTGTGCGACTACCGGACAAATCACTTTGGCGTCTGTCGTGAGCGAATCCGAGACGTTACAGTGAGGAGTCTTGCGTGTACGGCCGGAGTTCACACCGTAACTTCGCGACTTCGTCGCGTGCCACCTTCCGTTTTAGGAACTTTTGTGCGACTACCGGACAAATCACTTTGGCGTCTGTCGTGAGCGAATCCGAGACGTTACGGTGAGGAGTTTTGCGTGTACGGCCGGAGTTCACCACGTCGAATTTCGCGAGACGCGTCGCGGAATCGTTTCCGACACACCAGCCGTCGTCCAGAGAACCCCATCGTCGCGACGCCCGGCGTCGATTTTCCGGAAAAGTGAAAAACCACTCATCGCGATCATTACGAGTCGACCAGCCGCTATTACGGGAACCCCACCCCCGCGACGCCCGGCGTCGATTTGTGACCAACCCGCGATTTCGCCGTTTCCGAACCCGCAGGCCTACACCGCGGGCCCCGACCGTCGCTCCGGACATACCGGCGTCCCGACGCCCGGCGTCGTTTTCCCAAAAACGTCACCTCTATATTCCCCGAGCCCGCCTCAGTATATCCTACACCTGCCGTTAATCAACGACATTTCTGTAGTGACACCAGTGCTCAATAAAGACTCAATTCGTCATTTTTTTACCAACTTTGTGTTTCTTTTTGAAAACCCTATTGTCTCCGAAACCGCTATCCGACCGTTGGCGCCCGAGCAACCTCACGCCAACATTTTGTCGACGAGTCCGCCATAACTCGTCACAAGATTTGGCGCCCGAGCAGGGACACAGAAGAACACAACATGACGGAGTCTACCACGGCGAAGACGAGTTGGGTCTACGAGCTGACCAAGGAACCACTACAGGAAGAGTTACGACGTTTTGGCCTCAGCTCCGAAGGCACAGTTGCCGAACTCCGGGAACGAATGGCAGCTTTTGTCAGAACCGCTACGGCCGAGAAACTGGCCACTAATCCACCCGTCCCACCAGCTCTCGACTCCAAAGAAAGCGTCCGTACTAACGCGCAGGTCTGTGAGACAGTACGCAAATGGAACGTGCAGTTCGACGGGAAGACCGACCCCATTATGTTCCTCGAACGGCTGGCAGAACTCCAGGCCAGCTACGCCCTCACCGGGGAAGAATTGCGCTCCGCCCTGCCCGAACTCCTCCGAGGTAACGCAATCCTGTGGTACCGCAACCACCAGGACACGCTTACCACCTGGGGCGATTTCCTCATGCAGTTTCGCGAGTACTATATCCCCGACATGAACGACCAGCTGATGGAACAAATATCTCGACGGACGCACCGAACTGGGGAAACTGGCCAGGATTATGTCACCGCGCTACAAACCCTGATGCGACGCCACGGAGGCTTCAGCCCCGAACAACAACTCCGCCGGCTATACAAGAATCTACGGCCGGAGTACCGGCAACACATCCGCCGCCAGAATTGCCCGACCGTCATCGCCCTACTGGATGAAATGCGGGACTTCGAAGAACTACAGAAGGAGCTTAAGACGACCACACGACCAATCCCCGAATTCTCCCCTCGTGGCCGGACCCCCGCCAATCACGTGGTCACGTACGAGGCGCACAAAGTGTGCTGGCGATGTGGGGAAGTAAACCACTTCCGACGAGACTGCCGAAACCCTCCCAAACGGTTCTGCTCTCGCTGTGGGAAGAACGGTATCCTGTCCCGCGACTGTACCTGTCCGGGAAACGCCAGACCGGCTGGAACACACGACGGCCACCCCAGTCGGCCCTACCAGCACACCCAGTAATACCCGCCGTCCACCAAGGCGACGACGGCCGACTCTACCTCCCGGTCGTTGTCCGTAACCTAACGATCAACGCGCTCCTCGACACCGGATCTTCCTTGTCATACGTCGATGCAGAAACCGCCCACCAACTTACACTACGAGGGGTGGCACACCGGCCGCCACCCGTCCGTCAAGCACAGATGGCCAACGGAGAAACCACCAGGATCACGGGTCAGTACCACGTGTCCGCCAACATTCAGGGGACAAAAACCACAATCTCCGTACTGTGCCTGCCGACCCTGGCACTTCCAATGATCCTGGGGATGGACGCACTGCGCGCGTTCCGCATGACCCTCCAAGCCGGGCCAGACCGGGTGCACTGCCACGTGCCCACTCAGCTGGGAACCATCAACACGCCCCGCACGGGGTCTCCAATACTCGACGCCTTGCTCCAAGAGGAGCTCCCCCGGTTCGAGGAGCTACAGGGCTGCACCTCCCTCGTAACGCATCACATCCGTCTGAAGAAAACTACACCTCTAAAACAACGATATCAACCGCGAAACCCCAAGATTCAGGCGGTGATAAATGAGGAGGTAGATGAGATGCTCCGAGCCGGGGTAGTGGAGCCCTCCCGTAGCGCATGGAGCTCACCCGCCGTGATCGTGCGGAAGAAAGATGGGAAACCACGGTTCTGCATTGACTTCAGGCGACTTAACGAGGTCAGCGAAAAAGACGCGTACCCCCTCCCGTACATCAACAACATCCTGGAGAAGTTACGTCAGGCGACGGTGTTCAGCACCCTGGACCTAAAACAGGGGTACTGGCAGATACCTTTGTCCGAGGCCAGCAAACCATTAACGGCATTTACGGTGCCGGGTAGGGGGCTCTTCCAATTTCGGGTGATGCCGTTTGGCCTCCATGCCGCCCCCGCAACCTTCCAACGGCTTTTGGACACCGTCATCGGTCCTGAGATGGATCCGTACGCCATCCCTTACCTGGACGATATCATCGTCGCCAGTCGCACCATCGAGGAACACGTGATCCATCTGCGGGAAGTCTTCCACCGACTGCGTGCCGCCAACCTACGGCTCAACCCCGACAAATGCGAGTTCGGGAAGACCAGCATCCGGTACTTGGGGCACGTCATTAGCCAAAATGGCATCGAAACCGACCCCGAGAAAGTAGAGGCCATCCAGTCCATGACCGCCCCAAGCAATCTGAAACAGGTACGCCAGTTTCTGGGAGCCGCATCCTGGTACCGCCGTTTCATCAAAGGCTTCTCCCAGATAGCTCGGCCACTGACACGTCTCCTCCACAAGGACATGAAATGGAGATGGGGGCAGGAACAGACCGACGCCTTCAACACGCTAAAACAAGCGCTCACCACCGCCCCAACGCTGGGTTGCCCGGATTTTACCCGGCGTTTCTTCCTCCAAACCGACGCTTCCGACGACGGACTAGGAGCGGTCCTTGTGCAACACGGCGATCAGGGGGAACAAGTGGTCGCCTACGCCAGCCGAACGCTCCGAGGAACCGAGCCTAAATACTCCGTGACGGAGAAGGAATGCCTGGCGATAGTCTGGGGAATCCAGAAGATGCGACACTACCTCGAGGGGTACGCCTTCACCGTCGTCACCGACCACCAGGCGCTGAGATGGCTCAACCGGCTGGAAAATCCCCCCGGTCGACTGGCCCGTTGGGCCATGTTCCTACAGCAGTTTGACTTCCAAGTACAGTATCGGAAGGGCAATCTGAACCGCGTCGCAGACGCTCTCTCCCGTCAACCACTGACGACCGACCAGCCCTCCGCCACCATCACCCCGGTTCACACACTCGCGGCCGTCTGTCCCTGGTATCAAAAGCGGGTCGAAGCAGTACGTACCCATCCACGCACATGGCCAGACTACCAGCTACGCGGCCAGGAACTCTACCGGCGCATCGAGACGTCCAGCGACACGGAGCAATCCGCATGGAAACTCTGTGTACCCCGGAGTGAACGCCACCGCGTGCTGCAGGAGAGTCACGACCACCCCACCGGAGGACATGGGGGCATCGCCAAAACCACCGCCCGGGTCGCCACCCGATACTACTGGCCCGGGATGTTCCGCGACATCACGGCCTACGTCCGTCGATGCAAACCGTGCCAGCAGTTCAAAACCTGCCAACAAGGGACAGCGGGCAAGATGTACCCCCCGCACATCTACGAACCCTGGGACACCGTCGCCGCAGATATCATGGGCCCTCTACCCCCATCGAAGAAAGGGCATAGCTACCTGTTGGTCCTCCAGGATAGGATGACGAAATGGGTCGAGTGCCGGGCTCTTCGACGCGCCACCGCCGCTACCATCACTCGCGCGATTCAGGAGTTGGTCATCTTTCGGTACGGCTGTCCCCGCGCCATCATCACTGACAACGGGACGGAATTCTCAAACCGGGTGCTCCGTGAGACCCTGGCCGCATTGGGGATCCGGCATCACCAAACACCTCCGTACACGCCGCAGTGTAACCCGGTGGAGCGAGTAAACCGGGTGTTGAAAACAATGATCGCCCAATACTGCCAGGAGAACCAGCGCACTTGGGACGAGCACCTGCCGGAACTCACCATGGCCATCAACACCAGTCGTCATGACTCAACCGGCTACTCGGCCGCCTTCCTGAATTATGCTCGGGAACCCGTACTCCCCGGTCTTTACTACGAGACCACCCAGAACCGCGAGTCCAATGACCCTCTCCCCGCCAGTAACCATGTCCCTGACGACCTGAAAACTCGCCTCATCCGTCTGGCCGATCTGCGGAAGCTGGCTAGACTCCACCTCGCCAGAGCTGCCCAGCAGCAGTGCCACTACTACAACATGAGGCGGAGGGAGTGGCAACCTCAACCCGGGGACCTGGTGATGCGTCGGGAACATCACCTGTCCTCGGCCGCGCGGGGTTTCGCGGCGAAATTGGCTCCACGGTATTCCGGCCCGTGGACCGTCCAAAAACGGCGCTCGGGAAACGTATATGACCTCAAGGGAACCCGTGGCCAACTCCTACGAAAGATCCATGTTAAAGATCTAAAACCTGTGATTCTAGACCATGGAAAAGCCGACAACAGCCGCTCCATGGATCCGGCAGCCGACCCGACCAGTTAGGGCGGGAAGTCACCCTTACGCCCCGAGGGCAGGAGCCCCTGTAAGGGTGGCAGGTTGGGCTGGCAGCGGACCGTTGCCGCTGCCAGGTATCCGGCGGGTCGGCCACCACCGCCGCGGATCCCGGATTCGCCCAGTCATCCACGTACTAGCTAGCCAGCTAGTACGTCCCGCCCGCACTGCACCACCACCGGCTCCAGCACCCGAGTCACCACCCGCACCGTCCTGGAAACCTGGCGACGGCGACGAGGCCCTGCGAGTGGCCCTGGTCGCCAGGTTTGGATCCTTCCCGGCAAGGGTAAGCGCCCCGCCAGTAATCCGGCCCTACCGGTCGCCTTCTCCGGAAGGCGACACCATTGACCTGACCACGTCGCCCATACCGTCCGACACCGAGGACGGCGTGAGTCAGGTCCCGTCCAGGCCCGGAGGCACCCTGGCGCGGCGGGCCCCAACCCCGGCGCGGAGTCCAGGCCGACTCCCATGTCCAGCGCCGACGGACCCCATCCCGACCCGGAACAGCGTGGTGGATGCCCAGCAGGAGCTGGTGGACCTTCTCGCCTCCCTCAGCCCGGACCGCAGCCCCCCACCCGAGGACAACAGGACCCAGAGCGTCGCCGCCCCACCCGGAGCCGACTACGGAAGCTGGCTCCAGTCCCTTCGTCCCCCGCGGTCCTCCCGGACCAGACGGCTGAGGGTACGACTCCCCAACGGGCAACGGGTCTCTATCCCCCGTAGACCCCCCGCCCACTAGTGCAGTGCCCCCCCCCCCCCTGTTGCCTAAGTTTGACATTCGTGCCGCTTACGGACAAGTTGTTAAGTTTTAGTTCATAAGTCTAGTTGGGTTAAGTTAGTTAAGTCTTTTTAGTTAAGTGGGCTTGTTATATTAAGTTAGTTAAGTTTTTTGTTGAGTAAGTTTAGTTAAGTTAGTTAAGTTTCTTTGTTAAGTTGGGTTGTAAATTTTTTTTAGTTTGTAAGTTAAAGTTTTTTTTTAAGTTAATTAGGCTAGTTGATAAAAATTTAAGAAGGTAGAGTGGTAATTTAACAATAAAAGACCCTGTAGTATTCCCTCTTTCTTCATCCCGAAGTATCCCGGGGATGTGACGAAGTGTGCTCGTCACAAATATTGTTATGTAGATCACGATCGCGGAAACGTCTGTATCTCGCGAACGCAACACCTGAGAGACGCGAAAAAACAACACCGGGTTCACAAGTAAGACGCGCATCAGAAAATTGCTATTTAAACTAGATCACGGACCGGGTAGTCCAGTTTCCGTTTATAACCAATCCGCCCTATATGTTAACATAGGACGGACTAACTTTGACACCCTAGGACTCGTTTAATTAACAAAACAGTATATAAACCGCGCTGCCGAGACAGCCAGGACAGTCAATCTTTCATTGTGAAAACATCGACATCTCCGCTACCGTCTTCCAGTCACCAGGCCACTCAGACTTCTAGGTAAGAAAAGCACTCCTGTTTATTTACCGTACCGTACTGTGCTTCCTCGAGGTCTCGTGCCACCTTCCGTTTTAGGAACTCTTGTGCGACTACCGGACAAATCACTTTGGCGTCTGTCGTGAGCGAATCCGAGACGTTACAGTGAGGAGTCTTGCGTGTACGGCCGGAGTTCACACCGTAACTTCGCGACTTCGTCGCGTGCCACCTTCCGTTTTAGGAACTTTTGTGCGACTACCGGACAAATCACTTTGGCGTCTGTCGTGAGCGAATCCGAGACGTTACGGTGAGGAGTTTTGCGTGTACGGCCGGAGTTCACCACGTCGAATTTCGCGAGACGCGTCGCGGAATCGTTTCCGACACACCAGCCGTCGTCCAGAGAACCCCATCGTCGCGACGCCCGGCGTCGATTTTCCGGAAAAGTGAAAAACCACTCATCGCGATCATTACGAGTCGACCAGCCGCTATTACGGGAACCCCACCCCCGCGACGCCCGGCGTCGATTTGTGACCAACCCGCGATTTCGCCGTTTCCGAACCCGCAGGCCTACACCGCGGGCCCCGACCGTCGCTCCGGACATACCGGCGTCCCGACGCCCGGCGTCGTTTTCCCAAAAACGTCACCTCTATATTCCCCGAGCCCGCCTCAGTATATCCTACACCTGCCGTTAATCAACGACATTTCTGTAGTGACACCAGTGCTCAATAAAGACTCAATTCGTCATTTTTTTACCAACTTTGTGTTTCTTTTTGAAAACCCTATTGTCTCCGAAACCGCTATCCGACCGTTGGCGCCCGAGCAACCTCACGCCAACATTTTGTCGACGAGTCCGCCATAACTCGTCACAATATTTATTTTATTTTATCCATATTATGTCTTGAAATGAGAAATATTGACAAAGTAAATATTGTTATAATTATCTGTTTGATATTTATATTGTACTGTCTAAATTACTTAACATGTAAGCAATATTAGTACATTGTTTAAACTTACGAACCAATTTTTCTAGAGTCTAGAGGGAATTGATGACTAACAAGATCTTCACAAATCTGTGGTCAATTGTAAATATTGTTCATTGTTTAACAAAAAAAGGCGTACTTAGAACAAAATAAAGCAGTTAAAAACGAGGCATCAAAGGTAGCTGCCAACATTGTGAAACAATTATAGTATTATTCTAAAGAAAATATGTTTAAGAAATTGACAACAACTATAACTGCGCATTATATTTAAACTCACCTTTTTATTTTTTGAAGAAATATATTTAGTTTTCTTTCAAATAATTGATGCGTCAAGTACCAAACTAATGTTCTACATCAGTAATAGTTTAATGATTTCCAATTTGTTGAAGTACTGCTATTCGAGAATGTTTATTTTTATATAACTTATGGCAACAATGAACAAACAAGAATATTATTCATATGCTTCAATGAGTACAATAATCTGATCTTGGCCCCAAGACATTTTTGCGTATTTCTCGATTAATAATTAAAATTAATTCTGAATTCTAAAGTTTCACAAACATTAAACTTCGAAGAAGTATCAAGAATACACTACATATTTTGTTCGTGCAATTTATGTCTATAAAATTAGAACCTGTTCTTGTTCTTAACTTACTGAATAAAATTTGTCTCGTATATCTCGACGACGTAATTATATTTAGTACCATCCTGCAACAATACTCGACAAGTCCGAAATCCTATGCAAAGAGGTAGCGACCTTTGGTCATGTAGTCACCCCTGAAGGCGTCAAGCCTAATTCGGATAAAATTTTGGGAATCAAAAATTACCCAATTCCGAAAACTACAAAACAGATAAAAGGTTTCCTAGGTTTACTAGGTTAATAGAGAAAATTTATTCACAACTTCGCGAAAATCACCAAGCCCCTTACTAAATGCTTAAAAAAGGAACAGAAATAGATATTAATAATCCCGAGTATGTTGCATGTTTCGACACAGGTAAAAATCTTCTTGTCAATGAACCAATCATCCAATATCCTGATTTTACCAAACCATTCAACCTTACGACTGACGCAAATAATTATGCTATCGGTGCTGTGTTATCACAGGGAACTATCGGATCAGATTTACCTATTTCATTTGCCAGTAGAACACTTAATGAATCAAAACAAAATTATTCCACTATTGAAAAGGAATTACTTGCTATTGTCTGGGCGCCCAAATATTCAGGCCTTACCTATTCGGCAGAAAGTTTAAAGTCATTACAGACCACAAACCATTGCAGTGGTTATTTTCACTCAAGGAACCAAATTCCAAATTAGTTCGATGGCGCTTGAGGCTAGAAGAATTTGACTATGAAATCATTTATAAAAAAGGTAAACTGAATACAAACGCCGATGCATTAAGCCGTATCCCGCTACCAATGGAAAGTACAGAATACAACTAACAAACTAAATTCGACCAGTACAATAACTTAAAACCACAGCATAACAATCTTAGACACACAATTTACACAATGTCAGTTTAATAGAATTTATTAACCACAATAAAATAATTAATTATGTAGTAGAATCAGTAGAAGATAAGTTTAGTCACTTAATTGTTAATTATAAAAAACCTAGATATAAAAGGGGAATAGTAAATAGATTAGGATCCATTATTTAAATTTAGATACGGAAGATGAAAAAAGATATTATAAAATTTTGAATCACTTGCAAACCAACCAACACAAATTAATCGATCAACTAAAAAACCAATACTCCGTTAACCATCAGTTAATAGGAGAATTTAACAAAATTATTGACACAAAGTATAATGAAAAAAGAATTCAAGTCAAAAATTGAACAACAGCTAATGCACATAGTTATTGATGGAACTCAGCAATTTAATAAATTAACCATTCACGATTTTTACAATCAACTAAATACCGTATTCAGTATGATTTTTAGAACTTTACAAACAGAAAAATTATTAACATTTTGCAAATTACACACAATACACCCTGGCATTATAAAATTAAATGATTTCTATTCAGAACTAAAGAAAATTCATAACTATTATAATAATGAATTCCCCTTAGAAAAACATTCGAAAATATGTTAGAATTAAAAAAAAATCAATTATTTAAAAATCAATTGAAAACCAGATTTAAATAAAACTGCATATTTCTTAGAAATCCCTATTATTTACGGAACTGATTTCCAAATTATTTCACCTTATTTCTATTAGTTTACTTGCTATTAAAGAAAAATACCCCTTTTATTTTAAAACTTTATTTTGACATAATTCATTTATTATTATATTTTATTTTTACAACTACTTGATATGTTATGTTGTGATGTCATTGAATACATCCAACACTCCTCCTCAATGACATTACTGTAGTCGAAGTCCACTCATTTCTCGTAATTTTTCTATTCTTTTTGCAGACAACGGTTTCGTTAGTAAATCTGCAACCATATCTTGTGTTGGGCAGTATTCATATTTAAAAATCCTATCTTGACTTAAATTCTTTACAAAATAATATTTTGTGTCAATATGCTTTGTCCTATTACTAAATTTTTCCCCATCTATAAGTTTTAGACAACTTTGATTATCTTCAAAAATTGTTATTGGATTATCTATTCTAACATTAAAATCTTGCAGTAATCGTCGTAACCATGTGCCTTCTTGTACAGCTTCTGCTAAAGAAATAAATTCTGCTTCTGTCGACGAAAGTGAAATACATGATTGCTTTCTACAAGTCCAACTTATTGTGCCTCCATTGATTTTAAAAATATAGCCACTATTTGACTTTCTATCTATTTTATTTTGTGCCCAATCTGCATCTGCATATCCGTGGATATCATTTTCTTTAGTATTATTGTCGCTTAATTTTAATTGCAAATTTAATGTTCCCTTCAAATATTTAACAACCCTTTTTGCTTCAATCCAATCAATTTTCGTGGGTTTACTTGTTTTTCTGCTTAAAATAGATACACTAGCTGATATATCTGGTCTTGTATTTACACTTATATACAACAAACATCCAATTAATTTCTGATACTGCGTGTTGTTAAACAGTTCTTCTCCTCCTATGTTTGTTGTAAAATATCCGGTATCTAGAGGAATATTGGATATTTTCGCATTTTCCAAATTAAATAATTTTATTACTTTCTTGATATAATTCTTCTGACTTATGCTAAAATTTCCTTCATTGTCTCGTTCAATTTCTAAACCAATAAAATGTTTTACTTCTCCTAAATTATTTATTTCATATTTGCTTCCAATATTTTCTCCAATTTTTAATATTTAATTTTCTGTATTTGCGGCAATGAGAATATCATCTACATATATTAAAATATAACACCAATGTCCATCAATGCATTTCATATATAAACATTGATCATTTTTGCTTTGAGTAAATTTTTGATCTAGAAGTACTTGATGAATTGCTTGATTCCAAGATCTAGCCGCTTGTTTTAGTCCATACAAACTTTTATTTAATTGGCAGACAAAATGTTCTTTATTTTCTTCTTCAAAACCGGGTGGTTGCTTCATGTAAATTGTTTCCTTCAGATCTCCATTTAAAAATGCTGTTTTTACGTCATAATGGAAAACTTTCATCTTTCTCTTTCCAGCAATTGATAGGAAAGTTTTAAAAGTTGTTTGTCTGATAACAGGTGCAAATACCTCGTCATAATCAGAGCCATATTTTTAAAAATATCCTTGTGCTACTAACCTTGCTTTATATTTAGAAATTTTTCCATTTTCATCTTTCTTAATTTTAAAAATCCATTTACAACCAATCGCTTTTCTGTTAGTAGGTAATTCAATTAAATCCCAAGTTTGTTTATTTGTTAATGATTGCATTTCATCTTTCATTGCATTAATCCATTTTATTCTATCTTCTGATGATAATGCTTCTTTATATGTTTTCGGTTCTTCTTTTTCTACTTGAACTATATTTATTTCCGAAGTATATCTTATTGGTGGTGTACCCTTATTACTTCTTAATGATACTCTTTTGTCTTGATTATCATTGTTTTCTGCTTGTTCTAGTTCTATTTCTTCTTCGATGTGTACTTCATCGTCAATTTGATTCTTAATTTTAGTATTATCTTCTTTTGACTGAAGATTTATATTAACTTTTAAATCTGAATCTTTTTCTTTATCTTCATTATTTGTATTTAAGAAAATAACATCTCTACTTATTGTTATTTTATCATTTCTTTTATCGAGTAATCTGTATCCTTTTGAATGTTGATCATATCCAACGAAATACAATTCTTTTGCTTTTGAGTCCAACTTTCTTCTTTTTTGTCCTGGTATATGAACAAATACTTTTGCTCCGAAAATATTTAAATGATGTAGATCAGGTTTCTTTCCATTCCATTCTTCAAATGGTGTTGTACGAGTTCCCTTAGTTGGTAACAAATTTTGTAAATAATTTGCAGTAGTAATAGCTTCTCCCCAATATTTCTTCTCAAAATTTGAACCAATCAACATACATCTCACCATTTCTACTAGATATCTGTTTTTTCTTTCTGCTACCCCATTTTGCTGCGGAGTATACGGTGTTGTATACTGATGATGTATACCTTCTTCTTTAAAAATTTTAATTAACTCTTTATTTACATATTCTCCGCCTCGATCGGAACGTATTACTTTAGGTGCACGCGAAAATTTATTTTTTACCGTTTTCACGTATTCTTGTATCTTTTCAGACACTTCAGACTTGAATTTTAATAAATAAATAACTGTATATCTACTAAAATCATCAATTATTGTTAATATGTATCTTTTACCACTTGGAGTAAATGTTTCCATTGGCCCACAAACGTCCGAATGTACAAGTTCTAGTATTTCTTTTGATTTATTCTCTGATTGTTTTGGAAATGGTTTTCTTGCTAGTTTTCCTTGAACGCAAATTTCACACATATCTTTATTTCTACAGGTAGATAACTTTATTCCGGAAGCAAGATTTTTATCAAAAATACTCTTCACTGCTTGAATATCTCGATGTCCCAAAATTTTATGCCATTCATGTATGCAATGTGTTTTCATTTTCTTCTGTAATATAAAAACTTTTTCTGGTTGTCGCAATTTGTATAGATTGCAACTTAAATATGCTTCAGCTATAATCAGATTGTCTCTTTTGATGAAACATTTATATTTGCTAAACAATACATGAAATCCTTTTTCTGTTAGCTGCCTCACTGATAATAAATTTGATTCCATGTCAGGTACATACAAAACATTATGTATAGTTTTTGATATTTCTTTATTCTGTGGATTTATAAATTTAATTACACATGTACCTTTGCCTTGCACAGAAACAGTTTGACCATTTGCAACATATACTGTTTCACAAACATTGACATCTAGTTCTGTAAAATAATCTCGATTGACAGATATATGACATGTCGCCCCTGAATCAATGAACCAGTCAGTTTTATTTTGTTTTTCTTTATTTATGCCAAAAACCATGTTTCTTTCTTCATTTTCATTATTAGAAATTGAAACATGATTAGCTTTCTGAATCCCTTTATTTGTCTTCCAAGATTTATATTTGTAACAATTTTTCATTAAATGTCCTTTTTTATGACAAAAATAACATTCTCTTTCATCTTTCGTCTTATCGAGGACGAAATTTTTCGTATTCAGTGCTGTTTCTGTTATTTTTTCTTCATTTTTACAACGTCTTTCATAATTTTCTAATAATTTGCTTTTTACGAATTCAATTGTTAATTCTTCTTCTGATTTAGATTCTATAACCGAAATAAGTGTGTCATAACTATTTGGTAAACTACTTAACAACATAGCTATTATCCACTTATCTGTTAACATTTTTTCTCCTAATGCCGTCAACTTTTCAAATAAATTCATCATTTCATTTATGTGATCTTCTAAATTTCCGTCACTTGTCATCTTTAGATTGCATATTTTTCTCATTAAATATACTTTATTACTTAAAGTTGCTTTTTCGTGGTATGCTTGTAAATTATCCCACGATTCTTTAGCTGTCTTGGCATTTCTTATATGAATCAACTGGTTATCTTCTACCAATAAACCAATTGTTGCAATTGCCATATTATCTTTTCTTTCCCATTTATCGTAGTCTTTATCATTTTCTTTAGGTTTTTCAGTTGTAACTACTTTCCATAAATCTTCCTTTATTAACAAAAGTTTAACTTTATATTTCCAAATAGAATAATTTGTATTATTCAGTTTTGAAATTAAAACTTTTGCTGCATCCATTATAATTATCCAATAAACAATACTAAACTGAGCTCAATACAGCAGACGGCCCATCACCTATTAGTTTACTTGCTATTAAAGAAAAATACCCCTTTTATTTTAAAACTTTATTTTGACATAATTCATTTATTATTATATTTTATTTTTACAACTACTTGATATGTTATGTTGTGATGTCATTGAATACATCCAACAATTTCTACCCCAACCAAATACCAGACTGAATTTGTAACCGTCATACCAAATAAAAATTATTTCTCAAAAACCTCTGATGGTCATATTAAATCACTGTACAAAAGGAAAACATCCATCAATGCCAATTGAAATTTAAAATCCAAATTTTAAAAAATTTCGAGACGGTACCTTCGGCAAATCAATCATCTTAGAAGCTTTCCAAATCAACATCCAAAATATTCAAGATCTGACGCCACCTATAAACAAATTCGAAAACATCCAAGAAAATTAAGACATCGAGGACATTATAACTTCATATGCTATTAATCAATTATTGGTACAATTATTTTCGCAGTTTTTGCCAAAAGAAGGTTCTTCCAGAAGAAGAAACGACCATCCAAGGATCAATCTATAGAACTCCAGCCAGGGCCTTCACCCCGAAATCGTCAGTTGAACATCCCCGACGATGTTCCATTCTAAGGAGGGAGGAGTTAGATCACCCGTTCCATAAGAACCGCCGACCGCTGTACATTCCAGGCACAGCCACCACTCTCTTTCCCAACAATATGTAAATTTATACTATGTTGTGTGCATAAGCACTTAGCACAAACTGTAGTTTGTATTCACATTTGTAAGTCAGTTACTGTTGAGAGCTTGAAGTATCAATTTGTATGAAAAATCTATGTAATATCTTTCGTTGTCAAATATCTTTTTTTTAACCGTAAATCACGTTTACGTTATTTATATATATATATATATATATATATATATATATATATATATATATATATATATATAAAAAGTTGTGGAGATGTGCTGAAACATTTTTCTGATGAATACCCAGGCAGCACCGAGCACCTCAAAACGCCGTTTTTGCACCTTTTTTTAGATTCTGGCCGATAACTTTTTTCAATTTGCTTCAAATTGGCTGAATTTTTTTTCTGGTATTCCCAGATCAATACCGAATAAGTCAATATAACCGTCATTAGGGTTTACCCTTTCCTAAAGGCGCAGAAAAAATCCTCAAAGTACCAAAAAATCAGGTTTTTCAGGTATTTTGTTATTCCGTCGATTGGAATCGTTATATTTTGTTTCTGTGTTACATCCAGAACATCAGATTCATCAATTTTATGATCTACAGAACAGTTTCAGATCATATAAGTATAAAGATAGGTGGCAGCACCTAATTAAATCCAATATTTATCGCCTATTTAATATTGATAAATGTTGGATTTAATTAGGTGCTGCCATCTATCTTCATATTTATATGATCTGAAACTATTCTTTATATCATACAATTGATGAATCTGATGTTTTGGATGTACACAGAAACAAAAATACGGACGGAATAACAAAACACCTGAAAACCCCGATTTTTGGGTACTTTGAGGATTTTTTCTTCGCCTTAAGGAAAGGGTAAACCCCAATGTCGGTTATATTGACTTATTAGGTATTGATCTGGGAATACCAGAAAAAAAATTCAGCCAATTTGAAGCAAATTTAAAAAAATTATTGGCCAGAATCTAAAAAAGGTGCAAAAACGGCGTTTTGAGGTGCTCGGTGCTGCCTGGGTATTCATCAGAAAAATGTTTCAGCACATCTCCACAACTTTTTGGATGGAACTCTTTCATTTGAGACCCTAGAGAACGAAATCTATTTTTTTCGACCCACCCTAATATATATATATATATATATATATATATATATATATATACTCGTATTTATGAACTATCAATGTACTAATTTTACCGAAAATCGACTATAACATTTAGATTAATCAAGTGATCGATTAATCGAATAATTTATTTTTATTGATATCTACACACAGATGATAAACATTTATTTAATTATTAGCCTTTTTGCTGACAACAAATTTCATCAATGTAGTTCTGTCCATATTAACTTCAATTTACCAGGAAAAGTAATCCTCTCTTTTCCTGTTTATGCAGTGCCCATGATTTATTCAACGTTCCCTGCTGTACAGGCCTAGGGTAAGATATAGGAACTCTTACTGCCCACTTCCAGTTGTCTTCATGTCATAGCCGCCGTCTATGACAATGATATTTATGATTTCAGTTTTGAACATCAGGACCAGTCGGAGCAGCGATGATAACGTTACATCTGAACTGTCATGAAAATTCGAGCACGTGGGATGCAGTATTCCCAACCAAATCAAAACTCTCTCTTTGAAGCCTGAAACATCAAACTCATCACAAAAAATCTCTATTGACAAATACTTATAAATGAAGATATTTTCATACATATAAAAATTTTCTTTTCAGATAATTTTCAAATGAAATTAGATCATGAAGAATTTTAATTTTTATTAAAAACAGAATATTATTAATGATCTACATATATTGAAACTTGTAAGAGACAGATCAAAGTAAATTCTTAAAATTATAGATATAGGAGCAAATAAAATCTACATTTGTATCGTACTACGAGGACTCAAAACCACAAAAAAGTTAACTCTTAGGTTGGTAGAATAAGAACCCACATTATTAGATTACTTTTTTATTAACGGGTATATTACTGCTCAAAATTATTTGTATTTATTGCAAAATAGTCATACCTGCGATCAAATTATTAAACATTAAAGACCTATGGTTTCAACATGACGACGACTCTGCCTAAATGGTGAGAAATTTTTTAATTGGAACATTTTGTCGTAGCCATTTGCCATTTGCTTGCGGTGAAAAGGCAGAATTGCATTCTAGGTCACCCGTTCTTACACTAAAGTTTTTATTGGAGATTTTTAAATTGAAAAATGTACAATAGGGATATACTCAAATTTTAAATCAACTAACAGTTCAAATTCACAATATTTCTCAATATATTAGCAATTAATGGAGGAATTAAAAAAATGGTTATTATTGTTTGTTTGTTATTTGGTTTATTTGTTCGATATAATATATTAATTTTTCTGCGATCGTTAAAAATTGAAGGCTTTTTCTTTATTAAATTAAGTGAGTGAAGTGTCATTTTTTAACACTGACACATTTTTCTTATGTTACCAAGACAATCGAGAAAAAATGTCTTTTTACGGTTTGGGAAAACACTTTCGCATAGTTTTGGAAACTAAATTTCATGTAATATATTTCAGATATTTCAGTAGAAAATACAATTTTAATTTGGAATTAATGTTTGTGAAGTGAAAATTACATGTGTTCGAGCAAAAGTTTTGTGTGTATTTTGTGCGCGAAATGTTTTAGTGCGTACGAATAACTTTTTTAAAAACTAACAAAAACGCACTAAAAATATCTATTTCGCACACTAAAATAACTATTTTGTTTATATAGGAAAGTAACATGAATTACAAGCCTGCAAATATTATTACAATAAGAATGCAATTCATATTTTAAATAAAATTTATTCTTATACATTGAAAAGAAAACATCATCTACAAAAATTATAAAAATCCATAGAATTATACACGGTTTTGTATTATAATTTATACAAAAAATACGCTCCTCAAATTATTAGACCAACTAATTGACAAAATTTGTTTATGTCTTGACGAAGCAATTATGATTCCGTACTTCACAAAGTCATTGACGGCTATTCAAAAATTTATAGGTTTACTGAAATATCTATATTTAAACATGAAAATATGTCCGTTTCGAAAGATATTGTATGTCGTAAAACACAATAATTTGTTTCCTTTAATTGAAAAACATAGTTTAAATTGCTATAAAATTTAAATGATGATTTACATCGAAAGTTATAAAATTTATTTCAAAACAAATTTGTACTTTTTGCGCCATTCTATATCTTCATGTATCTAATATCAATGATTATTTTCTTTCGTTCTTCTTGTGTACATTTCCATATGTTAAAAGATATTAATTTTGATTTTAAATAATATTTTCTACCAAATTTACACCTACATACATATTTCAATGTACACTACTACCTAGTAAAATTAATTTATAATTATGTAATAACATTTTTTTTTGTTTGGTTTCAAACGCCACAAAATGAGTCAAAAATAAAATGCAGACATTGTATTATTGTTGGATAGATATAAAGTGGAATATTTCAATCGGTTTTTGAATAATTTTGCGTCCACTCATTAATATTAATTTACTCGTATTTAATGAAAAAATTAAAATACGCATTAAATATTTGTATCTATAATCGCGTGTAAAATTAGTATTTAGTTGGCAGTTTAATTTGGTGTTTCAGCTCGCTATTTTTGTATTTTTCTCTGATTCGCTGGTAATTAAAGAATAGCATTAAGTCTTGGTTTCATAAATATTATAAGTTGTTAAATACTCGTACATAAATATGGCATCACTATTAGTTTTTAATTAATTACAGAATCACATTATGTACATTTAAGAGAATAAACGATCTTTTTGAAAGCCTAGAACTTGTAGGTATGTTGGGTTGTAGTTGTCATTCTAAATAGATATTAATTTGAAAAATGTGGGCTCAAGACTATGGTATCATTAACCGATATAAATAATATTACTGTACCGTTTTATTTATATTGTTTACAAAAATAATGGATAAACATATAATATACTAGCTCGAATGAATAAATCTATACATGCATGAAGCCGATTGGAAAGTAGTATGTAAATTATAGAACTATATTAAAGTAAACATATTTACAATTAAACTGAACTACAATTAAAATACATGTAACCCGATTTTGGGAAAAGTTTTTGGTAATCCTGAATTTTGGCTTAACTAATCTTATTCTAATCCAATTTTAAAAAGGTAATGCGAATCACTTTCCGAAAACTTATTGGTAACAAGATTATATAACAGTTTATCTAAACTTTTCTGAGAATATGATTTAGCTTAATTTAACTAATTCAAAATTCAGCATTTGTAAAACCTTTAAAATTGTACTACAGGAAATTATGGTAAATAAGTTTCTTTGGTAAAGTTTTTATAATTATTTACCTAGCTACTTAAAGAAAAAAATACCTAATTCAGTTTATGTTACTTTCAAAATTAAGTTTAAAAACTTGACAACTTTTAAATTTGATTTTAATATTAATATCTACAAATTTCATTTGATATATTTTCTGTAATGTTTCACAGAATCAATGATAACGGAAAACTCGTTCATATATTAATAAGCCTATGGCATAGTTTTCGTGTGACATGGTGTATACATATATCACAATAGACTACCCGTACCCATGTCCAAAAAGAAAAATCCGGCTTCTATCACGACGGTACATAATGCGATATTTACGACGCGCAATTTTTCACACTCAGTGACACAACAGCGATGGAGAAAGAGAGACTGATAATGCAGGCCTCGATCTGGTGATGTATGTATGTTTATTGTTATGTCGCAACCTTTCGGTCTTCTATAAATGTTCCAATAATGGGATCCTTGCGAGTTGCGATCATTTTTTATTGCAAAATGTTGAGTTAATAATGTGAAATGTTTACCGTCAAAGAACAGTTGGTAAAATGAAAATATAAACGTGTTTTAGTATTTAATTAAATAGATACTGAGAAATTTATAACTAGCCAAAAAAATAATTGTTTATATTATAGTGGTACGCATCTATATCAATATTACTATAATTTTTATTTTCTTAACTTAAAATAATATGTAACAATTTACAAATTTTATCTCTTGCACATTTTTGGTTTACAATATAAGGTATGTGGTGCCTGTTACTATTTATTTACATGACATATAAGTAAAGGAAAGAAGTAGGTTTAGGTTTATTTTTATATTATTGGTTGTTATGAAATATTTGAATTTACTATTTATGTTATTATTATTGTGTTAGTTACTATAAACAAATTGATGAAAAATAAAATATTTTGTGTTTGGTTTAGTTAATTTATTCTACAAGTTTATATAATTTAACAATTATCTTAAATTAATTTAACATTGCTAGACCACGATGTTTACCACCAAACAAATTACATATTGCTAAATCGGAATTTGACAAAATGCTTTTAAAAGGTTTAATTCGACCCTCATCTAGTAATTGGGCTTCGCCACTACATTTGGTAAAAAAAAATGGGGAATGGAGGCCTTTTGGTGATTACAGAGCTTTAAATGTACAAACTGTTCCAGACAGGTATCCCATTCCTCACATACAAGATTTTGCTTCAAATTTAGAAAATACAAATATTTATTCAAAATTAGATTTGGTACAGGATTATAATCAGATTCCGATGGATGAAGATTCTATCGCCAAAACAGCTATCACAACGCCATTTGGACTTTTTGAATATACAGTCATGCCATTTGGATTACACAATAGTGCTCAAACTTTTCAACGGTTTATTGATCAAGTAATTAGAGGGTTAGACTTTTGTTTCGCATACTTTGACGATTTATTAATTGCTAGCAATTCCATTCAACAACATAAAAAACACTTAGAAATTATATTTGGTAGACTACAAGAGTACGGTATTTTAATTAACATAGATAAATGTGAATTGGGTGTAAAACAAATGGATTTTTTAGGTCACACTATTTCTCAATCTGGAATTAAACCATTGAAAAGTAAAGTTGATGTTATTAGTAATTTTCCTCTTCCTAAAAAGCAACGTCAATTGCGTGAATTTTTGGGTTTAATTAATTTTTATCATCGATTTATCCCTGAATGTGCGATAATTTTACATCCAATTAACAATTTATTAGATAATTCAAAAGATAGTGCAGTAGAAATTATTTGGAATGATCAAGCTAGGAAAGCATTTAACGAAATTAAAGAAAAACTTGCTGTCACGACTTGTTTAGCTTTTCCTTCACATACCGCTCAAATCAATATTATGGTAGATGCTTCAAATGTAGGTGTTGGGGCTGTATTACAACAATATAATAATAATAACTGGGAACCTATTGCTTTTTTTCTGTGGCATTAACTGATACACAAAAACGTTATAGTACTTTTGGTCGAGAGCTATTAGCAATATTTTTGGCAGTAAAGAAGTTTCGTTATTTTATTGAAGGTCGACAATTTTATATACTAACTGATCATAAACCATTAACCTTTATTTCTAAAATTAAACAATCAAATAATTACTCTCCTCGCGAAATACGACATTTAGATTACATTTTCCAATTTACCAATGACATTCGTCATGTTTCAGGTAAACAAAACCCTGTAGCCGACGCTTTATCTAGATTGCAAATTACCAGCATTTATAATCACGAAAATATTAACTACGAACAAATGGCTAAATGTCAGAAAGTTGACTCCGATTTACTCAATTTAAAACAAAATAATAGTAGCAATTTAAAATTAATAGATTTTGATTTGCCAAATTCAAAAATTAAGTTAACTTGCGATATTTCTTTAGGTTCAATCAGGCCTTTTGTACCTCAGTGTTTTCTTGAACTCATTTTTGAACACTTTCATTCATTATCACATCCAGGTGTAAAAGCCACAGATAAACTTATTAGTTCTAAATTTGTTTGGCCTTTTATGCATACAGATTTAAAAAACAAAACAAAAAAAATGTTTGAAATGTCAACGTTCAAAAATTACCAGACATACATTTTCTCCTGTTGGACAATTTCCAACACCAACTTCTCGTTTTAGCATGATACACATTGATATCGTAAAATTACCTCCATCAAATGGTTTTTCCTACGTTTTAACTTGCATAGATCATTTTACTAGGTGGCCGGAAGTGATTCCGTTGAAAGACATAACAATCAAAACTATTGCCAGGGCTTTCGTCGAAGGTTGGATTTCTCGTTTTGGAATTCCATCTTCGGTCACTTCTGACAGAGGTCTACAATTTAATTCTGCTTTATTTCAAAATTTATCTTTATTACTCGGATTTCATCCATTGAAAATCCATCTAATTGGACAGTATTCTTACCCATAATTTTATTATGTCTACGAACCACTTACAAAGAACCAATCAAATGTATTGCAGCTGAGTTGGTTTATGGTTCTAAAATCTCCCTCCCTGGAGAGTTTTTACCGAATTCAAATAAATTGAATGACATCAATATTGACTCTTATATGACGATGATTAAATCAGCAATTGGCAAATTTACACCACCCGCGTCACGAAATCAAAAAGAAAAAAATGTACATTCCTCCTGATTTATTTAAAGCAACTCATGTTTTTATTAGAAAAGACTCAATTGGACCGATTTTACAACAACCTTACACAGGTCCATATAAGTTTTAGATCGTTTGAACAAGTTTTTTAAAGTATTAATCAATAATAAAAGCGAGACGGTAACAATAGATAGATTAAAACCAGCTTTTTTGACTTTTATTTAGTTAAAGACACTAACTTGACTCTTATTTTTCTATGTTGACATCTATTTTTTTCCTTTATTATTTATATTGTTTGTTTGTTAATTTTCTTTTTGGGGGGAGTATTGTGGTGCCTGTTACTATTTATTTACATGACATATAAGTAAAGGAAAGAAGTAGGTTTAGGTTTATTTTTATATTATTGGTTGTTATGAAATATTTGAATTTACTATTTATTATTGTGTTAGTTACTATAAACAAGTTGATGAAAATAAAATATTTGTGTGTTTGGTTTAGTTAATTTATGAAATAATGATCTTCAGAAAGGGAGGAAGAGATAAGAAAGACCGATGGGAATGGAAAGGGAGAGTAGTGGAAAAAGTCAAACAGTTCACATACCTTGGCTATACTTTTGCTTTTAACAATAATGAAACACATCACATAAAAGAACGAGTGAGGAAAGCGACAGTAGCCTTGAAACAAATTTGGAGTCTGGGAGAAAGAAAATTTAGTAATAACTACGCAATAAAAATAATGATGTTTGACTATATCATTAAAAGTATTTTATTATATGGAGCTGAGATATGGGGATGGAAGGAGAATGAAATGATTGAGAAGATACAATTAAAATATTTGAAGTGGACATTAGGACTAAATAACACGACGCCAAGTTATATAGTTCTAGAAGAAACGAAGAGACATAATTTGAGTATAGAGGCAGGACTAAGAGCAGTAAAATTTGAAGAAAGTATACGAGCGAATGCATCAAAATCAATACTGCAAGAATGCTGGAGAGATTTGCACAGAAAAGAGAGCCAAAAATTTCAACAGAACAAATGGATGAAACAAAGAAACCTTTATTACGAGAGGCATGGAATATCTCCAACTGAAGTAGAAAACATCAGACTGAGAGGAGAAGATACCAAGGTGATAATCAAACAGCGAGGAATCGACCTACAGAAACAGTGGCAGTACAACAAAATAATAACATCAAATTATAACAACGAATATAGGAAGATTATCACACTCAGCTTACCGAGGTACTTAATTGGAAAAAAGGACAACAAAATTAAAAAATTAATAGCGAGAATGCGATGTGGTAATGAAGAAAGAAGAAATGAGTATTGGAGAGAAAAAGAAGATCGAAACTGCCGAATATGCAAGTTAGAGGAAGAAACAATAGAACACTTCAGAAGGTGCGTAGGATTAAAAAAGGAAGTAAGGAATAGAAGAGAACTATTATATGAATCAGGAGCGGGAGAAGACTGGATGCTACAAATATATTATAAAATGAAATGAAATACGATATTTTGTACTACTTATGTCACTTAGCAATCTTAAAGAGAATTTATTGTAACTAGTAGATTTCAATCCCGTAAGGGAAGGAATTAATAAAATAAATATATTGTTTGTTTGTTAATTTTCTTTTTGGGGGGAGTATTGTGGTGCCTGTTACTATTTATTTACATGACATATAAGTAAAGGAAAGAAGTAGGTTTAGGTTTATTTTTATATTATTGGTTGTTATGAAATATTTGAATTTACTATTTATTATTGTGTTAGTTACTATAAACAAGTTGATGAAAAATAAAATATTTGTGTGTTTGGTTTAGTTAATTTATTCTACAAGTTTATATAATTTAACAATTATCTTAAATTCATTTAACACGTATGTCAATAAATCACAAGGCTACATTTGCAGTGGCATAGCCGCAGTTAAAATGAAGATGTTATTCTACTCTTTCATTGTTAATTATTCACGGCTATCAGATTTACTAACCGCTAAAATTATTTGAAAACATAGACCACGGCTTCAACAAGAATATGTACAATTAAATTATACTTTGGTTCTTACAAAAGGTCCGGGTGCAATATGGATAAGTGGGGTTCTTCTTTATTTCAGAATAGTGTGAAAGATGTTAAACAGTGTATGACGCTAGATTATACCACTTCGGTGACAGGAAGAGCCGGGAATCCAAGCCATCTTCGGTGACGCGGTGCAGAAAGCAACCCACGCCAGCTTCGGTGAAGAGGTAAATAAACTGCTGGCTCTATGGAACTAAAGATTTTAATTGTCCACACCTCCCACTAAACGCTTCATAATCAAGCTCTTCTAGCTCTGCTATTGCTGCTGGCCACCTTCCTCACAATCAACTTTAGGCTCGACCATGGCTGCTAGTATTACCTTACCTTATGTCACCAAATATTGTTAATTGAAATTCTGATTCAATGTCACGTTAGTTTTAAGGGATTGTTACTTTCTCACAAGAGTAATAATCATATTTTAACGACGATACTAAATTTACTAAATTATCATTCCTTGATAATAAAATTATGCACTAGATATGTTAAATATAAATTATCATTTTGAAAGACGGCCACAATGATTTAAATCTAAATTATTATAACTATTCACTGATAAATAAACTATTACACTGCGGCTCGGTGAGTGCGGACCCTGTACTGTAATTGGAATTAAATTTCTGTTGTACAGCGTAACATAAATAAATAAATAAATAAAGTATTTGCTATTAATTCTTTATGTATTAAAAAGAATGAATTTGGTTAGGGCTGAAATAAAATATTAAAACCAGATATAAATCTAACCCGTCTAATTACTAAACTAAATACTACAAGTCAACGTAAGGATGGCGACGGAGCGGATGCTGCCTCAGCGGTACTCTGGTGCGCGGTTAGCCAGCTGAAAAGAGAAATAACATAAGAAGTTACTCAGTGAGGAATCAACTGCCACCACACACACAACCACAATCACTCAACAGATGATCGCTCGAAATAACACATACAACAACACGTCACTCTGAGAGTCGTCTCAAGGACAGCGCCAACCAGAGTGACCAGAACCAGTGCTCAATACCCACCCACCGGATTGCCTAACCTGGGCACCGGGAGTGTGGATTGAAAGCCAAGTAGAAACCCACACTCCACCCGCAATCGCGGGGTGTTAGCGAAACGTTGGGCACCTCCTGAGTTAACACTATAGATGGCAGGCAGGGCACCGTTGGCACGAGGGCTAGCGCAGGGGACTTCCCTGGAGTGACCGCAGCATATACAAGGAATAGGATGACATACTCATACACCACGTGTGGTAACACCACTTGACTCAACTCACCAATTCGTTCTCAAGCAATCTCCCTCCTAACACAACACGATATACAACCACTCACTGTCAAATCTCACCATAAACTGGAATGAAATGCATAGTTAATTAGCTATTTAAATGAAGTTCTTATCCCACAGCACTCGTAATCCACCTAGACGCTAGAATGAAGTAGAAAACATAATCAATTAAGAAATAAAGACCTTACGTTTAAAAATTACGCTAACATATGTAAAATTGCAATAAATATAATTATTACTATCTCGACACCCATAAAGGGTACTTAACAGATTTAAACTTATTATTATTATTATTATTATATATATATATATATATATATATATATATATATATACTATATATATACTACTACTACTAGGCATTGGTTAACAGACATAAATGAAACCTCCTAAAGGACATTAGTTACCTATGAAGGAAATCCTCCATATTATTCGTAATCAATAATACATATTAAAATACTAACATGGGGTAGTTGGCTCCGTGGTATCGAGTCGGCCTGTGGATCTTGAGAACCCTAGTTCGATCCCCACAGCCGACAAACAATTTATATCAAAATATATCACTTACCGAGATCTGCTTAGGCGGAGGTCCACACCCAGGAATGTTTAAGAGGCGTGATAATATATTTATTTATTTTTATTTAAAATACTAACAATGTTATTAACTAATGCTAATCCACCGTGATAAAATTATTCAAAGATAAATTACTATCAAATTATTGTGAGAATCTAATTTATAGATAATGTTTGTTTAAATTCTATATAAAAATGTATACTTGTACCAGGAACGTGATTTTGTTTCTCTTCTTGTAGGTTTTGTTGTATTTTCTTGCGGAGGGTAAATACCAGAGAGCTAATTTACTATTTATTTTAAGACAGAACTTTGAGATAAAATCATTCAGTTCGTTCTAAATTCAAAGACTAGTTTCGCTAATTATTTGAATTCTAATAAACACACAAGATATGACGTCATCGTCATGTGTTTTTGAAGGAATTTTTATCTTTTATTTAACGCAACCTTTCCCAAATTTTTGGACAATTGACTACTACTACTTTCTATTACGGACGTTTTGAGAGTTAAATTTATTTGAAATACTAGACAATCACAAAATTCATACAATTAAGTTTCATTATTGAGAGTATTTTACCTTTACCGATATGGCACTGTTACAAGAATTGATACCATTGTTGATTTGCATTTATCCAGAAAGAAGGGCGGTATTATTACAACATTATAGTTCAGAACCGTTGAACCCAGATATTAAAATCTGTCTACGAAATTGCTCTCCTGCCAATTTGTTTCTATTTTCGCCTCTTTTACCACTGTGGTAATGTATTTGTAGTTAAAATTGAAGAAGTAAACAGCTCTAAGTATTCGCTAGATTGTTTCAAATAAGCTACGTTTATTTTAACTCAAGACTGTTATCTACGTGGCCAAACTGTTTGAAAGCGTTTACATTTAGTACTGGTCCTGTTGAAGGGCAAATATGTGCCCCAAACGCGGTCTTAATATTTTGCAAAATCAAATTTAACAATGTAAAAAATAGATAGGGTAGATGGCTCAGTAGTATCGAGTAGGTCTGTGAATTTAAGATTCCAACAGCCGATCAACAATTTTCACCAAATTAAAACTACCCCTGTGGCTCCCCCTTCACTAACATCTTTGGGGGCCGAGATTTGACAACTGTATATGTGTATATATCACTTATTAAGATCTGCTATGGTAGAGTGCCGCACCCAGGATTGGGTAATTATTTTGAAAATATATTTATTTATATTTATTTTTAAAATCCTTACCTAAAAACAATAATAGGGTCTAAAAGTAATTAAAATAATAGGCAAAGAATAAACAATTCAATCGCATAAGATGATTAATTATTATTTCCAGCAAAATTTTGCTATTTTGATTTGTTTGGAAAATATATGTGCATTTGGTTTGTTAATAATGTTTTTAACATTTTAAAAGTTATATCTAAATATTGTTTATTTTTGATCATTACTAATTATATTTTCCAAATTTTATTTTAACTGAATAACGAGGGAGCGAAATGTAAATTCGCGCACCGATGACTTAATACCCAAAACGAGCACTACTTACATGTGCAATGTCTCAATCATACCATCATCCAATTACAAACTATGAATCAATACTAACAGATCTCAATTAACTCACAAGGGAATTTGTCTACGATTGCACAGCAAAGCTTGATTAAATAAACGGAGCGCTCTAAATAATTGCACCCACTGACAAGAGAGACATTGAGACATTATTATGAATTTAAGGCCGGTTTTTCATCTCGGGATAAGTACTCGAATACTATTAGCAGGATAATTCAAAATTTATCCATCAGAAATTAGCATTCAGAATAATTATTAACAGTTGTCCTTTTATTTCGATGGAATAGTTTCTTTTTTATTTACCCCGCTGATAGTTATTGAGTACTTTACCCGGAGGTTGAAACGTCGGCCCTAAGTATAGATTCATGCTAAAATCTAATTATTCAAAATATTCAGAAACAAGGAAAGAAATTCCATGTCAAAAGTTAAGCCATTTTGATAATACTGTATGACACAACCTCGGAAAATTAAAAGCTTTAGTAATGCAGGAACCGAGTTTGTAGCTCGTTATTTTCCATTACATTCATTAAAGTATAATGTTGTTAGTCAACTTCTAGAATTACATATCTCCCGGCTCGTTCTCGTTTTCTGAAATTTTATTTCGAACAACGTACATTCTATGAACTGGAATTTCTAATCAACAGCGAAATAAAAAAAATCTGTGAATTAAAATCCTTTATAGATTACTATAAGTATGAAGAAAATGTATTGTTTTAATACCAGCTTTTTTAAATGCTTTCTAAGTGCTGTGTACTAAATGTTTCCCGAATCACTGAAATCTGGAGAACTACAATACTTATAATTTGGGTAAAAATATAATTTATTTTCATGCGTAGTACTACTTAAAACTTTGCCTGTATTTATCAACATTTTCAAATTAAAATTAATTGAAAAAAAATTGCGTAACTATTTTAACTATTTTCAGATATATTTTTATTATTATATTGACTTTAATTAACATATGTCGTCGCTCTTAGATTTTCGAAAATTATATTCTGACGTAACAACTAAAGAGACAGTTTATATATAGCTTTAATATAATAATTATTATAATTATTTATATTACAGCACTTCATCAAATAGCAGTTTAGAAAGAGTAAGTAGTACTAAGAAGATATGCTACCTTATACTATTTTTTATTGAGTTATAATAATCACAATGAATAATTTAGCCATATCGCAAAATCAAATCACGTACATAATTTGCTATTGCGATTATAACCAAGTTTAGTAATTAGAACGTTAAAATTAACACCAAAACCAAATAGAATACAATTGAATAATTTTAACAATTCTGGAAAAGTACATTGTTATATATATAGCCCCTGACATTAGTTTATCTCCGTTATCTTGTATTTCTTGAAATTAATGAAAATTTGTTCTTCACTTGGGAGAATAACGCGACGGGAGATGAATCATTTCTAACAGCAACATTTGTTACATGGTCTCGTCTCTAGATCTACTACAGCTTGTATTACTGGTTAACAAATTATCTTAACTTTGTTAGGTTTCATATAACTGACGGGATATATCAGTTTCCTTATGGCGTTATGAAATTACTGAAATCAGTGACAAAGTAAAACATAATTTACTAGACCAAAACAATATAACATGCAGAACAGGACAGCATAAATAAATATATCACCTGACCATACTGTAATGGCATATCTTGAAATTCTACATAATAAGAATAATTAAAATTATTAATACATCCGAAATAGGAAGACGAGATTAGATTTAAATGTTTTATTTATTATAGCTACCTGTATATAATGTAATATAATTATGTACGTTTGAAAAATAGTCTTAGTTTTTGGCATTAAAACATGTCGAACGATGAAATTTTGTGATGATAATATTGTTTGTATGTTATTTAAAAATTTAAAGTATAATTAAAATAACACATGTAATTTTTTTAATACAAAGTTTTTGAAATACTATGCAATTAATAAAATAGTTTTTTGTCAAAAGAATGAAGAGAGCGATAATCGGTATGCTCGTGATGCAAATTTCGATATATTTCAAAGTTCAAATACACTCACGGAAAAATATAATAGGTACAATAAAAGTAATATTTTATTTGTTTAAATGAAAATTGTAGGAAAATTTAAATTATATTAATTGTTTGTGTGGTTGGCACACAATAATTCAAAGAAAAATATAGTCAATGACCAATTGGACGTAAGTTCCTCCCCTCTTCTTAATATTAATTTTATCATATAAGTGTTGTATTTTTGTAAAACCATTGTATTATTACCTGATGAAGACTGAAAAGTAGAAACGCGTCGTATAAATAAAAAAATTTATGTGAAATATACCAAGTGTTTTAATTTTATAATGGAAAATGTTTCACCAATTTATAGTATATTATATAAATAATAATTTTCCCTAGACCATTGATTCTTTCTAGAATTATTTTTCGAGTATATTTCAATGCTCGCGGACAGATTCGGCAAGAAAACGACACCAACACAAAAAATAAAGGTAATTTAGGTTTTAAATTTTGCAGAATCAAATTATGGTAGAATAATATATCCATGGCAACTTGTGTCAAGTAAATAAAATTGACGGTAGGTGGCTCAGTGGTATCGAGTCGGCCTGTGGATCTTGAGAACCCTGGTTCGATCCCCACAGCCGACAAACAATTTTCACCAATTTAAAAAAATCTACCCCTGTGGCTCCTCCACCACTAATATCTTTGGAGGCCGTGATTTGACGGCTGGTAACCGCACTTCACGCGAAAAAATATATCACTTACCGAGATCTGCTTAGGCAGAGTGCCACATCCAGTGATGGGTAAAAGGCGTGATGATATATTTATTTATTTATTTATTTGTAAAAAACAATATTTAAATGTCAACTTGGCATTTTTGATTATCATTTAATTAATAAATAAGCTTATTTGACCTTATACTCGTATATATTTTTGTATTTATTTATTAATATAATACAAACACTATAAATAAGTCCAAATAGGCTACTGTTTGGCCCTGTATATAGTATTTGTAATTTTCATATATATATATATATATATATATATATATATATATATATATATATATATATATATATATATATATATGTGCTACGGTAGAGTACCACACCCAGTAATGGGTAAAAGGCGTAATGATGTCGTTTGTGTGGCCGTCACGGGCAAGAATCGATCCCATGACCTTACAGTAGTTAATCAGGCCCTCAACCCTTGCGGCCATCACGAGGGACCAATAATATATTTATTTTTTTATATATATACGAGGTCTAAAAAGTACCCGACCTTTATTGTTTTTGCGGAAACCTGATAGATTTTAATCAAGCGGGCTTGCATGAGCACACTTAAACCTTCGTGCGAATTCGTGAATTTTTTTCTTGCTTGTCGATAGCGTTTGTTGCTGGCAAGCAGCATTTGAGTGATGTAGTGTATAATGCTCTCGTCGGTTTCCCATTGCAAGGAATATATATATATATATATATATATATATATATATATATATATATATATATATATATATATATATATATATTGTGACGAAGTGTGCTCGTCACAAAGATTGTTATATAGATCACGATCGCGGAAACGCCTGTATCTCGCGAACGCAACACCTGAGAGACGCGAAAAATCAACACCGGGTTCACAAGTAAGACGCGCATCGGAAAATTGCTAATTAAACTGGATCACGGACCGGGTAGACCAGTTTCCGTTTATAACCAATCCGCCCTATATGTTAACATAGGACGGACAAACTTTGACACCCTAGGACCCGTTTAATTAACAAAACAGTATATAAACCGCGCTGCCGAGACAGCCAAGACAGTCAGATATCACCTGTGAATGCAATCGACATCTCTGCTACCGTCTTCCCGTCACCAGGCCACACCGACTTCTAGGTAAGAAAAGCACTCCTGTTTATTTACCGTACCGTACTGTGCTTCCTCGAGGTCTCGTGCCACTTTCCGTTTGGAACTCTTGTGCGATCACCGAACCACTCACATTGGCGTCTGTCGTGAGCGATCCGAGACGTTGCTGTGGGCCGTTTGCGTTACAAGCCGGAGCTCCCACCGTAATTTCGCGACTTCGTCGCGTGCCACCTTCCGTTTTAGGAACTCTTGTGCGACCACCGAGCACATCACTTTGGCGTCTGTCGTGAGCAATCCGAGACGTTACGGTGAGGAGTTTTGCGTGTACGGCCGGAGTTCACCACGTCGAATTCCGCGAGACGCGTCGCGGAATCGTTTCCGACACACCAGCCGTCGTCCAGGGAACCCCATCGTCGCGACGCCCGGCGTCGATTTTCCGGAAAAGTGAAAAACCACTCATCGCGATCATTACGAGTCGACCAGCCGCTATTACGGGAACCCCACCGCCGCGACGCCCGGCGTCGATTTGTGACCAATCCGCGATTTCGCCGTTTCAGAACCTGCAGGTCTACACCGCGGGCCCCGCGGGCGCTCCGGACATACCGGCGTCCCGACGCCGGGCGTCGTTTTCCCAAAAACGTCACCTCTGTATTCCCCGATCCCGCCTCAGTATATCCTACACCTGCTGTTAAACAATGACATTTCTGTAGTGACACCTGTGCTTAATAAAGACTCAATTCGTAATTTTTTACCAACTTTGTGTTTCTTTCTGAAAACCCTATTGTCTCCGAAACCGCTATCCGACCGTTGGCGCCCGAGCAACCTCACGCCAACATTTTGTCGACGAGTCCGCCATAACTCGTCACAATATATATATATATATATATATATATATATATATATATATATATATATATATATATATATATATATATATATATATATATATATATATATATATATATATATATATATATATATATATATATATATATATATATGTAAGCTTTGTGTACACATACACGCATATGCGTCTTCGATGATGAGACGTTTGAGAGATGGCGCCACTAGATGGACATGAGAAGCAGCTGTCAAGAAAACAGAGAAAGAGAGAAATAGAGAGATAAAGATTTTGAGATTTTGAGAGAATAACTAAAACTAATTAAGTTATAAATCAAGATTTGTTCAACAACTGATTGACGGAAAAGTAGGAGCATAAACATTTAATTGTTGATTCTCTTATTTTTAGACGCATCAAAGTGTGTTTATTGCTTCAATAGACCTTTTATATATATATATATATATATATATATATATATATATATATATATATATATATATATATATATATATATATATATATATATATTATAAATCAACAATTACTACGTTTGTGGAAAAAAATAGAAGAAATGGCAAAACTACAGTTTGAATGTGAAATGGCTGCTGATGAGGACCCAAAGTCAAACATCATTATAATCAAATCTATAACCGATGAAGATGGAAAAAAATTCCACATTCCACAATGTTATCAGTCATACAAACAACATCCAGAACTTATAAAACTACCAGAATTCAAAAAAGTTGCAAATACATTAAAAAAACGTGGACAATGCAGAAATGTATGGATAAACCTAAATGATGAAATCCTACCACTCTATAAAGATGAAAGTGGAAATATGATAGTCAAGGACTTTTTACTAGCAGATATTTCTACCTCAGAACAAACTGCACCAAGCACTTCTGCAAAACAAATAGATGAAACCTTAATAAAACTTCTTGAAAAATTGTGTGAAAGAGAAGAACCTGCAAAAGAGAGTAAAAACAGAAATTTGAACAAGCTGTGCGAAAAATTTGTTCTTGATAAATTTGAGGGAAAAAAAGTAAGTGCAAACCAATGGTTACAGACATATGAAAGTGAATGTGATAGATTGAGTATTGAAAGCGATGTTGAGAAAATTGAAGCTCTGAGATTATTCTTAGATGATGCAGTAAAGGATTGGTTTAACTCTATGTTAATCAAACACACATTAAACTCGGAGTGGAGAACATGGAAAGAAAAGTTTTTACAAACTTTTGCAGATAAAGGTTGGTCATCTGTCACTTATGCAGTGAACTACAAATATTTAACCGGCTCAATTCTGGAGTATGCACTAAAAAAAGAACATTTATTACTGGAATCCAATAAAAATATGGATAATAGAACTTTAGTAGATCTGATTGCTGATGGAGTACCAACGTTCGTTAGAAACAAAATTGATAGACAAGATACCACAACTCCTGTTAGATTATTCAGTGAGTTGAGAAAATATGAAAACATTGGAAATAAATCAAACAAGATAAATGAAAACAAACCTAAGATAATGAAAACAGAAGCAAGATCCAATTTAAAACAGCCATGTAAAATTTGTGAGAGCAAAGGAAAAAAAAACAGATATCATCCCGAAGATTTGTGTTGGTTCAAAGAAGACAAAAACAAAAGCACAAATAAAAATAGAATAACTAATACTATATTAGAAATTGACAATACAGAAGATCCAAAAAACTAGATTTCCCCCCACTAATTGAGGTTAAGGTGATGCTAAATGAAAATACTGAATGCAGAGGTATTTATGACCCTGGTTCAAATATCACACTAATTAACTATAAATTGGTAAAAATAAAAAATTTGATGAAAGAAAATTTTAGTAGTACAATAAAAACAATTAGTGGTAGGGGTAAAACTAATGGCTTGATAAAAGTAAATGCAAATATACTAAACGTTAAAGATAAAATCGATGCATTTGTGTACAGCAATGATGGATTCAATTATGATATGATCTTAGGACTAGACACGATAAAAAGATTTGGATTGACCCATGATAGGAATTTAAATATCCAATTACAAAAAGAAATAATGTTCAAAGCAGATAATGATAATATATCAAAAGATGAATTATATATTGGAATCAAAAACAATAACAAAAATAAAATACAAAATAAAGAAGAAATTGAGATAAAAAATGTATTTGATCAATTTCAAGTAAATTTCAATGAGGGTATAAATATAAATGAATTCAATATAGATATTGAACATTTAAATACTAACCAACGAAATAAGATAAATACCCTATTAGACAATTATAAAAGCATTTTCGCAAAAGACAAGTATGATGTGGGTAAAGTAAATAATTATGAAGCTTTTATAGACCTACAAGTAGATAAATATTGCTACAAAAGACCATACAGATGTTCGTTAGAAGATAAAGCTGAAATTGAAAAACAAGTAGCTCAATTATTGAAACATAACTTAATTGAAGAATCCTACAGCCCATTCGCAGCACCAGTCACTTTGGCTTATAAAAGGGATGAAGGAAAGAGAACTAGACTATGTATTGATTTTAGAGATATAAATAAACTAATAGTACCCCAATCGCAACCTTTCTGGTCCATACCGTTAAGAATTAGAGATAGAAATAAAACTGGATTTGTAACACAAGAAGGTCATTATCAATGGACCTGTTTACCTTTTGGATTAAAAACGTCCCCAGCAATATTTCAAAGGATTTTGGTAAATATAATTAGAAAATACAACTTATCAAACTTTGTTGTAAACTATATAGATGATATAATGATTTTCTCAAAAACGTTCGAGGGACATTTAGACCAGTTAAAACAATTATTAGATGCCATTGTGAAAGAAGGATTCCGTCTAAAACTCACAAATTGCAGATTCGCAGCAAACTCTGTCAAATATTTAGGTCATATTATTACGGAGAATACTATAACTCCTTTGAAAGATAATCTCAAATCTATAATAGACTTTCCGACACCACAAAACAGGAAACAAATACGACAATTCCTAGGCAAAGTGAATTTCTATGGAAAATATATACCCAATGTTTCAATACTACTCGATCCTCTCCACAACTTGCTCAGAAATAATGTAAGATTCGATTGGTCATATAATTGTAAAATTGCCTTCAGTAAAGTGAAAGAATATTTGTGCTCGAAACCAATTCTGGCCATCTATAACCAAAAAGCTCAAACTGTTATCTATACAGACGCGAGCATCAAAGGTATCGGAGCTATCTTAAAACAAACGCAGAAGGACGGTACGCAAAAACCCGTAGCCTATTTTTCAAAAAAATTAAGTGATTCACAAAAAAAGAAGAAGGCAATTTTTTTAGAATGTCTAGCTATTAAAGAAAGCTTAAAATTTTGGCAACATTGGCTAATTGGTAACACATTTATTGTCTACACAGATCACAAACCATTAGAAAATTTAAATATAAAAAACAGAACAGATGATGAATTGGGTGACATGACATTATATCTATCTCAATACAATTTCAAAATTATATACAATCCCGGAAAGGAAAACACCGAAGCCGACTGTCTTAGCAGAAATCCTGTTTACGAACACTACGAAAATGAAGAAGATAGATTAAAAACAGTGAATTTTATAAGCATAGAAGATATACAAAATGACCAGAGACATAACATAAGTTTAAAAAACAAGAAATACATTATTATGGAAAATAACATCTATTACAAACAAAACAAAAAGAAAAGAAAAAAAATAGTCTTAAGTGAAGATTATAGTAAAATATTAATAAAGAAAATATATGAAGAATTCTGCCATATTGGAATTAATCAAATAGAAACAAAAATTAAACCATTTTATACAGCACCAAATTTATCAGATAACATAAGACTAATTTGCAAAAGTTGTGATATTTGTATAAAAAACAAGACAAGACTAAATAAAAAATTTGGATTGATGTCACATCTAGGTCCAGCAGGAAGACCATTTCAAGTAATGTCCATGGATACAATTGGTGGATTTGGTGGACAAAGATCGACTAAAAGATATCTACATTTACTGGTAGACCATTTTACTAGATTTGCTTATATCTTATGCTCGAAAAACCAACTATGTAGCTCAAGACTTCATAAAGTTAATAGAAAAGGTTCCGAAGGAAAATGCAATTGAAGTATTACTCGCAGATCAATACCCAGCAATTAATTCAAAAGAATTCACAAATCACCTTAAAGAGAGAAACATTGAATTAATTCTCACAGCAGTAGATGCCCCATTTTCAAATGGACTAAATGAGAGACTAAACCAAACTCTAGTGAATAGAATAAGATGTATGCTCAATAATGACAGTAAAAAGAAGGCTTGGTCGAAGATCGCAGAAGTATGTGTGAATGCATACAATAAAACAGTTCATACTGTAACAGGATTCTCTCCTATATACCTGATGAATGGTGAGTCCACGGACCTACTACCTCCGGAATTGAAAATTATAAGCGACTGTTCTAAAAATCTAGAACAAGACCGAAAGATAGCACTGCTCAGATCAAACAAATCACACGAATACAATAAAACTTTATTCGATAAAAACAGAATAAAGCATGATCTTCAAAAAGGTGATATGGTCTATGTAATAAATGGCAATAAACTAAAAAAAATGGACGAAATAAGAATTGGCCCTTTTGAGATAGAAGAAAAAATTTCGGATTCAATTTTTAAAATAAACACTGGAAGTGGTAGAAAATCCATGAGCTTATACCATGTCACAAAGCTCATTCCCATGGCTGAATAATTCGTGATCCTCTAAGCTTAAATTCACTTTTGAAAGAGAATTAAGCGTCTCAAGGGGGAAGATGTAAGCTTTGTGTACACATACACGCATATGCGTCTTCGATGATGAGACGTTTGAGAGATGGCGCCACTAGATGGACATGAGAAGCAGCTGTCAAGAAAACAGAGAAAGAGAGAAATAGAGAGATAAAGATTTTGAGATTTTGAGAGAATAACTAAAACTAATTAAGTTATAAATCAAGATTTGTTCAACAACTGATTGACGGAAAAATAGGAGCATAAACATTTAATTGTTGATTCTCTTATTTTTAGACGCATCAAAGTGTGTTTATTGCTTCAATAGACCTTTTATATATATATTATATATATATATATATATATATATATATATATATATATATATATATATATATATATATATATATATATATATATATATATAAGTTATGGAACAGCTTCCCACAGGAAAGTGCTGGTAACAGCACTACTGCAGCCATGAACCCAGAAGAACTCTCCTATTACATTTATATTATATTTCATTTTGTCTTTGTAAACGTAGTTAGTAAGTCAGTTACAAGTTAGAATCCAGTCTGTAAACACATAAACTTGAGTTGTACTTTATCGTTGTTTAAAAATAATTTTTTTTATAGTAAACTCTAATTCGGTTTACGTAATTGGCGCAGTCACGGTAGGATTCCCAGACGAATTTAAACTAAATAAATCCGTTTCGTTTTAACGATTTACTGGGAATTTGCAACGAAAATCGTCGCTGAGTACTTCGCATCGTCACGAGTGCATATCGTGCCACACCGCAAAAGTCTCCAGCCCTGAGGAACACAGAGCTGCCAGTCGACATCCCAGGACTCCTGTTACGCTGAATACGAAGCAGAAGCCCATGGACAAGCTGATAATATTTCTGTAAGTACTAATGTCCTTTAGAAATATCAGTGAAAATCAATCAGATTCAGAGAATACAGACACAAGTTCAATAGTTTCTTGTAACTCACCAACCCCTAGTATAACAGAAAATAATATAATAGTTGAAAATTTAATTGAAGAGATAAATAATTTAAATATAGCAGAAATGACGACCCCAACACTAAAAAAATAATTTCTAGACATGGTCCCCGAATTTTACGGAGACGCAAAACTCTTATCAAGATTCATTGAAGTTTGTGAGAAGTTAGTGAATACATTCTATAACGTAACTAACCCAAACGACTTCCAAAATGAGTATTTAATGTCAAGCATATTATCAAAAATCAAAGGGGAAGCTGCTTCCAATATTGCAACTTGCACTATTTCTAGTTGGGCTGTCTTAAAAAAGGCTTTAATTGATACTTATTCTGATAAACGCGATTGTTATACGCTTAATATTGAAATGTCTGAATTAAAACAGAACAATGAATCCGCGTTTGAATTTTATAATAGAGTTAAAGAAGTTTTGAATTTGCAAATCGCGTATATATCCACGCAAATAAAAGCTGAAGAACAAGCCGTTCTAATAGGATATTTTCAAAATTACGCTGTAAGAATTCTCTTAAGAGGGCTTAAAGAGCCCTTAGGTAATTTAATGCGCACTAAAAATCCATCAGATATGAACACCGCGCTTAATATGTTAACCAACGATTTTCAAATAGATAGTTACTCACGCACACATCAAAAATTTAACACAAAACGAAAACAATTTATCAATAACACACATAACAGACCACCGTATAGACAATCCCCTCAATTAATGTACCGACCGATTCCACATAATACCAATCAACACCAACATAACTTCCAACACCAGAATGCAAAACAAAATAACGTATTCAAATCTAACCCTAATCAAAAATTCTCTAAACCTACACCAATGACTATCAGTACACGGCAAACATTTGCACCTAAACCCGGACATGCAGGCTACAGTTCAGGTTACAATCAACCGCGATCTCAACAATTCGCATACCGTCAATACCCACAAACGCAACAGAGACAAAACTTTACATTCGAAGAACTTCATAACACAGAAGTTAATGACATAAACGACGAACCAGACACTGACGAGCACAACATTGCTAATTACCAATCAAATGTCGATACCGAATATTACGAACTAGAATCAGACTCCGATCCAAACTATTTTTTAGAAATAGCCGCCTCGGAAACGCCATCGAACTAATGAATCTTGCCTATAATCAAAGCGAGCTACCTTTCCTTATTTTTCCAGAACATAACTTAAAAGTCCTACTCGACACAGGAAGTACACGTTCATTCATTGAACCAGAAATTGCAAATAAATATTTTAATAGTGAAATTAAATATGATCCTTTCAAAATTACTACTGCACATGGAAACTCAACCGAAAAATTCAGCTTAGTACTACCCTGTTCAAAAATATTCAAAAAACATAATATTAATCTTAAATATTATTTATTCGATTTTCATAACCAATTTGATATTCTATTAGGACTAGATAACTTAAAAACATTAGAAGCGATCATTGACTTAACACGCGATAAGATAATAACACCAACAGCTGAGATAAAAATTCACTATCACACTGTAACACCGCGTCCTCACTATGTCACGATCCCACCTAAGTCTGAGAAGATAACAAAGTTCTATGTTGATAACATTGAAAATGGCGAAGTGTTTGTCCCGGAAACACATATTAATAACATCATAATCCCCGAAGGTATCGCAAAAATCGAAAATAATGTCATTTACTACCCAACGATAAGTCCAAGCGAAAAAGAATATATTATAGACACCACAAATAATATCTGTGCTGAATCGTTAGAAAATTTTGAAATTAATAATATCAATCTTAATTTACAAAATTTAAATAATAGCTTTGATTTTTCTAAAATACGAACTGGTCACATGAATTCAGAGGAAAAATTCGCAATCACGAAACTAGTGAAAGAGTACACCGATATTCATACGGAAGATAAGTCGTTATCTTTTACGAACGAAATAAAACACCACATAACGGACAAACGATGAAATCCCGATTTATTCAAAAACGTATAGATACCCGGAAGTACATCGCAATGAAGTAAAAGATCAATACAAAAATGTTGAGTCAAAATATTATTAGGCCGTCACATTCCCCCTGGTCATCCCCTGTCTGGATTGTACCGAAAAAATTAGATGCAACGGGAAAGAAAAAATGGCGCATCGTTATCGACTATCGTAAATTAAACGATAAGACAATTGACGATAAATACCCAATCCCGAATATTAACTCATTACTAGACAAACTTGGCAGATGCCAGTACTTCACAACCCTAGATTTGGCCTCCGGTTTCCACCAAATCGAAATGCACAAGAACGACATTCAAAAGACCGCGTTCAACACTGAAAATGGACATTATGAATTTCTCAGAATGCCATTCGGTCTTAAAAATGCACCCGCCACCTTCCAGCGCGTTATGAACAATGTATTAAGGGGTTTAACAAATGAAATTTGTATTGTGTATCTTGATGACGTTTTAATATTTAGTACCAGTCTACAAGAACACATGGAAAACTTAAGAACTGTTTTTAAACGACTTCAAAATGCTAATCTAAAAATCCAGCTCGATAAATCCGAGTTTCTTCAAAAAGAAGTTGCATATTTAGGCCATATAGTAACTCCCGAAGGCGTCAAACCTAACCCTGATAAAATTAATGCAATAAAGAATTATCCATTACCAAAAACCACAACGCAAATAAAAGGATTTTTAGGATTATTACGATATTATCGAAAATTTATTAAGAACTTTGCTAAACTCACCAAACCATTAACTAAATGCCTCAAGAAAGGCGTAGAGATCAAAATTAATGACCCCGAATATGTTAAATGCTTTAATACTTGTCAAAATCTACTCGTAAATGAACCAATCCTTCAATACCCGGACTTTACTAAACCATTTAATCTTACAACCGACGCTAGCAACCATGCAATTGGTACTATTTTATCCCAAGGTAATGTTGGCTCAGATTTACCTATCTCATATGCTAGTAGAACTCTAAATGATTCGGAACAAAATTATTCGACGATCGAAAAGGAATTACTCGCCATAGTTTGGGCAGTAAAATACTTTCGACCTTATCTTTTCGGCAGAAAATTTAAAATCATAACGGACCATAAACCATTACAGTGGTTATTCTCTCTGAAAGAACCCAACTCTAAATTAGTAAGATGGAGATTGAAATTGGAAGAGTTCGATTATGAAATTTTGTATAAAAAAGGAAAATTAAACACGAACGCTGACGCTTTGAGCCGCATTCCATGTAAAAATGAAAAACTTGTTCAAAATTCAAATACTGAAGAAGATTCATCACCTTCGACTCAGTATAAAAATTATTTAGACAGTAAACTAACAACATCAGATAAAGAGTATAAAATCTTTGAAGTAGAAGCAGACCTCTTTGATTCACCCTGTAACGAAAGTCTAGCACATTGTGTTAGCAAAGACCTAGTAATGTTAGATGGAATAGCAAAAGACTTCGCACAAAAATTTCAAAGTATAAATAAACTAAATTATATAATTTAGTTTACCTAAAAGACCAAAATAATAGATTCATTATTTACCTAATAACGAAAAACTATTGTAAACAAAAACCTACGAATCAATATTTATTCTATACCCTTCTAAATCTAAAATCATTTTGCTTGAAAAATCAGATCAAATATTTAAATATACCAAAATTAGGTTGCGGACTTGACCAACTGAATTGGACTAACGTTAAACCTATGATAGAATTTATTTTCAGAAATAGTAGTACAGTAATAACCGTGTATAATAAACCAAATAATAAAATACCACCGTTCGAACTTAATGTTAATGAAACTAAGGATAATTGCGATGATTTCTTTAATTACATGGACGAATTTAATAAACAGTTAGAACAGAATAAAACCAACGAACACGACAACGAATCCTTAATTGTAGAAGTGGACTCAAACGATGAGTCCAACGATAGTGACATTACCGTACATTCCAACCCCGAAAACCCTATAGTTGGAATACCGATCAGTGAATTACCAGTAAATGTAGGTAAAAATCAGTTGATTATTACGGAAGTTGAACATTCACCATCTAATCCAAAAGTAAAAAAATTACACTTAGATAAAATGAGAGTTAATGTACAATTATCCCAAAATAACTTTGAAAATGACGTTGTAAATTTTGTTAAAAATTATGTAGTTCCAAAGGTCGTATATTATTTATATTTCGAACAACCTATATATGAAAAATTTAGTCATATTTTACAGAAACACTTTAAAAATTCTGAAATTAAATTTATAAAATGCAATATTAAATTAATAGATATAGAAAAGGAAGATGAAATCACTAATACTATCCGAAATTACCACGAAGGTAAAACCAACCATCGCGGAATTAACGAGACCCATAATCAGATAAAAAGAATATACTATTGGCCAAATCAAATTAAAACTATTACAGACTTTATCAACCAATGTGAAATCTGTTTAAAATCAAAGTACGAACGTAATCCCTTAAAACTTAAATTTAATATTACACCTACCCTGAATAAACCTTTTGATATCATACACATTGACTCTTTAAGTTTAGAAAACCACAAGTTTCTCACAATAATCGACGCGTTCTCTAAATACGCCCAAGCGTATGAAGTTAGTTTAACTAATGCAATCGAGATAAGTAATAAATTAACAAAATTCTTCTCACACCACGGTATCCCTAAGACGATTATATCAGATAACGGACTAGAATTCAAAAACACTGTTCTACGTGAATTGCTAAGTTTGCACAAAATAGACATCCATTTCATCAGTTCCCAACATACGGATTCCAATGGCCTCATAGAACGGTTTCATTCCACGTTGATAGAACACATTCGCTTATTTAATTTACAAGACCATTTCAAAAATGAAACGATAGAAAATAAAATTCACTTTGGTTTATTAAAATATAATAACACTCATCATACTTCCACAGGTTTAGAACCAACAGAAATTATTAACGGGCACTTTGAAACTAACTCACCTCTTGAAGTAGCATTAGAGAAACAAATTACACAAGACTATGTTCAAAAGCATAAAGAAAAAACAAAATTAGCCTATCAAAATATTAATGAGCGAATGCAAAATAAAAAATCTACTCTACTTAATAAACTAAATGAAAATCGTGAAAATTTACCCAACATACCCGAAACAGCCTATATACAAAATAAGCAAAAAGTTAATAAAACACGCCAACCGAAATTCAAAAAAGAAACTATTAAAACAATAAATAAAAACTTAAAAACGGCAGAAATTAAAACAGATACGAAAGACAGTAGAAAACAGACTAAAATTCACCTATCTAACATTAAACGACCAAGGAAACTTTATAAAACTGTTATTAAAAATCCCAATCTTCCAGGACCATGTACTTCACGTACACGTACGGACTAGACATCAAGAACATTACGAACAACCCTGGACTATTAACCTTAAATCTAGGACAAGCAAAATTACAGACATCCCAACATACTTTCCTTCATTTTTACGACCTGCAACCTATTATCCAACAATATATCAACCTAAAAACACAACACAATAACTTAAAACAAACTATAAATGCAAATGAGATCAGTGCAAAAGAGTTTAGGAACAATGACGGAATCATTACTTACATTCAAAACCTGATAGACGAAAAATTTAGCAACTTACTTATTAATCATGAAAACCATAGACAAAAGATAGGATTAATAAATGGACCAGGATCCATAATTAAATTAATTACCGGAAACCTAGACGCAGAAGATGAAAAGCGATATTCAAAAATTTTTAATCATTTGGAATTTAACCAACATAAATTAAATGAACAATTAAAAGCCCAATATTCCGTTAACCATGTATTAATTGAGAAATTTAATAAAACAATCGAAACGATTAAACATAATGAATTAGAATTGAAATTAAAAATAGAACAGTTGTTGCATATTGTTGTCGGCGGAACCCATAATCTAAATAAATTTAGTATTTATGATATTTACAGTCAACTATACACCTTGTTTAATATGATACTAAACGTAATGCAAGACATAGAAAATTCATTAACCTTTTGTAAACTTCACGCAATGCACCCAAGCATTATCAAAATTAACGAATTTCATTCAGAATTAAATAAAATATATAAAAGTTATAATAACGAATTCCCGTTAGAACCCACTTTCGAAAACATACCAGAAATTGAAAAATTAATTACAGTAAATTGTAAGGTAGATTTAAATAAAATTATTTACTTTCTAGAACTCCCAATAAATTACGAAACTAACTTTGAATTATTCCACCTTATAACCTATTCCTAGTAAACTTGAAACGGAATTTGTGACTGTTATTTTAAATAAAGAATATTTTCTAAAATCTCTTGATGGCCAAATTAAATCTCTAAAGGACAAATGTACTAAAGGAACTATTTATCAATGTCCAAACAAGATCGAAAACACGGATGAGAAGTCCTGCGAAAATAATATCATCCTGCATAACGACAACAAAAACTGCCAATACACTAAAATAAACTTAAAAAGAAACCACATAGCAACCATCGAAGAAATTTACCAATTTCTCATTGTGTTCCCAAATGAAGAAAAGATCCATGCGTCATGTCAACTTGGTGACGAAATTAAACCCATACGAGGTATATTCCTCATTAAAGAAAATAATTGCCAAATTACATTCAGAAACCAAACCCTACACTTTCAAGAGGGAACATTCGGAAGACCGATAATATTAGACGACTTCAAGATAAAATTTGATGAAATACAAGCACCAAGATCGACTGTAGAACTCAACAGCATACAAGACCTGAAACTACCCATAAATAAATTTGAAGACTACGACACTACTGCCGATATCTCAAATTACTCAATATAAGTATTATACGTAATTTTATTTATAGTTGCAGTCACAATGCTTGCAGCTTTCATCAGAAAAAAAATTCTGAAGTCCAGAAGACTCCACGACCATAAACTCCTGCCCAGGCGTTCAACCCCCCAACAGCAGCAACCCCAGCTGAACCTTCCCGGGGAGGCTCAATTTTAAGGAGGGAGGAGTTATGGAACAGCTTCCCACAGGAAAGTGCTGATAACAGCACTACTGCAGCCATGAACCCAGAAGAACTCTCCTATTACATTTATATTATATTTAATTTTGTCTTTGTAAACGTAGTTAGTAAGTCAGTTACAAGTTAGAATCCAGTCTGTAAACACATAATCTTGAGTTGTACTTTTTCGTTGTTTAAAAATAATTTTTTTTATAGTAAACTCTAATTCGGTTTACGTAATTTATATATATATATATATATATATATATACAGGGTGAGTCTGGGAAGACGCCTTCCCCTTTAACTTTTTTATTATTTTAGTAAAATAATTATAGGTTGCTATTTAAAAAATAAATGTTGATAGTCGTATCTTGTAAACCTGACTTTATAAAAAATATCTACATCTGCCATCAAATAGTATATTTAAAATAATAAAACTTTCATAGGAACCATTTTTTTCTATTACTCATAATAAAAAAGTTAAAGGGGGATGGGGCGTCTTCCCAGACTCACCCTGTATATATATATATATATACATATATATATATATATATATATATATATATATATATATATATATATATATATATATATATATATATATATATATATATATATATATATATATATATAAGTGCATTTGTTTTCGTCGCTTCGCCATTATAGTCTTCTGTTATCGTTTATCGTTGCGTCAACCTAAACTCACCCTCAGATGCTACATGTATCTCGTACACAATATCAAACAAGCGGTACACGACAGTCAATTTCATAGTTTCGTATATCAGTCTCTGTCTACTGCGATTGCGGTACAGGGAAATATTATGACTAAGAAAACAAGGAAAGACGATTTGTACGCGACAAGAATGCTGAGAAACATTATACGGGCCAGTAGCAACGAACGCTTTACTGCCTTTGTCAAAACGGCGCTGCAAGAGGGTTTTGTTTGCTTAACACGAATTTTGAACCGGGAATTGGCGCGGTAGCGCCGATCTGTGGAAGGGTAAAATGATGCAAGCAAAATTTACCGTTGTTCAAATTATACTTTTTTCCGAAATTTTGGGTTTATAAAATCTGTAAATTAAACTATCATTGAATTCATAATTTTGTAACGTTTTTAACAATTATTATTTCATCGAAGCCGTATATTTTGGTATTTTTCATGCAACTCCTGTTTGTGCTACGTAGTAGTTTGGTGGCCTTACCGTATCTCAGAGCCACCCCCCACACCGGTGCTGCATACAGTATGATGCTTTGGGCCGTTGCCGCCAGCAGCCTCCGCTTGCTCTCCAAAGGGCCTGACACTCTAGGAAAGAGCCTCTTCAGTGCCATAACTGTCCTGTCGGCTTTCTGCGTTGCGTACTGTACATGCGGCAGGAAGGTCATGTTCCTGTCGTAATAGACACCCAGATACGAGGGTCGTTCAATAAGTCCTTAGAAAATCCAAGAGATGGTGCTCGTAGTATCGAAAATGATTTTTTTCCAGTAAGCAGCACTCCTAACTAGTCAACTGTTAGAGTTTTAGCTTTAGCCGTCACGTAGTTTCATTGTTGTTGTCAATTGTAGTAAAAAACTTTTGATTGTTTATAATAATGGATAAAAGTGAGTTTCGAGCGGTGATTAAACATCTGTATTTAAAAGGCTTAACGCCGAAATAAATTAAAGCTGAGTTGGATGAAGTTCATGGCACATCTGCTCCTGTGTTTGCAACTATTTACAATTGGGTGAATGAGTTTAAACGTGGCCGTACATCCACAAAAGATGAACATCGTTCCGGACGCCCTGTAGAAGTGTCTACCCCCGAAATGATTGACCAAATCCACGATATATCACAAGGCACAGTCGCTTTAATTTTGCACGAAAAATTAGGTGTGAAAAAAATCTCGGCAAGATGGGTGCCGCGGTTGCTCACAGTGGAGAATAAACGCAATCGTGTTGTGGACTCTGAGGCTGTTTTGGCGCTTTTCCGTCGTAATCCTGAAGATTTTCTGCGTCGATACATAACTTGGATACATTACTACACTCCAGAGACAAAAGAACAGTCAAAACAGTGGATTTTTAAAGGCGAACGGGCTCCGAAGAAGGCGAAGACGGAGAAATCGGCTAGCAAGGTTATGGCAACGGTCTTTTGGGATGCACGCGGAATCATCTTCATCGACTATTTGGAAAAGGGAAAAACGATAACAGGAGCGTATTATGCGTCGTTATTGGAGCGGCTGAGCGAAGAAATAAAAGAAAAAGTCCTCATTTGAAACGCAAAAAGGTCCTTTTTCATCAAGACAATGCACGTGTGCACACCTGCGCAGTGCGATGACCAAAATTATGGAATTAAAGTTCCAATTATTGCAACATCCACCGTATTCACCAGATTTGGCCCCCAGTGACTTTTTCTTATTTCCAAACTTAAAGAAATGGCTTGGCGGACGAAGGTTTACGTCCAATGAGGAGATCATCGCCCAAACGGAAGCCTATTTTGAGGAGCTTCCGAAATCCTACTTTTTGGACGGCTTAAAAAATTTGGGAAAACGATTAGAGAAGTGTATAGAGCTAAAAGGAGATATGTAGAAAAATAAAAAAAAATCTACCCAAAAAAAGTGTTTTTTCTACTTTTTTCTAAGGACTTATTGAACGACCCTCGTATTTCAACGTCGGCTGAGGGGTGATCTCTCGTCCTCCTACATTAAAGGTAACATTCCTACATTTCTTTCTGCCGATGAGAAGTATGGCCTCCGTTTTATCCGGGGCTATTTCCATGCCCTGCTCTTCCACCCAATCCACAACCGCCATGGCAACCGTGTTCACTCTTGCCTCTAGCTCTTCTTCCGACTTGGCAGTGGCGATAATGCCTAGGTCATCTGAAAAACCTACTAGCCTTACCTTAGCTGGAGTCCTCAATTTCAGCACCTCGTCATAAAAAATATTCCATAGGGTTGGGCCTAGAATGGAGCCTTGAGGGACTCCGCAGCTGATCTGGTGTTGTCGTCCATCGATATCCAACCACCGATCATCCAGGTGCCTATAATGTTCCGCAGATAGGGCGGTAGGTTCATGTTCTGCAGTGCCCTCATTATCTGGTGCCACGTCGCGGAATTAAAGGCGTTCTTAATGTCTATCGTAAGGAAAGCACAGAGGCATCTACTACTACCTTTCTTTTCCTTCTCCTTGCACGCCGTCTCGTGGATGAGCTTCATCGCTTGGAGCCCTGACCTACCTTCCCGGAAGCCGTATTGGCTATCCGAGAGGTACCTACCCTGTTCCAGGTGTAATGTAATCCTGCATTTCAAGATCTGTTCAAAGAGCTTTCCAGTGGTGTTCAGTAGGCACAACGGCCTGTAAGAGGATGGGACCGTCATGTCTGTCTTGTTGGGCCTAGGGATTAGGACCAGGTTCGCCCTCTTCCAGATCGTAGGGAAGCTGCCCTCTTTTAGCACCCTGTTAAAGGTTGGCAGGAACCACTCTGGCCTAGCCGCCGCCACCATTTTAACAACTTCGGGTGGGATACCGTCTGGGCTCGGAGCCCTCTTGGCTTTCATTTTCGCCGCCGCTACCCTCACTTCCTCCTCCGTCATCTCTGGGGCTTCCTCATTCACTGTGCCCTTCCATCTGACAATAGGGTGTGTCGGAAACAGTTTCTCAATAACTTTCTTTACGACCTCCCCAGACGGTGATATAGGGGTCCCTATTTTCGTTCTCTTAACCACAAGTTGGTAGGGTTTACCCCATATATCATCCTCCGCCGTCTCAATCAGTTCCTGCCACTTGGCTTTCTTGCTATTCTTGATTTCCAAGCTTAGGGCTTTTTTTGCTAACTTGTAGTTGGCCCGGGCTTCCCTAATCTCCGGTTCCCCGTTGCCCCTGGCGCACGCTCTTTGGTATCTTCTTCGTCTGCTCAGGCAGTCTTTACGCAGCTCGGCAATGCTTTCCGTCCACCAGTATACCGGGTTCTTACGTGCCTTTCCGTCAGCGCTCCTTCTCATTGCGGCGTCACAAATGCTAACCAGCATGCGTGCCATCTTCATTTCGTTTTCTGGCACCGCTTTCTCCATAATGGCCTCTACCCCTTTCCCTGGGTTCAGTGACTTTACATTCCACAGCCCTTCTTTCCGCTCATATCTATGCGCTGTGGCATTTATAATATCGAAAAATATATGCTTATGCGGGCTGAACACTTCCCCCTCAGGCTCCACATGCCATCCCTCAATGCGGAGCGTCAGATCTGCCGTGCTGGCCGTGACGTCAATATAAGAGCTCCCATTACTGTTCTGAAAAGTAGGTATTCGGCCTGTGCACGTGCCGCACCGATTAGTCCTATCAGGTCCTTTACAGTCTGGCGCCATGTGCCCAATATCCCTGCACCTTGAGCATCGTGGGATACTTACCCGCGCTCTGATAATGCACTCATTGTACACGATTTTTTTTCTTTTAAGATCAAGCAGTTTGTTCACTATGGCTTCCGTTGTGCTCAGGGTGGCACTCTTCCTATCCCGAAAGGTACTCCCTAACCCTTCAATGACAATGACGTCTTTAGTTGCCATGGCCAGGGCTCTGTCTAATGCCTTCTCTATCTCCTCTGCCGTGGCATATTGGTCCAGTCCTGACAGGAATAAAATTTTCTTTCTCTCTCCTGCTGGCCTCACTTTGATATCCCCTCCCATTCTGTCTTTCATGATTTTTTGCGCCTGGTGTAGCTGGTTGCTATCCTTATTGAGCACCACTACCATGTCACCTTGCGCCGACCTGTATTGGTCTTTAACCTCAATACTCTGGGACTCTAACTCCGTCCCAAGAGCCCTAAGACTCTGTAAAATATCCGAGTACTTCCTGGTTTCATTGCTACTTATAATTATTGCGTCCGTGTCATCTCTGTTTCTGCTCTTAGGAGCAGTAGAGCCTTCCCTTCTTCTCCTCGCCATCTCTGGTGGTGGTAGGAGGGGGTTTTCTGCCTGTAATCCCATGACTTCCGTCGGAGCACTGCTCTGTCGCCGGGCCGTTAGCTGGGGCCTATGAACATAGCACCCCATACATTCATTCCCATGGATGTGCATCTTTGCCATTTTCGCAATTACCATATCATGCTCTGAATTGCTAACTACCAGGCTGAAATCTTTCCCTCCTGCACTTATCCTTTTGTTTATCGCGACCTGCAGGCAGTTGTAAACCTTTTCCCATCTGTCAACAGTCATTTCTCCAGCCGGTATCTTGATGCTTGTCAGCCAGGTAGATTTTTTGACTGTCTTATCTTCCTCTCCTTCTATGTCAAGCTCACTGGAACATTGCAGGGAGGTCATACTTATGTTGTTGATTTTCCTATCTATAAGGTCTTTCCCTCCTGGGTAATTCTCCCTTATATCCCTCACGATAGGATTTGAAGTCCTCTTAGCTTCGTTCTCCCAGTGTTCCAGGACAACGCTGTCAATCCCCTGTTCCAGCGGGTTACCTCTATTCATCTTTACCGGCTCAATTGCCTTAAGTGGCCATTTCTTCTGAAGAAGTGCCCATCTTTCCTGAAAGCTCATATTTGTGCACTTTAACTGTTCCTCTATTCGCCCCGCTTTCTCTTCATGGCTCAGTCCTGTTACTCCTGCGTAACTTCTTATGCCATACTGGTATCTCTCCTTATTTTCTTGGACCTACTTCTGGTATTTGGAGTCTAACTCCAATCGGTATTTCTCCAGCTCTCCTTGGTAGCGGGCTGTAAGTTTCTGCTCTACCTCCTGCTGGCTGTCGTTCAAATTCCTAGCAAGGATTTCCACCTTGTCTATGCTTTTCCTCAAGGATTTCATCGTGGTCCCCCTGTTTTTTCTCATATTGTAAAAAGCAGCATGTAGCTTGGTGGTAATCTGCTTGATTATATTTGCCGTTGTAGGTGCCTTCTCAAAAACCCACTGGTCTAATTCCAGCAGCAGATTCGCCATCTCTTGGGTATAGTCCTTGAGTTTTTTGGGCGCATGTTCAGAGTCAGCCAGGTTCTCCTGGCTGTCTTCCCCTCTTCCCCTCTTACTATAGTCGGCCTCAGTTGCCGTAGGTTGATCTTTATTTCTCCCCTCGGAGTCTATGGCTGAGCCCTGGTCGAGGGGGGATATCATAGTCATGTTTCGATTACTTGTGTCAATGGACGCGATGCTTGTATCAAAGAGCACCCGCTTCTCTTGGTTTTTAAAATTCTCATCGGAGTCTCTACTATAGGGCTCGATTGATACGGGAGTCTTCCCTTGGGGGATTTCTCAGCCGTGCCTCCCTCCTTGTGGCTCACAGTATCCACGTCAAGGTTGGTGTCGTCCTTGTACGTCCTTAAAGGGCGGTCAATGATCGTACATTCTTCCATAACCTCCTGCCCCTCAGCGGGTACATCAAAGTCCGCTATGATCTTACTGATCTCTTGTAGGGACTGATTTAATATCTCCGTAGCTGTTGGCAGCGTTCCTAGCTGCTCTCTTTCATTAGAGCCAGTTAGTTCCATGGGGTCGGCGCCCTTGGTTATGTCTTTTCCGTCTATTACTCTGCCCTCTTTTTGGTAGTCTTGTGCATGCTGCGATAGAGAACGGACGTGTTTATTTCGAGCTCTGTAGTTGCTGCTTGACAGTTTTTTGCGATTTGGGGAGTACGCTCGCTGGGGCGAAGTCGCTGTGGGGCGAAGTCTCGAGTGTTGTGACTAAGTGGTTGAGTGAAAGTGATAAGTGTGAGTGAGTAGTTTTCTTGGTGTTGTTTTTTTAGGGTTTTCGGGCCGTAGCTGGCTTTTCCGGGACGGTAGCGGAAGGTGTTTTCACCGACCGGGAAATTCCGGGAAATTCCCAGGGTTTTGGGTTGCACGGCGGTTTTGGGGCAAACGGGTGAGTAACGCTTGTGTGCCACGTTGGGAAAAGTAGTTTAAGAGGGGGTGAATTTTGGAAGTGGATTTTTCCGGGGTTCTGCTCGGAAAATCGGGGATTTTCCGAGTGGCGGCGCCGATCTAGGGTGGGAGGCGTCGAGTAGGGGAATAAAAAGTTTGACCTCGGTTTTTCCGGGTTTCTACCCGAATTTTCCGGGGTTTTTCCGGGTGGGTTAGGTTCCGGGGAATCTAGAGAAGGGTTTCCCGTGGAGAAATTTTTGGGTGCCATTTTCTCGGCTCCCAGAGCTTCCACGAGAGTGGGATTTTCTTCGGGGCGCCTTCCGAGGGTCCCTGGAGGTAGTGTGGGTGTTTGGGATAGGTTTGCGTGGGTGCCCATCTTCAATGGGTACCAGGGAAGCGGTGGTGGTTTTAGAGGGGGTTAGGACCCCTCAGGCCACAGTAGGGGAGACTCCTTCCGGCAGGGAGAGCGACGTGGAGTCGGTGGTGGGGATGGAGGTAGGGCCAGAGATTGGCGCAGTAGGAAAGAGGAAGAGGAGGGTAGTGTCGGTCGGGGGGGAGGAGGCGGACTACCTTAAAGAGTACAGGACGTTGGGGACGAAGATGCTGGAGAGGTTCGAGGGGAGCAAAGCGTCGCGTAAGGATTTCGAGTTCCTGGCGACGACGCTGAGGGAGATGGAGGCAGTGTTCCTCGAAGTGCTGGTGGAGGGGGAGAGGAATAAGGGTAGGCTGCAGGAACAGGATAAATTCAGGGATATTATACAGGGGTATGAGAGGGAGGTGAGGCAGAGTTAGGAGGAGGTGGCTAAAACCACCTCTCAGGGGGCTCCGGTGAAGGGGGGCAAGCCTGCGGAGCAGGGTAAGCGGCAGCCGCTTCCCAGCTACGCGGTTGTAGTCAGGGCGGAGGGGGAAAAAATGACGGCGGATGTAGTCAAGGAGAAGGTGATGAAGGAATGCCGGAAGGAGGTGGGTAGTGTAAAGGTAAGCGCTGTGCGGCGGGTAAGGGACGGAGTGACGATAGTCACAACGAATGAGGAGGATCTGTGGAAAATAAAGGGGTGCAAGAAGTTTAAGGAGGTGGGGCTAAAGCTAGATGACCCGAAGAAAGTGGGACCGAAGGTGATGATATTCGATGTGCCCGAATATCTGACCGACGCGGAGGTAAGGGCGGAGCTTTATGGGAACAATTTGAGGAACGTACTCGGTGAGGCGGAGTTCAAGGAAAGGGTTAGGAGCATAAGTAGGAATAAGGGAATAGTGATAATGGAGGTGCCTTTTAAGGCTAAGGAAGCGATGGTAGACCAGGGATACGGGAGGGTTCACCTGGGCTTTGCGGCCTGTAGGGTGAAGGAAATAGATACCGTACAGCGCTGCTTTAGATGTTATGGGATGGGACACATGGCGCGGGAGTGCAAATTTAAGGTTAATGCATGTAGGAGATGTGGGGAAACGGGACACTTAATAAAGGATTGCAAGGGGGAGATTGCATGCAGGGTCTGCAAGGAGGCTGGGAGGCCATCGGGACACTCGGTGTTCTCGAGAAGCTGCCCAGCTTACGAGGAGGCCGCTAGGAGGGCTAGAAGGCGGATAACGGCTGACTAATGGCGGGCATGCGCATTATTCAGCTGAATTGTGGCAGGGGTAGGGGAGTCATGTTCGATGTTGGCCAAGGGCTAGTCAGTGAGAATGTGGGTGTAGCTCTGTTACAGGAGCCGTATGTATGGGGAGGCAGAGTCTGTGGCTTGCCATCGGCGATTCGCGTTTACGCCAGCGCTGGTGAGGGGGGAGCCAAGGCGGCGATCGTCGTTAACGATGACGCTCTCGACGTCATGGCAATACCCGAGCTGGTCACGGAAACTGGAGTGTGCGTATGCTTGGAGAGTACAGCGGGCAGGCTATACGTCTGTTCGTTGTACTGTAGATTTGGTGGCGACATCGAGCATGACATAGGGTACCTGGAGAGGGTGTTGGATACGGCGGACAACTGCCCACTGGTGGTGGGCATGGACGCTAATGCGGTATCGCCTTTATGGTTTAGTAAAGGGGAGATCCGATACGGCGAGAGAGTCCAACGTGGGAATCGGATCGAGGACCTAATAGGGGGCAGGGATTTAGTGGTCATGAATGAGCTAAGCCGTTTCTACACTTTTTGTGGACACGGCGGTATGAGTGATATAGACGTTACATTGGGTAATAGGGCAGTAGATAGGTTGCATTGGGAATGGGAGGTTTTGCCCGGCTGGGGTAACTCCGACCATAACGCGATGCGGATCGTCATCAGCAGGTCATGTGCTGGTGGGGGTCGAAACGTGGCAGCTAGTTTCCCTAGGTGGTCTGTGAAAGAAGTCGACTGGGAGTTCTATGGAGAGGCACTCTGTGACCGGGTGGACATAGGCGAGACAGAGTACGCAGAGTTGACGGTAGATGACATGACGGAGCGACTGACAGGGTGGGTTACTGACGTAAACGACAGGATACTGAAGCGCGCGAAACGAGGGAGACAAAGACAGGTTAGGTGGTGGACAGACGAACTGACGAGACTGAGGAAGGTCACCAGGAGGAAGCGGAGGCTATTTCAGATAGCTCGACGCGACCAACTGGAGTCCTTACAGACGAGACATGCGGAATACAGGGAGAGTGTCGGGACGTATAGACGAACGATGAACGCGGAGAAGGACAAGCACTGGCAGGACTTTGTACAGGAGCATGGGAACGCCGACCCTTGAGGTGCGGTTTACCGCATCTGCAGGGGGACAAAACGAAACGTGGACATACCGAGACTGAAGGAAGGAGACAGAGTTGCGGAAACGTGGAACGACAGTGCGGACATACTTCTGCGGGCATTCTTTCCTAGAGGGGACGGAGCGGAGGGGCACGTAGAACAAGGTAGGAACCGAGACAGGGAATTTAGCTGGGATGAGATTGAGACTGCAGTCAGAGCAATGGCAGTAGGCAAAGCACCTGGCTTAGATGGGTTAGAAGTAGTTATGGTTAGACAGGTTTGGGCTAGTTTGGGGGGCTACGTGAAGGCCCTGTTCGATGCGTGTCTGAGGAAGGACTGCTTCCCCACGTTGTGGAAGCGGGGACGCGTGGTGGTGCTGCTGAGGTCGGACGATAGGTTGCGGGATGAGCCTGGCTCGTACCGCCCGATCACACTGCTGAGCGTGCTCGGTAAGGTGCTCGAGCGGATGCTTGTTGGGCGACTCCAGCCCCTGTTGGACGGACTCAGTGGTCACCAGTACGGTTTCCGTCGAGGTAGGTCGACCGAAGACGCGTGGGCAGAGGTCAAGCGTGTAGTGGGGGAATCTGCATGTAAGTATGTATTAGGGGTTTTTGTAGATTTTAAGGGAGCTTTTGATAATTTGCTGTGGGGTAGAATATTAACGAGGTTGCATGATATCGGGTGTGAGGAGACTGGTCTCTGGGCTAGTTTCTTCGCGAACCGAAGGGTGTGTGTTACGGGTAGAGTTGGGGTTGCATGGAGGGATGTAGAGCGGGGTTGCCCGCAGGGCTCCGTCAGTGGCCCAGTTTTCTGGAACCTCTGTATGGATGTCCTGTTGTGGCGCCTCGCTGGGGTAGGCGGCAAGTTCGTGGCCTATGCGGATGACTTGCTCCTTCTTGTGGAGGGTGGAAGCCGGCTCGAGCTGGAGCGTGATGCCTCCCGCTGTCTGGAGCTCGTTTGCGAGTGGGGGCAGTGGGCGGGGGTTGCGGTTTCGGTCTCGAAGTCGGTGACCATGCTCCTGAAGGGCAGGTTGTCTGCAAACAGGCCACCTGTAGTCAGAACTGCCGGGGTTAGTTTGCGCCATGTGTCAAGGGTTAAGTATTTAGGGGTAGAAGTAGGGGAAAGGATGAACTTCAGGCTTCACCTGGAGGGAATGCATGCTAAACTCGGTCAAATCGTGGGGATGATTCGGCAAGTACTGCGGAAGGAGTGGGGACTGGGCCGGCGAGCATGTAGAATCATCTTCAAGGGGTTGTTTCAGGCGTGCGTGCTGTATGGGGCGAGTGTGTGGCACGAAGTTCTTCAGTTCCAGTATGGGAGGGATCTGATGAACAAGTGCGAGCGGGTGGCGCTATATGCATGTGTTAGGGTGTGTAGAACCGTTTCGACCGAAGCGATGCAAGTCATCATGGGAGAAATTCCCTGGTGGCTGGAGGCGAAACGCAGAGCGGGGTACTATAAGTACAAGCGGGGCGAGAGAATGGGAAACCATGACCTTGTCACAGATGGGGATGTTGCTGGTCTGTCCCCTGGACAGGCCAAGACATTGTTGGGGAACCGAGCGACTGAAGTTTGGCAAGACAGGTGGGATCATTCGGAGAAGGGTAGGGTGACCTACTCCTTCATCCCGGATGTGACCTTTGCCGCAAGAACGAAGTGGTTCGACCCCAGTCTTAGACTGAACTTTCTGTTGACTGGACATGGTAGTATGAATGGTTTCTTACATCCGATGGGATTAGCGGAAGATGATGCATGCGCATGCGCCGGAGGTCGGGAGACCTGGGAGCATGTTTTGGGTGAGTGCCCGCTTTACGCGGACATTCGGGATCTGCATGCTTTGGGAGTAGTTAGGCAAGGGGGAGGGCTCCACGTCGCGGGGATGTTGGGCAGCAAGGCGTGTTATAGGGAGGGAGAGGCTTTCGCGCGCGAAGCCTTTGGGCGGCGGGCAGCGGCGGCGGATATACGCGGAGTGGGAAGGGGTGTGAATGGTGATGGATGAAGGAGTGGTGCTAATGCACAAGGCTGTGGCGCAGGTGGAGGACGCGGTGTGGGTTCGTGGCAACCTGCTCTGCTGAATCTCGGGCATGGCAACCCCGCGCCTTCCGAGCCACGGACGAGGGGTGGGTTGACTAGTCAACCCACTCTTGGGAGAGTTGGCGCCTTCCACGTACTCGTAGCTGACGCAGGGGCAGTGGTTACGCTGTTGGGGAGTTGCAACCCCACGTCCCCAGCTACGCAGGGAGCAGCGAGACACTACTGTCGGGCGCTATGTGCGGCTGATTGTGGTGTCGAGCTGTTTGAGATGTGGCGGTCTCACGTTCCCGAGCTACGCAGGAGGAGGGACACCCGGGGAGGGGACGCGCTCTATGCGGACCCGACCCAGGAAGAACTCTGGGCGTGGCAACCCCACGTCTCCAGCTACGCAAGGAGCAGTGAGACATAACTGTCAGGCGCTGTGTGCGGCTGCTGGTGGTGTCGAGCTGTTTGAGATGTGGCGGTCTCACGTTCCCGAGCTACGCAGGAGGACGGGCACTTGGGGAGGGGATGCGCTCTATGCGGACCCGACCGGGGAGAACTCTGGGTATGGCAACCCCACGTCTCCAGCTACGTAGGGAGCAGTGAGACATCACTGTCAGGCGCTGTGTGCGACTGCTGGTGGTGTCAAGCTGTTTGGGATGTGGCGATCTCACGTTCCCGAGCTACGCAGGAGGAGGGGCACTTGGGGAGGGGACGCGCTCTATGCGGACCCGACCCGGGGAGAACTCTGGGTATGGCAACCCCACGTCTCCAGCCACGTAGGGAGCAGTGAGACATCACTGTCAGGCGCTGTGTGCGGCTGCTGGTGGTGTCGAGCTGTTTGAGATGTGGCGGTCTCACGTTCCCGAGCCAACGTAAGGGGCAGTCGGGTGTCGTTCCGTCCCCGCGGACGGCAACAGGCTGTTACGGTATGGTGGCCGTACGTCCCCTAGCCACGCAGGGGATGAGGAACTCATATCGCTTGCGGTAGGGAGGGATCTCATCGGGTGTAGCGAACCCGCGTCCTCAAGCTATTAGGCCGGAGAGGAGGAGGTGCAAGACCTGCCGGCACCCGACCAGAGGTTATCTGGTAGCACGGGGATTGATTCTAGCCCCGGGGGTGAGTAATCACCCTCGGATCAATCATGGGTTTGGAAACAAAGGTGCGGGTATGTGGTTGAAAGCCTATGCAGGCTAGATGTCGGTAACGGCATCGACGGGTTAGCAGCGTACTGCTCGGGTACTGGCCCGCATAGTCAGTAGGGATTTAGATAGGTCCCCTCTCACCAGAGAGGCCGAGGGGCTTGCCCCCCAAAGCGTTCTGGTAGACATCGGCCGTATACCTGGTATACGCTCAGATGTCGCGCTGATTGGGCGTATCTCAATCCCGAGCCCATGGGGGCCGTGGCGGATAGAGCCGCAGGGCAGGTGCCGCCACGTAAAAATATAAGACACACTCACTCCTTGAGGGTGGGGTGATTCTTATGCCCTCTTTTTGGTGTGTTGGTTTCACTGCCTTAGCTCTATCCATCCGCTCATCTTATTCTGTCGTCGTATCTAACAAAATAAAGGAAGAAGCCATTCTGGTATGGCCAGACCACTTACCCCGGATCGCTCCGATGCGTGCTCTTGGTAGGCTCCACCCATGGCCGCGCGTAGTTGCAGCCCTCCCCCAGTGCCGCAAAATACATGGCTTTGAACAGGGTGAAGGAGGCTGCCGGGCTCCTAGGCAGTGCCATCTTAGTGGGGACTCCGTACGAGCTCACCGGGTGTCGCCATGGCTGGGTCATCCATGGTAAGCTTACTTTTCCAGCCTCCAGTCAGGACTCAGACTGCCAGCTACTCTGCCCCACTGCTCTTCGCATAGATGTCACCATATCCACAGCATAGTCATTTGCAGAGTCCAGCTCCCAGGGAGACTCTTCCCAATCTCCGGTAAGGCTACGAGGTCCTTCCGCCCTAGGGCGGTAGGTTGCAACGTAGCCCAGGCTTTCGCCTAGCTGGGTAGTCTGCATCGTATGCTGCTCGTAGCGGGTCGCTAGAATACATGGGGTTTTCACTGGTAGTCCTCCAGTGCAGCCGCCTACAAAAAACAAAACAACGACGGCTTCAGCCATTACTCCATTCTCTCCTTCTCGCGCCATTTATACCCCATTCACTCTTGTTTTTATTTCGGAGTGTCCTTCTCCTAGGCCGGTTACCTCACAAGGCTAACGAGCCCAGTCTACCCGGGGTCTGCGATACCGCCTGGAACGACCCTCTTTAGACGGATGACCTCTTTGGCTAGTCTTCTATCTAGTCACGCATCCTTTGGAGGGGTAGAAAAAGACAGCTCTAACAAGAACACGAAAAGTTTTTACCAAAAAATAAAAAATCAGAGGAAAACCAATAAAATAAATATAAACAACAGCCTGAAAGACAAAAATGGAAAAATAACAGAATCAGAAGAACAATGCAAGAAGATATGGGAGGAATATTTTAGAGAGCTTTTAAATGATGCAGGAGAAAACACGGAGGAGGAAAACCAAGAAGACAATAACGAAAGCGAAGAAGAAGATGAAGATATAGTAGGTGAGCCAACAAAACAAGAAGTGAAAGATGCGATTAATGCTTGTAAAAATGGAAAACAACCGGGTAAAGATCGTATAAACGGTGAACTATTAAAATACGGAGGAAATGAGATAATCAAACAGACACATAAACTAATAAAAATAATTTGGAGAGACGAAATAATGCCCAAAGAGTGGGAATTGGGACAGATAGTAACAATATATAAGAAAGGCGATCCCAAAGAATGCAAAAACCACAGAGGAATAACTCTTCTTAACACGACATACAAAATATTTTCAACAATCATCCAGAAAAGACTAGCAAAAACAACAAAAAATAAGATAGGGCATTACCAATGCGGTTTCGTACAGGGAAAATCCACGATAGACGCAATTCACACCTTAAAACAAATAGTAGAAAAAACCCACAACGCAAAAATAAATATTGAAATATTATTTATATTCTTCAAACAAGCGTTTGACAGTATACGAAGAGAAAAATTAATGAAGGCACTAGAGATGCGCATTTTTACCCGAAACCCGACCAGACCCGACCCGACCCGCAGTCGGGTTTCGGGTCAGTTGTAAGTTGTTCATGTCGGGTCTGGTTCGAGTCTGGTTCATTTACGGGTAAGTCGGGTCTGGTTCATTTACGGGTAAGTCGGGTCTGGTTCATTTGCGGGTAAGTCGGGTCTGGTTCATTTACGGGTAAGTCGGGTCTGGTTCATTACGGGTAAGTCGGGTCTGGTTCATTTACGGGTAAGTCGGGTCTGGTTCATTACGGGTAAGTCGGGTCAGGTTCATAATTTAATTTATATTTATATGAAATATTCACGTGCAAAATAAATAAATAAATATATCATCACGCTTTTTGCGCATTACATATCTCGGTAAGTGATATATTTCTTCGTGTGAAGTACGATTACCAGCCGTCAAATCACGACTCCCAAAGATATTAGTGGAGGGAAAGTCTCAGGACTAGTTTTAACGTGGTGAAAATTATTTGTCGCCTGTGGGAATGAAATCCGGGTTCTCAATTCTACAGGACTATAAACCACCTACCCCATTACAAGTATATTTAGAATTTATTTAAAATTTATAATTAACGCTTGGTCGCTTATACATATTATATAAAAAAAACTTTGAGGGCTAATACATTTTAATGTGCTGATTATGAATTATAAATAAAATAAAAGTAAATATATCACTACGTAAAAGATGTAATAATAATTCATTATAATTTTTATTAAAAATTACATGTCGGCCAGTGCCTCAGAAATATACGCTTCAAGAACCTTTAGAGCCTTTAATTTAGCGAATTTAAAAAAAAAATGTTGCTGAGAATAAGTACACTGAAATGTATATGCCTTAGTTTTTACCCTTTTTTGAACATCCTGTATGTTTATAATATTGAGCACAGGTGAAAATCTAACAGTGCTTGCGCTCTCATTCATGCTTTGTAAACATAAATCAAAGCAATGCTACGATAAAGATGGCATAACAAAACAAGTGTATCACAAATTGTATATTTTTATAATTCTACTGCCGCTTTTATTCGTATTATCTAATCATGGATTTTAGTATACTTTATGTCATTCCGCTTTAGTATTTATATTTACCACTGGCGCACGCAAGGGGAAAGGTTTTCACTTATATTTCATATTTATTTAAATGTAATTAAATAATTACTATATATAAATTAAATAATTTGATTTAATATATTTGAAAAAAAATGTTTTTATTATCAACTTGGTTACATGTGTTGAGATAGAAGAATACAGGAACAATGAACACCTTATCTTAGTTACAAGGGTTTTTATTACCTAGCTTATCATAATGGAAATATACTGGAAGAATATGCTGACATCGCATAATTATTGTAGAATAGGAATACAGCCATTACATAATTCCTCCCTTCTAAGATTATACAATAATTATTAATTAATAGGACTTAATTCTATTTGTTCTTTATTACAACCAGGTCTTTTATTTCTTTTACACATTATTAATAACTTATTTCTAAGCTTATAAACTAAAGCAGAACATATTATTAAAATTAAAATCAATATAATATAAATAGTGTAATAATAATAATGATGATCTTCCAGTTTTGGCTCGTTTATTTGTGGTAATTCTTTAATTGTTACATCTACCTTTTTTACTGTCTCTAAATTTATTGTTGTCAATTGTTGTAATGTTTTATTAAAGTTAAAAGGTTCAAATATTATTTCTTTATAACTTTCTTGGATTATATCAAATTTGAAATTGTTTATTTCACATTTATTAATAAATTTTAATTTAAATATACCCTTGATTTTTTTATTTAATGTAGTACTTTCACAATTAATTTGAATTTGTTGCTCATTAGGGCTGATTATAATTAATTCATTTGTGTTTTGAATTTTCTCCCAAGTATTTTTCAATTCAAGAGTATGATATTTACAATCATCATTTGTTTGAGCCTTTAACATATTTACTATACATTTACTTAAAATTATCGTTATTGTTTATAAAATACATAGTTTGTTTCTCGTTTAATTGTAAGACTTGATTATCTTTGATAAACGGTAGAGGAGTAAATTGATACAAGTCGTACGTGTGAGAAGAAAAGAGTGGGATGTTGATAAGGAAGTGTATCTGTTCGTTATCGTGTTGGCAGAAAGTTTCTATGATTTCGTTTAATTGCCAAATGTCTTTATTTTGTGTAATTTTTCTAATGTTAGTCGAGTCAATGATGCTTGTGTGCAGTTTTCTTAAAGTACAGAAGGTTAAACTGATTTCAATCTGTTTGGTGAGGTCATTTAAGTTTCGAATTATAAATATTAATTCTTGAAATTTGCTTTCTACGTCAATTCTTCCTTGCCAATTGAAGTTATTCTTTAAGATCTCTTTAATATTTTCTATTTGTATTTTCAACGTATTCTCATTACTTTTAATATTTTCAATTTGATCATTAAATTTATTTATCATTTCCTTACTGATTTTTAAATATTGATTAGTTTGATCTTGTAATAATTTTTCATTATTTTTAATTTGTTCAAGAATTTTATCGTATCGCTCTCCGTCTGAAGCATCTAAGTTACCTGATATTGCTTTAATAATACCTCCTAATCCATTAATTAAACCGCGTTTTGAGATTTTGTGAAATATTTTACTGATTTGATTTTCCAAGTCGTTAAAATTATATGTTAGGATATTAATATAGTTTTGAAACACATCCTGAGCGTCTTTAATTTGAAAGAGAAGAGTTTCTTTTAATTTTGCGATTTTCATAAATTCATCGTGAATCGGGGTAATATTGTAATTAAAATAGATTATTTGTTCTGATGTTTTTATTTGTGTTTTCCCTAATTTAGCTAGGTGAAATCCATTATCGTTTGAAATATCCGTAAGTTGGGCCGTACATCTGGAACAACAATTTATTGTTTAATTTTGTCTATCCTTACGTGCTTTTCTGCTTTTTGATCTTTGATTTTTACCTTTCCGAGTATCGGGTCATAATGTTGAACTCTATATTTTCTAAATAAAGGCTTTTTAAACTTCTTAATTAATCTTGGGTTTTCTTTCACATAAATAGTATTTTTTATTTGTAGGGGGTTGTCATTTTCTTTATACCGCTTTTGATTTTCAAGTTTAATTTTATTATTAATGATTTTAAATAATTCCTCTTGTTCTGTTTGATATTTTTGTATTGTTTTTTCGTTAATGACTGTGATCGGTATAAGAGGGGTTTGATTATTTTTACCGAATAGTGTTTCGTTCGGGGTTAATTTCGTAACGGTGTGTTTGGTATTGTTATAGGCCAGGATGGCTAAATCGAGTTTTTCCAAGAATGTTTTATTCTTAAAATGATTGTTATTTTCAAGGAGTCTAAGATGTTCTATGAGTGTTGAATGGAATCGTTCAACGGCGTTGCTTTTAGGATTGCTTACACAGATTATATGACTTTCTATATTTTTAATTTTGAGTAATTCTTGTACGATGTTACCTTTAAATTCTGGACCTGCGTCCATAATTATTTTATTTGGTATTGTGTAAATTTTGAAGTATTGAATTAATTTATGTGATATATTATTTGAGCTTTTATATTCTAATGGACAGATTTGATCATGTTTAGAGAATTGATCGAAAATTGTTAAAAAAATATTTTTATTTAAACATAGTACGTCGACATTTATTATGTCAAATGGTTTTTGAGGTGTTGGTGTTAGGTTATCTATAGCTGGAATTGGTTTTCGATTATATTTATTTAATTTACAAAGTTCACATCTGTTGATGTATTCAGTAATTGAATTGACCATTTTTGGCCAAAAATATTTGTCTTTTAATGAATTTAAAGTGGCGATTATGCCTCTATGATTTGTTAAGCCCGTATGAAAGTCATGAATGATTTCTGTCTGTTCTTCTTCATTTTCTACGTCTTGAACTATTTTATTACAAGCAATTATATTAATTGTGTTGAATTCGACATTTTCTTTTATTATTTTTGAGAATATAAGGTCTAAATCTTTTTCATAAAAAATAGCTAAATATTTTACTTTTGGAATTATATATTCTTTAAGGAAGTTTAAGATATCATCTTCGAGAGTTTGTTGATTAAATTTACACTGAATTCGTTGTTTCTTATTTTCAAATAATTTTATTATTTTGATTTCAGTTTCAGAATTATAGATTTCGAATGTTAATTGATTATCAGCTATATTTATTCTATCTTCTATATATTTAATTCCATTTACAAAATTTTCGGGATCTGAATGAATTGTGTTTTGATTTGACGAAATTGATTCGTTATCGTTGCTATGTAAATTTACTATGGGTAAAGAATAAACGTATATTTGTATATTTGTATCTTCAAATATTTTTAATATTTTTGCTGACACATTCTAAGTGATCTAAACCGCATCCTAGCAGGGGTAGATTTATTTGAAAGATCTCGTTAAGTATAAGATAATCCCTAAGTTCTTTTAATGGTTTGTCTAGGTTTTTAATTGATGGTTTACCGTTATATCTTTTTTTGTAATCAAATGAATAATTGTTTGATTATTAGAATTTTGAATAATAATACATTTATCTGTAACATTTTTATTTTTGCAAAAATTTCTACTATCGAATTTTTTATTAACTTGGTCTGCTAACCCTTGGTTCATTTCTAGGTCTTCGGAAATACAGTTGGCAAATATTTTTGTTTCTGTTACGTCACCGATTTTATTGTGAGTTTGTGTTGTTAATTTAGATTTTTCGATCTGATTCAATTGTTCTGAGCGTATTTGAATATTATTATTTTGTTGACAATTTTTAAAGTCGGTTTGTAGTGTCTTTTCTTTTCCTTGGATGTTAACGGAGTTTTTCTTAAAATCAATTTGGAAATCTAGTTTCTTAAATGCTTCAATACCTAATAATAGATTATATTGTTTATGAAATTTGTGAATATAACATTTAAATGAAATTTTATTTATTTTTAATATAACAAAGTGTGAAATAGTGGATTTTCCATTTACGGTGGTAAATGTACATTTTTCTTCATAAGTTTTGATATTTTTGAATTTAACTAAATCTGGGTGTATTAAGTTTATGCTTGACCCCGTATCTAATAAAATGACATAATCTTGTATTTGTAATGATGGTAGATTATAAGTTAGACTAGACATTACTTGTTTTCGTCTACTTCTGTCTCGAGTTCTAAAAAAGAGTCATGTTCGGTTTCATTGTCTTGTTCCGCGTATTCGTCCTCAGTGCGGTCTGGTTGTTCATCTGAGTTTTCGTTGAGGTTGTAATTTTGTCTTATCGTTTGTGTTGACATAGGCATAGTAAGCCTGGTTTGCTGGGTCATTGGTTTGGGTTGAAATGTTTTTTTTTGTGTCGTAATAATTTTTAAGTTTTGACGTGGAGCGAAAATTTTTTGTTGTGGTTGGTTATTATTGAATTGGATGGCTCTTGATGGAGATTCTTGAGCCGGAAATTTTCTTGGTGGTACATTGAAGCTAAAATTTTGCTGTTGGGAGTAATTGAATTCATTTCTCAATAAACGTTCGCACGCTTCTAGGGTGCCGGGTTCTTTAACAATAAATGCTCCTCTTATTGATAAAGGTAAAAGAGTTATGAAATAAGAGATTACTAACTTTTGATTTTCATTTATTATCGCGTTTTTTGCGATTGACTATATTCTTTTAGTAAAATGTTTGATTTATATTTTGAAAATTTTTGAGAAGTGATTTCTAGAGTTTTATCTGCGTTAATTTTATTTTTTATTTGTAAAATTTTTAATAGTATTGTCTCGGCTGTGCTTTTATCACAGTGGTTTGTTGTTAAGTGGAATTTTAGTTCATCCCAATCTTTAAAGTTATTTACTGCTATTAATTCGGCAGCTTTGTGTGTGAGTTTCGTTTTTATGAGTCCAAAGAGAAATGTGTTCTGGATGGCAGTTAGTGTAATGCCGATTAGTGTAGATTTTACGTTATCTACGGCATTGATAAAATTATTAAGTATTTTTATGTCTCCGTTGTATGGAGGGATAATTTCACAGAGGGTTTTTAATTCAGTACATGTGGTTGTAGTCATGATTAAACTATTTAACACGTTTAGTCTACTCGGTCTTAGTGTTATATTTTTATTAGTGTAATTTGACGGAGTAGGCTCTGGTTCACTATCACTATCTAGCATGAAGTGTGTTCTGTATGTTTGGGACTGTGCCGGTCCCTCGATACCTTTGTTACTAGTCGTTTGCTAGAGGTATCCCTTTAGTGTGTTACATAAATGATTGTCTTAAATTTTCTAACAGTTATTGAAAATTTATTTTAAATATTTATAATGTGTAATGATTTAGTGAGAGCACAAAGGGATAAACAAGAAGTGTTTCTCTGAAATAAACAAAGTTTTTTGTCATTTATTTACATTCACCTTAAATTATTTACAAACCTGAAATAAACAAAGAAACTACATTCAATGTTTATTCTTTATCCTATTAATTTAACTCTTTACAATACTTTTTTAAACAATAATTAAGCAATGACTTCGCATTCTACAGTCTGTTTTCTCTCTCTCTTCTGCATGACCAGTTCACTACCTTACCGACTCATGTGTGAGCGCGGGAGTATTCAAACTAATCCTAAGGAAGTAAACTTCCTTACATCCCCCCTCCTCGGGGGAGAAAGTTTGTTTCAAATTTTCATATTTTATTGTTTTCATAGGATATTTGTCTTGGCGTCGGAATTAGTTTTGTGATGTGAAATAGATTAGATTCATTTTTCTTATGTCCTGTGTTGATTTTATATATTGAGTTTGATATCTTCTCCTCAATCTTGTATGGACCAATCCTTATTTCATCCAATTTTTTCCTATTCAGACGGTTCCCATTTTCGATGTATACTAGATCACCAGCTTTAAAATTGTAGTCAGTCCTGTGTTCATCAAATAATTTCTTGTTGTAATTGTGATATTTTAAACTATTTTCTATTGCAGTTTTTCTATCTTTTTCTATGTTATTATACGTTTTTTCTGATTTTAATTCTTCAGGTATCATTGAATTATCTGTGCCTTTCAACAGGTATTCTGGGCTGAATTTAGTTACTGTATGTGTTGTCTTATTATATTCATCTATACATTTATGTGCAATTGCTGTCCATGCAACCTTCTTCTCTTGTTCGTTCAGTTTACATCTGATTTTGTTTACTAGCGTTTGATTTAACCTTTCGTTTAATCCGTTCGAGAAAGGTGCATTTACAGCCGTGAATATTAGCGGAATATTTTTGTCTTCCAGAAAACTTTTATATTCTCTAGAATTTATACCTGGATACTGATCCGTTAAATTTTTTTTATGTTTCCCTGTTTTAGTACTTCGTTCGTTAATTTCATGAAATCTGTGCCCGTCTGTGTTTTTGAAGTTAATATAAATGCATATCTTGAAAAATGATCCACTAATAAGTGCAGGTATTTTTTCGTCGACCTCGTTCCACCAAATCCTCCTATTGTGTCTACTGATACTATTTCTAATGGCTTGTTTGCTGGACCTAGTTGTGAAAGTAGACCGTAGTTATTTTTTTTTCTAGTCTTATTTTTTATGCATATCTCGCAGGTTTTACATATATTTTTTATATTGTTTGAGAAATATTTAGATGTGTAATATGGTGATAGCATGGACATCATTTGATTTATGCCTATATGACCCATGCTTACGTGGATTTCTTTTATCAAGGTTTTACTGAATTCTTCTGTCAGAATATTTTTTTCTTGTTGTTTTATTTTCTTAAAGAATACACCTTTTTTTTGTATTAAATTTTTATCTGTGTTACTGATATTATCATTGTTGTTTTGATCTGTTATAATTTCTTTGAGACTTACAAAATTCACTGTTCTCAACGTTTCTTTTTGATTATCTTCCGGTGCCAATACTGCGTTTCTGCTAAGGCAGTCTGCTTCGAGATTGAACTTTCCTGGATTATATATTATTTCCATGTCAAATTGTGATAAATATAATGTTAGATCACCTAACTCTTCATCTGGTCTTGCTTTTATATTAAGGTTTTCTAATGGTTTATGGTCTGTAAATACCTTAAATGATTTTCCCATTAGCCAGTGTTGCCAGTAGAGCACCGCTTCTTTGATAGCTAGTGTTTCTAGGTATATAGCTTTCTTTTTCTTTTGTGCTTCATTTAATTTTCTTGAGAAGTAGGCGATAGGTTTTTCTTTACCATTTTCATCTGGTTGTGGTTGTTTTATTATTGCTCCCAGTCCTAGCAGACTTCCGTCTGTATAGATATATATTGGCAGTTCTGGATCATATATTGATAATACTGGTTCTGTGCACAAGAAATTTTTTAGATACTCAAATGTTCTTTGGCATTCTTCTGTCCACTCAAATTTTTGTTTTTTTCTCAGCAATTTGTGTAATGGTTCTAGTATAATAGCATTTTTTGGTATATATTCGTTATAGAAATTTATCTTACCTAGAAATTGTCGAATGTTTTTCTGGTTTTTTGGTGTTGGAAACTTTTTTATAGCTATTAAATTATCTTTCATTGGTGTGACTGAGTTGTACTTAATCACGTGCCCTAAATATATAACTGAGTCCATAGCAAATCGGCATTTTGTAAGTTTAAACCTGAAGCCTTCTTCTTTTATTGCCTTTAGTAATTTTTCTAGATGAGTCATGTGCTCTTCAAACGTTTTGGAGAATGTCAAGATGTCATCAATGTAATTTGTCGTGAAATCTGATAGTCCATGTTTTCTAATGATATTGCTCAATATTCTCTGGAATATTGCAGGAGATGTTTTCAGACCAAAGGGCAGGCAGGTCCATTGAAAATGACCCTCTTGTGTGACGAAGCCTGTTTTTTTTTTATCTTCAATCCGCAAGGGTATTGACCAAAATGCCGAGTTAATATCTAGTTTTGTGAAAAATTTACAGTTTCGTGTTTTGACCAAAAGATCTATCCGTGGGAAAGGTTGTGGTTCAGGCACTATTATTTTATTAAGATCTCTGAAATCTATACATAACCGACTTTTTTTTCCTTCGTCTTTTTTGAAGGCCAATGTGACCGGAGCCGCAAAAGGACTTTATGATTCTTCAATTAGTTTTTTGTTCAGGAGTTTTGAGATTTGCTGTTCAATCTCTCTTTTATCTTCTATAGTACACCTATATGGTCTTTTGCTGCAGTATTTATCTATTTGCAAATCAATCCTTGCCTCATAATTTTTCACTGTTCCAACATCAAATTTATTTTTTGCAAATATAGTTGAATATTTGTTTATTAGATTTTCTATTTTAATCTTCATTTTTTCATCTAAATCATTTGTTGTGGCTTCAAAATTATTTATTTCAATATCTTTATTGAAATTTATTTTCAAATTAAATTTTTGATTCTCAGTTACATGTGAATTATCAATTTTCTTTTTCTTACTCATGGTATTGTGCATTATTGAGTTTTCTTTTTTATAATTATTATTTAAATTATTTTGCTCAATTTCAAGTTTATCATTTTGAATTAATTTAAATTTCTTTATACAATCAAGACCAATGAGAAAGTCATAGTTAAAATTAACATTATCTATAATACATACATTAATTTCTTTCTCAATATTCATAATCTTGATTTTTAATTTAATTATTCCATTCGTTTTATTTACACCATTAATCGTTTTCAAGTTTATTTTCTTTTCATCACTAAGTTTATTTGTTTTTAGATCCAATAATCTTGAGTTTATTAAAGATATTGTTGATCCTGAATCATAAATTGCTTGAACGTTTCGTGAATTATTTAATGTTATCTTGATTGAGATTAATGGTGTACTTTTACGTTGTACGTTTTACTAGTTTTTTGGGTCTTCAAAATTTTCAATATCTAACAGTGAGGTGTGTTCTAACTTCCTTCCGTCTCTATTGAACCAACATTTATCTTCTGTGTGAAATCTGTTTCCTTTACCTTTATCTTTGCATATTTTGCATGGCATTTTTTTCTGAATGTCATCTTTAGTATTTTTTTTTTGTAATCTTTTTGTGTACACAATGTTCAAATTTACCTATTTCATTGCATAATTCTTCTGTTGTTTGCACAGTTTCCCTGTCTATTTTATCTGCAATAAAATTTGGTAATCCAGCAGCTATTAGATCAATTATTGTGCCAGTGTCCATTGTCTTTCTAACCTCTAATAGTAACTTCTCTTTTTTTATTGCATAATCTATCAAATTACCTGTTTGATATCTAAATGTTAAAGCGTACCTTATTGGAGACCAGCCTTTGTTAGCAAAAGTTTCACAGAATATTTTTCTCCATTGATCCCATTCTGAATTTATGGATAATTTTAAAAGCATACAACTATACCAGTCTAAATATGGTTTGTCGAGGAAAAATTTTAATGTTTCAATTCTCTTCTTATCTTGTTTAATTTCAAATCTCACACACTCCTTTTCAAACTCATTTATCCACTGGTTAGGATTTGTAATCTTGCTGCTGAACTTTTCAATCATGAATTCTTTGGTTATTTTTGTCAAACTTTTTTCTTCAGATTTTTGTGTATTCTCAATAAGCTTTTCTAATAGTTTTATCATTGGTTCATCTCTTTCTACTGCTACTTCATTTATCTCACTTATTTCTTCTAGAAATAAATCATTAAATTGCAGATTATTATCCTCATCAAAGTAAATTTCTTTCATTTCCTTAGTTAGAGTGATCCCTATCTTTCTTGATTGGTGCCTTTTTTTTAGGCTATTTTTTACTTTCGTAAAAGTTGATGTTGCTACAACCAATGTATGTTTTCTTGCAATTTGGTCTTCAACTGCTAGGCTGAACTTTCTATTATCTGGTGTGCTGATTGAGGTTATAATTATCGCATTTGATTTTCCATCTTCAGCTGCCACATTTTTGAATTCAAATTGTAGTTTATCCATTTTTCTCATAAACGAGAATGTAGTTTTATAATGTGTAATGATTTAGTGAGAGCACAAAGGGATAAACAAGAAGTGTTTCTCTGAAATAAACAAAGTTTTTTGTCATTTATTTACATTCACCTTAAATTATTTACAAACCTGAAATAAACAAAGAAACTACATTCAATGTTTATTCTTTATCCTATTAATTTAACTCTTTACAATACTTTTTTAAACATTAATTAAGCAATGACTTCGCATTCTACAGTCTGTTTTCTCTCTCTCTTCTGCATGACCAGTTCACTACCTTACCGACTCATGTGTGAGCGCGGGAGTATTCAAACTAATCCTAAGGAAGTAAACTTCCTTACATATTTATTACTAGTACACAGGTAATTATCTTAAGTTTTTAACTTACTGAGATATTATGAATAGTACTAGGGTCGTTTGATGCTTTACGGACATCACCGGGTCGCTGATTCTTCCTGGGTTTGGAGACGTGATCGGGTTCGAACAGCAAGTCTTCCTTCTTCTTCTCTCGATTCTTCAGTTGTTGAGTTGCCAAAGGAAAATAGATTTCTCCGTGGGATCTGCGTTTCGATTGTTTCCACAGGTCGTTGTAGACGGTTTTGTTGAAATGTATTTTGTTTTGGTTTATTATTGATTGATTTATCAGAGCAAAGAATCAATATTCACCACACAGTTATGTGTTTCTCTGATACTACCGATGCTGCGCCAATTAAATAATTTGATTAATATATTTGAAAAAAAATGTTTTTATTATCAACTTGGTTACATGTGTTGAGATAGAAGAATACAGGAACAATGAACACCTTATCTTAGTTACAAGGGTTTTTATTACCTAGCTTATCATAATGGAAATATACTGGAAGAATATGCTGACATCGCATAATTATTGTAGAATAGGAATACAGCCATTACATAATTTATATATATATATATATATATATATATATATATATATATATATATATATATATATATATATATATTTAAATCTACTCGTTTTACAAATATCCAAGCCCCCTCCAAATATATTTTCTCGGTTCGCCATTGATATTTACTGAATTTAGTGTAGTCTTTGCTACAAAACCGCAATTTGTACCAAAAATGTGTAACATTATACATTTGTTTAATAAAATATTCACTCAAATATTTATACTTATAACAAATCATTTTGAACTACTCGTAAGTATACAAGTAGATTTAAGTAAATAGTAATTTTGCACAGTTAATATTAACAGATTTTTTATTGTATCTAATTAAATACTACATATACCTTGTAAAATTAACTTTCGGATCAGTTGGGTACATATCTGTTCAAGTAGTATACACATAATCGGGTTAGATTGGATATCCATCCGGTCGGGTCGGGTTGGATATCCATCGGGCCGGGTCAGGTTGGATATCCATCGGGTCTGGGTACCCATCGGGTCTGGTCGGGTTGGATATCCATCGGGTCTGGTCGGGTCTGGTCGGGTTGGGTACCCATCGGGTCTGGGCGGGTTGGATCTCCATCGGGTCGGGTATCCATCGGGTCAGGTTGGGTACCCATCGGGTTCGGGTCGGGTCTGGTTATTTTTTTTTAATAAAATGCGCATCTCTAGAAGGCACTAGAAGAACTGGGAATAGAAGCAAAGTTGCGTAGACTCACCAAAATGACTATGAACAATTCTAGAGTGACCATAAAGACCAGAACAGGAGAGACAAATGAAATAAAAATAACTAAAGGAGTAAGACAAGGAGATGCGCTATCAGCCACTCTCTTCAATATAGCGCTGGAAAAGGTGACGAAGTCGATAAATCAAAACTCAATCAGGAATAAAGAAACGCAACTAATAGCATACGCGGATGACATCGTCATCATAGCAAAAAATAGGGAACTACTAAACAAGTCGCTGGAAGAAATAGTGAGAGAGGGAAGAGACATGGGGCTAGGAATAAATAAGGAAAAAACCAAATACATGAGGTTCGGGAAGCGTTCCCAATCTAAGAAAGTAAAAATAGGAGAATATGAATTTGATGAAGTTGAAACATTTAAGTACCTTGGTATAATAATAACAAACACAGGAGAGAGAGGAGCAGAAATCGCAGAAAAAGTATTGATAGCAAATAAAGCCCTGCATTCAAACAAATACCTACTGAAAAATAAGGAACTGTCAAAAGCAACAAAAATTAAAATATATAAGACATTGATAAGACCCATCCTACTATACGATGCTGAGACACAAACAATGACGCAAAGAGAGGAAGAACAACTCAGAATAGCAGAAAGGAAAATTATAAGATCAATCCTAGGAGGAATTAAAATAGGAGATAATGAGTACAGATCAAGAATGAATACAGAAATACTGGAAGAACTAGAAGGTGAAGATATCACCAGGAAAATTAAACAACAAAGAGGGAGATGGTTAGGGCATGTAATGAGAGCTGATGCAGAAACAACAATCTCTACAACACTAAAATGGGACCCAGGATATAGAAGAAGAGGGAGGCTACGGTCAACCTGGATTAAGGAAGTAGAAGAAGATCTGCACAAATTAGGAATTTATAAATGGAAGGAAGAAACGAAGAACAGGAAAAAATGGAGTGAAATTTGCAAGAAAATATAAGAGTTTAAGGAAAAGGGCTGATCCCCCTATAATTTGGATCTAGAGAGCTTCTAAGAAGCGGCGCAACCCCTGCACGGGGTGTTAAGCCACCATATATAATATACAGGATTAATACAGGTCACAAGACATCAGAATCAAATCTTTTCCATAAAACGAAACTTATTCCGGCTCCTGCATTAGATGAAGAAGAAGACGAATGAAAACCAAGATCTAACGTAAACTGTAAAAAAAATTCTTCCCGGGTGGGGGGGGGGGGGGTGTTGTGGAGATGTAAAGAAAGTGTATTTCTTTAATTTGAATTTGACCGCGCTCAGCGGGTAAAGTAGTAACCGTCTACACGGTAGAAAACTTTTGAAGGTTAACAAAAACGAGTGTTGTTAAAACGGAATCACGTGTTTAATAAAGTAATTATAATTTATCTTTAATAGAAAATTTGTAAAAAGGAATAGACAAATTAAAAAATAAACTTCAAGTGTCGTTTCTTTGTTTTCAGGTCAGAATTTTGTACATAGTGTAAATAGGGCATTAAAATAATGAAAAATAAAACTTTGTTTTAAGAGCAACGCAACAGAGTTTATTTATTTTAGTCAATTCCCAACAAAAATAAATAAAATCTTACATATATATATATATATATATATATATATACATATATTCTTGTTTTATATTTTCTTTACCAAATTGTTCCATTTCTTTCTGTCAGCTGTTTTCTCTTTACAAATTTTTGATTCCTGCTGCTTTTAAGTCCTCTTCCACCTCTTTAATCCATGTTGATTTAGGCCTTCCTCTTTTCCTTCTTCCTCCAGGGCTCCATTCAAGCATGGATTTTATTGGATCTTGCTCTTCGGCTCTGTATACGTGCCCTAACCATCTTGCTCTCTGTTGTTTTATTTTCCTCACTATATCTTCTTCTAGCTCTTGTTCAATTTCATGGTTCATCCTCGGTTGAGGTTTCAATCTGGTGTAGGTTTGCTTGTAAAATAATTCATATTGTAAGTAGAATATTTATTGTTTGGTATTAAGTTTCCACAAATTGATTTATAATAAAATAATCGAGACAATTTCTCTCAATATTTGAAGCCGCTTAATTTTAATTAAACCTATTTTGAACTCTAAAACTGGAGATTCAAACTTGAAGTTATCTAAAACTAAAACAGCCATCTATGACTGAATTAAATTATGAAAAAACTAAACATTAATGCCCAGTACAGTTTTACAATTTTATTCCTTCTTTCGCTTAGGTGCAGTTACCATCTAGGTTTTCAACAAGTTATAAAGTTAGAATGATATTTTATAATTGTTAAGTTATAGTATTAAAGCGCCAATTAGTTAGTTTTCATACTTAACAATGGAACCAAACCGTAATTTCGAATGATCGTCTATAGTTTTATAATGAAATAATTTTTTTTTTGTTTAAAAGCCACGTTATGCAATTAACCGGTAGTTTTATTTTAATTTTAATATTGACTACCTCTCCTAATAATATATTTTATAGACATACCGGGTGGAACATCATACCTGTGTACATAGGCGATTAACATTAGAATACAGTTTTTCCGTGCGCATTGCGTCCCAAATTATTTTAGGAAAAAATGCTTCAAATAAATGTTGTAGAGCATAAAATTCTGCATTTAAATCAATAAACAGAATTACATTTACATGTATTGTAACGACAGAAATTAAATAAAAAATATTAAAAATTACGTTGAAAATATCAAATAGCCATGGAATTGAAACAAAAATAGATAAATGCTTGACGTTTGACAGATGAATGATTAATTTGACGGGTAAAATATTAAAATGAATTTAATTTATTCTAACGAAAAAAGAGTTTTTATCATAAAAACTTTTTAGTGGAAATTGTTTACGTAGAGTTACAGATTTATTCGCTGTGAAATCTCCAAATAGGCGAATTCCAAGCGTTACAACAATACGCGCGTATGTTAAAAAATTTGATTCCACGGCAAGTGTTGCGGCGGCAAATAGTACAGGTAAATTTAATTTTAAATATTATTAAAGAGATTTACAAACAAATCATATCATTATTTATAGGAAATAAAAATAGTCGCACTAATTTAACAAAGAGTTTTGGAATTTATAAATTTTAATCCTGAATTAAGTTTAAGAATAATAGCGCAAGAATGTCAGATTACTCATTCTACAGTATTGCGAATTCTTAAAAAAACATAAATACCACCCTTATAAGATGCAATGTCATCATGACATTTTGCCCATTGACAAAGAAAGTAGGCGAGTGTTTTGTGAAGATATGCAAGAACGAGTAAATCGGGATCGTAATTTTCTTGCATCTATTTGTTTTATCGATGAGTGTACCTTTACACTTAACAATGAACAAAACGTTCAAAATGATAGGCACTGGGCTCAAGACAATTCAAGATTAAATGTTACCACCAGAACGCAAGATCCTCAAAAAATAATATTTGGGCAGGCATTTTTAATAGCAATATTATTGGACTATTTAAGATCGTTGGCAACTTAAATTCTGAAACATACTTAGAACTCTTGATTAACGAGATTGGCCCTGCATTAGACGGCGTAGCGCGCGAAAATCAGGAGGTTTCGTTTCAGCAAGATGGTTGTCCAACTCATTTCCAAATCACTGGATTGGTCGTGGTGGAACTTTAAATTGGCCAGCCAGATCTCCTGATTTAACACCTTGCGACTTTTTTTTATGGGGTCATCTTAAATGTAAAATTTATAAGCAAAGCCACCCAAGTATTAATTCTTTGAGAGAAGCTACCGTGGATGAGTGCGCCTTAATCATAAATAGGCAGCTCGCTAATGTAAGACATTCCTTCAACAATAGACTTGGTTATTGCTTGGCTGAAAACGGAGGTTTATTTGAATATTTATTATAATAATAAATTGTAGTGATTATTTTATTGAGAGAATTATTATTTGATATTGGAATTGTAATAGATAGGTTATAATTTTTACATGACAAACCCTGTAAGAAATAAACGTTTCATTGAAATGTACAATTGTTTATTTATTGTTAAATCGTAATAATAGGTATGGAGCTTTTTCTATGAATTTTATTGAATGATTAATTTGTCGGGGGTAAAATATCAAATAGACAGAAATACGTCAAGCATTTATCTATTTTTGTTTCACTTCCATGGCTATTTGATATTTTCAACGTAATTTTTTATATTTTTTATTTAATTTCTGTCGTTCCAACGCATGTAAATTTAATTCTGTTTATTGATTTAGATGTAAAATTTTATGCTTTACAACATTTATTTGAAGAATTTTTGCCTAAAATAATTTGGGGAGCAATGCTTACGGAAAAACTGTTTTTTCATGTTAACCGCCTATGTACACAGGTATGATGTTCCACCCGGTATATTTAAAACAATGTTAAATTATTATTTAACTAATAACGTACTACAATTTTTTTTTAAATAATAAAAAATGACTTATATTTTTATGTATTGAAAGTACTTATTTAACTTATGTCTAAATTTATAATATGCCAAAGAAGCTTTGAAGCAGCAGGCTTTATCACGTAATTTCAGTGCTAAAAGTGATGCAATTAAAGCACTCAATAAAAGCATCATAACTTATTTATAAAGACGGGTATTAATTATTGAGTTGTGAAAATATCGTTTTTCGGCTTAAGAACATGTTTTTAATTTTTTTTTTGCTTGTGTACATAAAAAATTCAAAAGAAACTTGGCTACATTTACATCCTTAGAATTTAAAATTGTTTTTCTGGATTATTTCTTAGCATTTTATACTACTCTTAAGTATCAATGTAGAATGAATGCTCTCATAGTGAATATTTATTTTAAGTGAACTGTTATGTTGTCCCGAAATTTGAAAATAATATATGGATATGGAAAGTATATTTGCCGCATTTTGTTCAGCAAACGCGAACATGAAAAGTTAGCAACTTCTGAACAATTTTCCTTATTTAAGGGAACATTTTCATTTACGACACGCACACTTACATTTAAAATTTATGCAGTAATTTAGTTTGATAGAAATACATATTTGGCATTAGTTATTAGTATGTACTAATTATTTTATTTCTTGTACTGCCTTTGTATGGGTTTTATGTTGATATACATAATATAGTCCTGAGAGTTTTTATAAACAAGTAACTCGTTATCATGGTTTTTTACTATGGCAACCTGAACAATACCATAACTTTTTTTATATAAAATTGTTTATTTCAATACCAACTCATATATTTTATTGTTTCCCTGATTTATAATTTACAATTGTATATGCAATAGGAAGGAGTACACGTCGTGTTATCGTTTAAAAATTTTCACGCCTAATAGCATAATGATCCTCATAACATAATAATTATTTATAATACAAAGACGAAAAATGCAGTTTTTTGTACGAATGCAGGATATATCAGGGAGTACGGTTTTTGAACTTCACTTCTTCTTGGCCAGCAACCGGACGATCATAAAAACCTCATGTAACACACTATTTTCTATTCGGGTGAAATGATTTTAGTTTTAATTCATTGTTTCAGTTAGTATTTTAGCGACCGAAAAGTACTTTTAGTTCTAGAGCACCAATTATATATCCAGGACAATAAATAGTAAATCATAAAACTAAATAATAGTGATGTAACGGATAGTGAATTGGCCGGATACCGAATATTTATTGAAATTCGATTAATACAAATTATTAACTTAAATCTGCGATAAATTTTATCAAGAATTGCAAAAATAAGCTCTAACAACTATTCTATTAAACGTAATAATATAATACATATTTAGAAAGGAGTACCCTTGACAATAATAAAAATATATATATATGAATATAGAAATGATCGAAACTGGCTTGTTTTAAAAGTTACGCCCTAAAATAACGCAGATCGGGAACAATGCTACTTCGATTATATTACATTCTATTATTTTAGTTTTAAATGCAAATAACTTAAAAACTATTGAATATTCATTGTTCAAGAATCTATCTCCGTCGCATTTCTCCATGGGAGACAATCCGCTGAAGTGTGACTGTCGCCTTGAGTCGCCTCACAAATTTTGGATAACCTTAAATTAGAAATGTTATCCAAATCCTACATGTGAAGAACCAATCAAAATGAGGAATATATACTAGAGCTTCACTCCTTTTAGTCCAGCAATTTGCGGTGTGGCCCGGTAATTATAATATTAAATATTTTTTTATGACTACTGATCCAATCCCATCCTGTCATTTTGCAGTATCAGAGATTAAATATTACAGGCCCCAACAACTATAGAATCGGACACTTAATTTTTTCTCACTAAACTCGTACTCGTAATCGTATTTATAAAATATATATTACATAGGATAAAAAAAAATTGCAAAATATTATTTAAGTAGAAGAAAAAATAAAAATATTGCTGAATTGAAATACACAAAAGGACAATCGAAAACATCTAATAATTGTTAGAGACATGCGGAGAATATCATCAAAGTAATCAGCACGAATGAAGAAAATTGTAATCAGATATAATTTTTCAAAATCCAAAAGCTACATGAAAATATCTCAGAAAACAATAAAATTTGTATAAGGTATGGTATGTGTTTCTATTTGAATTTAAGTTAAAATTTAAATTTATCTCATAAATTTAACAAAGGAAACCTATTATTATCCATTTTCTAACAAAAAAAAAACATAAATGATAAAGAAAATCTAAATTTAGAACTGTGACAGTAGGATAGTATATTTATTATTCAGAGATAAATCAAAATATGACGTGTAAGTTGATGATATGCAGAAGTCGTACAAACTAAGTTTGATGATGATTTGTGCCTATACATCTCACTGCTCGGCAAAGGCCTCCCCCATTGTTCTCCATGTTTCCTGATCTGTTGTATTGGTTGGCCAATATTTGTCGAAAGAATGTAGGTCGTCCCTCTAACGTCTTAATTTGCGTCCTCTGCTTCTTTTCTTGTGCAATGGAATCTAATTCGTACAGCTCTTGCTCCGCCGGTTGTCGTTTGTCCGCATCATATATCCTGCACATTTCAATTTCTGGATTTTAGCGAATTTTATCACATCTGTTATTTGTGTTCTTGCTCTTATTTCTATATTTCTTGTTCATTCCCTTCTTATTATAGATAAAAGTTTACTTTCTATGTTTCGTTGACAGATTCTTAAGCTGTTGGTTTGTGTTTTTGTCAAAGCCCATGTTTATGAGCCGTATGTGAGTACGGGTAGTAAACAGGGATCTGTGATTTTTCTTTTTAGACTTAAAGGTATATCATTTGTCTTAAGAATTTTGGCGACCAGTATTTTTTATAGGTATTCTTTATTCTTCTTTCCATCTCTAGCAAATCCTTAAACGCTATAGTTTGTCCTAGGTAGAAGAATTCGTTTACGTAGTCTATTTTCTTTCCTTCAATGTTTATTTCTTCTTGTGATCTGTTCGTAAGGATTTTTGTTTTTGCGAAGTTTGTTTCGAGATCTACTTGGCGTCCCGTTGAGTGTAGTAGTGACAGCATATGTTCAAGGTTTTCTTTAGAATAGGCTAATAGTATTATGTCATCCGCGAAGCGTAAATTGGTGAGGTTTCTTCCTTTTATATCAATCCCTACTCTTCCCCAGTCAATGTTTCAGAATAGGGATTCCAGAGTGCAGCTGAATATTTTAGGGGAAAGTGGGTCACTCAGCTGTTTTATCGGAAATTTATGGACAGTTATTTCTGTTTTTATTGATGCTGTACTTCTTTCGTAGATGTTTTTAATTAAGGATATATAGTTGTTGTCTATCCCTTCTTCTTTTAACGCCTTTATCATATATGAGTGTTCTACTGTATCAAATGCCTTCGTATAGTCAACGAACGCCATATAAAGCGGCAAATTATATTCCATGGATGTTTCTACTAATTGATTTATGGTTTGTAGGTGATCTGTAGTACTGTAGTATTTTCTGAAGCAAGCTTGTCCTATTGGCTGATTTTCATCCAGCTTTGGTGTTAGTGTCTTGAGGATTATGGTTATAAAGACTTTATATATGCTCGAGAGCAAGCTTATCGGTCTGTAGTGTGATGTGCCTGTTTTTGATCCTTTTTTATAAAGCAATATTATGATTGAGGAAGTCCAGCATTCTGGGATATCTTGTGTTTGAAGCATTTCGTTAAAGATATTCGTTAGGGACCGGGTGACAATATCTATACCCATTTTTAGTAGTTTGCTTATAATTTGATCCTCTCCTGGACTCTTTTCGTTTTTCAGATCCTTGATTGTTCTTTCCACTTCCCCTTCTAGGATAGGTATTATAGCATCTTCAACGGTTAGAACTATTTCGTCTTGTTTTTTCTGCCTCTCGGTGAACGTTGATGAATATAGTTTTTTTATAGTAAGTTCAATATTGTTTATTATTTAATGCTTATTATATCGACTGTAAAATTTCCTGCTAGTGTCACAGTTTGAGGTTGCATCTCGAAAAAGTGTCTGAAAACCGCATTCCAAGTTAGATACATTCTCAAAAAACAAATAAAGTACTATACACAGGTGACACTTCTTGACATACATCGCATTTTTACTAACAACATATTCTGCTATCTGTCAAATGATGAGTGTTTTGATGTTGTATATACAGCGCAAAAATAAATTAAACACAATAAATAAATCACAAATATATACGAAAACGGACAATCGTATGGAACAATAAAAAATAAAATTATATAAACCATTTAAACCTTTAAATACTTAGCAGCTGTATTCCAATTCTAGCACTCGTAACTATGATAACTACCTCTTCAAAGACAAAAGAAAAACTTTTCCAATCTAAGATCCGATGTTTTTATTATGTGTTTGTATTAAAACAGTATTCAAGGTTATCATGCATATAAATAAATTAGGTAAACAATAGGTATATAATGTTTGGGCAGAAAATGTGCAACAATAACAATATTTATAAAAAATCAATGAACAAATAAAAAGTTAGATATTTACAAAAGAACTTAGATTTTTGCATCGATATTTATGTTTCTAGTGTCCGACACAAGAATCTAAGAAACATTTAAAAATTCAAATATAAATATTTTTTTAATATACAAATTAAAATGTCAATCGGCGCATACATTTTTAATTGTTCTGTACCCAAATAAAGGTATAGGAACATAAATAACAAGCTATCTGAGAAAACTAACAAAACATTACGTTTTAGAATGGTAATAATCTATTACACCACGGGTACTGAAACGAGACTGTATCATAAAAAATTATACGCAAGAAATAAAGCAATGTAATGATCACAAAAAGGTTATTAACTCACGCCGCAAAACGAAGAACTTCTGGAAATATACAATCAGCCCAACATACATGTGATGTGGTCATGTGCGCTCAGAAGCTTGTTTACAAAGTGGAAAAAATTATCATTGGTAAATTATAGATTATATACCGAGAGTTCACTTTTTTGTGATATAAGACTGACAATGATATTTTGAATTAAAAACTGCTCACGATTCACGAGATGGGCACAAATTCATATTGTAATATTTAAGCTAATTACAGACTGGAATATGCAATAAAAGAAATAGTGCTAACATATGTAAACAGCCTAAAAACGTGTGATGTAACTATCCTACCTTATGGATGAGGTGCCGGCTTCTCAGTGTTGAAGGGGGGGGGGGGGGGTTGTAACTTTTTGAGAGGGCGCCACACAATTAGAGCAGTTGCTTTCACCCAAACCAAATTATGATGGCGGCTAGGACGTGTCGGCTTAACCTTCGACGGAAATTATGTGCGAGAGTGAGAGATCGGGAAAGTGCAGGGTACGTAATGACTCGAAATAATCTTAACTACTGACTTATTATTAGAAAAGATAATACATATAAATGCAAGTAAAATATAAATACTAAATTACGACAAATAAAACACCGTAAGTAAATACGAGTAGTTACTGCCCTTGACGTAAGGTCATGCACGAGGTGTACAAAAACAGTAAGGTAAAATGGGCGTGCATGAACTTTATATGACATACAACAGCTATATGAATCAAAATGCCCACTTTGAACCGTTCGCAGCGCGATCCACCTACGCACCTACACCCAACGCACACCTAGCATTTCGACTACGCGATCTAAAGGTTGATCAACCGTGAGCGCGAGACAGGTATGGGGAATCAGGGGTATACGCGGAAACAGTGTAACGCGAATGGTACCAACGTCGTACCAAATAAATGAAATCCAAAATAAAGTCCTGAACACCTATGTTCCCTTACAATAAAATAACAAAACTCCAGTGAATGGCGCAGTAAGCTAACTAAATGTCCGAAACAATAAAAATAATAAATCTACAGTTCTTATACAGAGTACAATAAAAAGCACTTATCTGCGGTCTCTTTCTTGCACTCGACGCTGGAACGAGGGATGGTAGCCTGGTGACCTGGATACCGGAATGGGTTGAACCGGAAGTCCACGAGGTGACGAGTTACTCTCTGGAGCTGAAGATGGTCCCTGTTGTTGGTCTGCCCTCAGGATGATGACAGTCGGAGGCGGTGAGCAATGCAGCAGCAACGGGACTGATCGGATTCCCACGTGGGAGCTCGGTAGGAGAGAAATCCCAAAATATCTCCCAAGAATCTCGCTACCAAACTTGTAGTTTTGAGGTAAGTAATCCCCAAACTGGGTAGTATCGACCGATACTTGAATTTACTCAAATCTACTACTCAGTACGTAGCCATTTTCTACTCAACCACGTTTTTCTTTACAACGACCAACAATCAACCGTCTCAACTTAAGTCACGGATCTAAGTAAAAAGGACATTCGACTCGCAACCGGATATTCGGTAATTGAGGACAAAGACCGAGACAGACCGATAGGTGAAGAAATGACAAAGATAAAGATAATAAACAACCTGGTGGTAATAATTCCAAATCGGAAGAGAATTTAGAAGAGAAGAAAGAAAGATAATAAAGCAGGCAGAAGAAACTATGAAGACCACGGACTTGTGTACGAACGACAATCTGGGATAAGCAAATTTAGGGATAAGGGAAAACAAATGTATAGGAAATTACGTAAACGAAATAAATTAATAAATGACTACTCGAGTTTTAATATAAAATAAAATAAACTAACCCGCAATCCGCTTAACGCCGCACTGTAAACAAGCCTTTACAAAAATAAATCGCGCGTGAACCGACAGCGGCAAAACAATAAGTTACGCTAATTAAAAATTGTCAATAGACTAAATTTACAATTAATAATGAAAAAGGAGAACGCTAAATTAAATATAGAATAGGAAGGATGAATTTAAATAGGAGAAGACAAAAGTGAAGCTAAATTACAAGAAAAATTAATTATGTTTTAGGTTACTGGAATGGGAAAGATAATAACAAACAAAGGATCAGATTGGAACGTAACAACTCCTTCCCCACTCCCATGAGGAAAAATTCCTAACAAATTTTTACTCAAGACAAACTGAAGAAACTAACCTAGACGTCATTTCGAACCTCTTCTTCATGAGTGTCACCGGGTCCTGGTTTTAAATCTTTTACATGCCAAGTGCCGCGCGCTTGACCGGTATCGTCTTCTAGCTCATAAATAACGTTGGAAATCTTTTTGCGCACTTTAAATGTTCCGATATATTTTGCCGCCAACTTACTGGCAAAATTATCAGCCGCATTTGACAATTTAAAGTTTCGCCGCCAAACACGTTGACCAACTGTATATCCCACAGGCCTACGTCGAAGATTATACCGAGCTCTCGTCTGATTTTGAGCGCGATCTAACCTTTTCCGCACTTCATCATAAATTTTCACAAGGCGAGCAGGTCTCCTATCAGCAACTTGATCTCGGTCAAAATTTATATTGCCATTCCCGCGCGGGTCTCCACCGGGTATTCCAAACCTGACAAGATATGTTCACGGCCAAAGGTTACGAAAAATGGCGTGAAACCAGTTACTGAGTGTACCAGTGTACGAATAGCACAACTTACGGAAGGTAAATATTGATCCCAGTGCGTCTGATTATCATTTACATATGACGACAACATTGTTTTTATTATACGATTTACTCTTTCCGTAGGGTTGTTTTGCGGGTGGTAAAGGGCATTGAAAAGAATGTTTACATCATACTTCGCACATAAGTTGCGAAATTCTCCTCCACGGAATTGTACACTATTGTCGCAGATCACGTATTGAGGAACCCCAAACATCAGAAAAACATTTTCCTCAATATGCCGAGCTACCGCTTGCGACGTAGCACTCCTAAGTGGGAAAGTCAGTACAAACTTACTAAAATAATCGCAAACAATTAAGATATACTCATGTCTGGCATAATTCCCATCGCGCACCAAAAATCCATGCCCAAGATTACTGCACTAGTGACAGTAGGTACTACCAGAAATGTGATCAATTTCATTTGGTCAATCAGACGAACAGGCACTGTTATTGAACCCAAACTGTCACATTCTTTCCCATCCTCAACTTTGCAGATCGGTGAGTCATTAACATCCAGAGGTCAACCTAAATCCCTAATAAATTCCCACCCATTGTTACCTATAATTTATTTCGTAGCTCCGGAATCAAGAAGGCCTGAAATTTTATACCCAAAGATGGAAATATCGAGGTATGGACGTTGATCGCCATCTAAATGCGAGATAATAAAATTAACGATTGCCATGTTTTGTTGTAGTTGCACGTGTTTGGTCGAAAATGATTTAGAAGCAGAGGACGCCACACGACCACTTAGAGCCTCGCTCCCCCGTTTCCCGAACATTTGGGGTATGTTCTGGTGATAAAGCCTGGCTTTCCACACCTGTAACAATGTTCGCGCTTCGGACTGTTACAGTCTTTGGCTCTGTGGCCGGGAAGATGACAATTCCAACAACTGAATTCCTTGTGTGCAGTTGAGGTTTTAGGAATATCCATGGCGTGAGCTGATGTAAATCGAGACCGTCCTTGATATGCCAAATCAGGCTCTAATAAATTTTTACGGTTCGAGGGCAATGGTTGATACTTTTCAGCCATATAAATAAATATATAAATATATCATCACGCCTTTTACCCATCACTGGGTGTGGCACTCTGCCTAAGCAGATCTCGGTAAGTGATATATTTTGTCGCGTGAAGTGCGGTTACCAGCCGTCAAATCACGGCCTCCAAGGATATTAGTGGTGGAGGTGCCACAGGGGTAGATTTTTTAAATTGGTGAAAATTGTTTGTCGGCTGTGGGGATCGAACCAGGGTTCTCAAGATCCACAGGCCGACTCGATACCACTGAGCCACCTACCCCATTCAGCCATGAGTTTGTTAATTTCCAGTTGCTTACACACCAACTGCAAACTCTCAACGGACTCAATTTTCGTTAGGCCAATGCTCTGGATGAAGCACGGCAAAATGTTCCGACGCAATACTTGCAACTTATGTTCTTCAGTTGGTGATGTTGGAAGCCTGTTAAATAAATTAATCATACATGCCATGTAGGCACCAATTGGTTCATCCGATCCTTGTGTTCGAGCACGTATTTCGTCCCACAATTCCAACGCATAATTATAGGGTTCGAATTCTTCACGCAGATGTTTCACGAAGTCATTCCATGTTTTGATTTTTAGTCGCACAGATCTATACCACGTCAATGCCGACCCACGTAGTAATTCTATTTCCGAATCACAAAGTTCCGCCTCAGATACATTACGAGAGACACGGTAATCATTCACTCTCTCCAAGAATGCATTAACACTAAGGTCATGAACGTTGGGAAAGATAATAACAAACAAAGGATCAGATTGGAACGTAACAAACGACAATTTTAAGATACGTCTATCTCGTGTGGTTATTTGATGCAATTATTAATTCTGAACAACTTTTGTATATACACTGTTGTAAAATGTATAGAGAAGAAATTATTGCAAGATAAGAATTGCATGCTCTATATCGAATTTATTAAATAAACATATTATCACACCTTTTACCCAATACTGAGTTTGACAATGCCGTAGCAGATCTCGGTAAGTGATATATTTATGCGCGTGAAGTTAGTATAGAGAAAGTCACAGGGGTCATTTTAAAGTGGTAAAAATTGTTTGTCGGCTGTGGCACTCAAACCTAGATTCTTAAATCTTCACTCCAATACACTGAGCCATCTAGCCCAAATAGTGACAAAAAAATTAACATCCGGTATGGAATCAAATTTACTTAAATACGTTTTTTAGTAAATAATAAATTCTGTAAAATATGAATAGCAAAGTTATACTACCTACCGCTAAAATTGTGTTATTTGTTATAAGTAATAAAGTTGGATTTTGAATTTTAAAAATCCTATTTAATAAAAATATACCAAATTGAAAGAAGGTCAGAAAATTAGATACAAATATATTCCAGATATCAAAGTGGAGTCCATTGTCACATTCAACATCCGCCTCTTACAGGCGCTCATTGATCTAGTCGTTCGATGGATCTCGGTTTTTATCAGAAATATATTTTTTTATTTATTTCAATAACTTGTAAAAATTCAATTAAAAGTATTCATACTGATAAAATACAACAGCATTAATAAATTTTTCCTAACCCTCTTTAGACCATCAAAATACAATATTTCACCACTAAAACCACTCAGTCACCAGATGCTGTATAGTTCATCGAATTATCTTTTCAAATTTAAAACTCCAATTTCATGGGATACAAATTGATATCGCACTAGGATTATATATGACATCTTGTAGCTCGGAAAATAAATGACCCCGGGCGCAGCTCATCCCCATAATCAAACTATAGATTGTTGTTGACATCGCACCGGGAATAGTTATATTCCATCTTTCGATACTCTCTGATATTAATTTAATTTAAAGCATTGAGATACAATTATAGTTATTTCTTTTTAATTTTTATTTTAGTTTTGTGGTCAAGTAGACAGTGGCGGAAAAAATATATAGAGATTCAACTTTGTACAATTAATAATTATTTTACGTGCAACTAATAATTAGATATGACTTGCTACGAGTATGAATTGAAATTAGGAATGAATATTATTTTAACAACTGAACAACAACGCGACGAAAACCGACGAGATATTACAGCACGGTCAAGAATAAAACAAAATGATCCACTATAATAATTATATAAACTTTAATAGAATGAAAGGAAAGAGAAATGACAGTTATACAATACAAAATAATTATAACAAGTGATATGATAATTTCCGATAATATTTTGACATGAATACAAAATTGTTATGGAAGTGAAAATATATGAATGCGCAGCAAAACATTCAACTTACATATGCTTTATTAACATAGCTTACAATTTGAGAGCCTTCTTACTACCGGCTAAATTCGACATCATTAACCGAGATAGTTAGAGCGATACTGTAAAATTGCTACTTTTTTTAGTTTTAAAGGCTAAACAATACTAACAGAAGTTCTCAAATATTAATTGCTGAATGTATTCTCAGTCTCTCTCGTAGTTGGCGCAAACTGAAGGCAATTTATTTAGCTACCGGCGATTTCCACGTAAAGATATGAATTTGTTGCTTCAGATTTACAATGGGGATTTCTTGTATTTGAAAAGTTCAGAAATGTGCCTGAATAGTTTATTTTAAAAACATATAAATATATTTCTGTTCTGTTGTCTTGGTCTTTGCCATTTTTAAACAATTCAACTTAACTATAAAATCATTATAACATGAACAGATCGCTTTAAAGCCATACGATAGAAGGTTTTTTTTTATTGTCTTTCATATATACTTTTTTTTATTTGAAGTTTTAGTTTTCCTAAAATATTCACGCCATTTTGCTCCGCAAAGCGTGGACTCTTCTTTGATATCCTCTTTCCTTGTCACGCTCCGCTGATCATTCGCCGTGTAACGTGACTGATCTAGACATTAAATAAAATTTAGATACATTGGTAGATTCGTTACTGTTAATTTTGAGTATAAGAATTTATTTTACGTCGTACGTAGTTTTAGAAGCAGTCTAAAGTTATAGTGTTATAAATAGTATGTAAAATTCAAACCGTACATCACTAGAGTAAAGTCTCCTACACGTGCTTCGTCCATTCCATCGACAACGGGCATATTTAGACAAACAAAAATTTTGGTAACTCGTGAAGGCTGGACACACAAATCAAAGACAAGAAAGTGAGTTGTGAAATTAGATCTAAGACGAAGATGTATATACCGGGTGTAACACGAAAAGTGAAACATAGGCGTTTAACATGGCAAATCAGTTTTTCCGTGCGCATTGCTTCCCTAATTATTTTAGGAAAAAATGTTTCAAATAAATGTTGTAAAGCATAAAATTCTACATCCGAATCAATAAACAAAATTCATTTTGACTACTTCATAACTGCAGAAATTAAATTTTAAAATTCACGTAATTTCAATTTAAAAGTAATAGCCATGGAATTAAAAACAAGAGATGAACAAATGCGTAACGTTTTATACGTCAAATTATTATTATTTATTTTGACCAACTGTGATATTAAATCAATATTAGGGTTTATTATTATCAAAAATGAATAATTATTCAGATGAAGAAAAGTTGCAAATAATTAAATCGCATTATTCTGGCCATAGTTTACGACTAATTCGTGACTATATTAGCGCTATTTAGCAGCATCATGATATTCCTAGTACGGCAACTATTCAGAGGTTTATAGTAAAGTTTGAAAAGACAGGAACACTAAATTTCAAGAAAGAAATAAATGAAAGAATTCGTAACAATGAAAAGAATATTCTTGCTTTAACAGAACTGGAGCCAACAATGAGTGTGCGGGAAATTTCCAGAGAACTAAATATAAATTTTATGACAGTGCATAGAATTCTCAAAAAACATAAATACATTCCTTTTAAATTTCAAAACCACCAAAAAATTTGGAACGAGATTTTGAACTGCGTGCTTCATTCTGTGAAATAATGATGGAGAAATCAAATTGTAATAGAGAATTTTTAAGTAGTATTTTATTCACAGATGAATGCACATTTACCATGAATGGCGAACCAAACAGTCATAATTATCGGTACTGGTCACAAAATAATCCACATAATATTGTAGAATCGAGGACACAATATCGTCATTCTGTCAATGTGTGGGCAGGAATTTTTGGTGATAAAATCATTGGCCCATTCTTCATCCAACGAATAAATTCAGCATCATATTTGAATTTATTAATTAATGCTGTTGGACCACAAATTGTTGAAACAAACAAAGAAAATGTGTGGTTCCAGCATGATGGCTGCCCTGCACATAGCACTTGAGAAGTTGTGGAATATCTAAACCATGTATTTCCTGAAAGCTGGATAGGACGAAATGGACCAGTTAACTGGCCAGCACGGTCGCCAGATTTAAATCCGTGCGATTTTTTTTATGGGGCCATTTAAAATCTTATGTTTATAAAAATGATACCAGAATTTAGAAGAACTTAAAATGCTATATTACAAGAATGCCAGAAAATAAAAAATCGACAATTAAAGAATACTCGAGAAAGCTTCTACAACAGATTAGGTTATTGTTTAGCTCAAAACGGTGGACTATTTGAACATCTAATTTAACAATTTAAGAATATTTAGTTTGTTGATGTTTTTATTGAATTAAATTTGTTAAATAACAATCTACCTTAAATATTTTATCAAGTTTATTATTTTATTATTCTTAAATAATAAATCTAAAAAATATTTTGCCTTATTATTATTAAATTTTTATTTAGAAAATAAATACATAAAAATAATTTTGACAATTTATTCTGACATTGACGTTTAAAACGTTACGCATTTGTTCATCTCTTGGTTTTAATTCCATGGCTATTACTATTAAATTGAAATTACGTGAATTTTCAAATTATATTTCTGCAGTTATGAAGTAAACAAAATTAAATTTGTTTATTGATTCGGATGTAGAGTTTTATGCTTTACAACATTTATTTGAAACATTTTTTCCTAAAATAATTAGGGAAGCAATGCGCACGGAAAAACTGATTTGCCATGTTAAACGCCTATGTTTCACTTTTCGTGTTACACCCGGTATATATATATATATATATATATATATATATATATATATATATATATATATATATATATATATATATATATATATACATAAGATATGATGAAAAAAAAAGCTGTCACACAGTTATTCTGTTTCGAATATAGTTCCTGTTTTTTTGTATTTATTTAAAGTACTACTCTGAAAGACAAGCAACACAAATGGGCTAAAATAACAAGGCCTTTTAATATTTCAAAAGTTTCTGAAAAAGTTGTTCACATTAACGTTTAAACATCTTTATACCGGATGGTGGCGGTTAGGAGAGAGCTTAGATATGTACTCGTAATATCTCATATAATAATTTTGAGCAATAGTTTTATTCATTAAACGGCAAAAACTGTCAGTTTCTGCAGTTAAAAGTTACATATACATACAAAACTTTTATGTATTTGGGTTCTCTTATATACAAAAAATAAATTTGAAATAAATATTATTGTTTATATTTTAATAATAATAAACTAAGTAAATAATATCTATTCTAATAAGGAACGTGTATTTAAAACATATGATTATTGTTATTAGTTAACAAAAATGTTGAAACTTTTTAAAAAAATTGTGAACAAATAAAAAATTTAGTATAAAGTTATCGATTTTTTAAACATATGAATGCAGAGTTTTAATAAATATTGAACATATCAATGACCTTATGTTTATATCTTCGCTATCAAGTAGTTTGGCGACGTTACATTATTTCGTCTACAAGTAACTTATTATTATTAGTCTATTGTTTATATTTACTTTTCTGTCAACTATTTGTTATTTTCATTCTTCTTTCATACTTACAAAAAAGTCTCTTCTTATAAAAATTGTATTAATTCAAAATTATTGTTCTATAAATAAATAAAGTGAAGCCACATATAAATTAATTGTTTTAAATTGGTGACCCCCGACAAAGAAACGAATCACAATTCAGTGCCGCGAATGTGAATTTATGTATTTTACATAATTCCAAAGTGCCCATCAAAGTGCCCAACGTCGGGAAGTTGAGTTGTTTCCTTATATTCTTCAAGTCTACCCACTTCTACCAGTCTCTCCAATTCTACCAGTCTTCCCAATTCTATCAGATTTTCCAAATCTACCAGTCTACCCATACTGCATCTTGCAAGATATATGAACATTATTTTAATTTAAATTGTTTTATTAAGTGTTTAATGTAACTAGACCTATTTTTCTATATCTATTCTTTCAACACGCAACACATTCATTGTACCACTACATTCATTCATAACACAACACACACTAACCAGACTCACGTGGTTAGTTCAACACAACAAAATTTCAATCTTCAACCACATTTACTTAATTTACTCAACAAATAAAGACTAAACTACTTTTATGTGTTACGCGCTTTTCTGCTATTTTAATCTTTTCCTTTCTAGTTTCAATATCAATGTTGCGTTGTGTGATACTTAGTTTAAAGCCAATCTAGTGCTACTAATACTTCTTAAATTCTTTCAGTAATGTTTTAATTAATTCTTGATAATTTCATCCCTTCTCAACAACCCCTTTCAGCAATTTCAACTTAACTTTTCGTGTTACACCCGGTATATATATATATATATATATATATATATATATATATATATATATATATATATATATATATATATATATACATAAGATATGATGAAAAAAAAAGCTGTCACACAGTTATTCTGTTTCGAATATAGTTCCTGTTTTTTTGTATTTATTTAAAGTACTACTCTGAAAGACAAGCAACACAAATGGGCTAAAATAACAAGGCCTTTTAATATTTCAAAAGTTTCTGAAAAAGTTGTTCACATTAACGTTTAAACATCTTTATACCGGATGGTGGCGGTTAGGAGAGAGCTTAGATATGTACTCGTAATATCTCATATAATAATTTTGAGCAATAGTTTTATTCATTAAACGGCAAAAACTGTCAGTTTCTGCAGTTAAAAGTTACATATACATACAAAACTTTTATGTATTTGGGTTCTCTTATATACAAAAAATAAATTTGAAATAAATATTATTGTTTATATTTTAATAATAATAAACTAAGTAAATAATATCTATTCTAATAAGGAACGTGTATTTAAAACATATGATTATTGTTATTAGTTAACAAAAATGTTGAAACTTTTTAAAAAAATTGTGAACAAATAAAAAATTTAGTATAAAGTTATCGATTTTTTAAACATATGAATGCAGAGTTTTAATAAATATTGAACATATCAATGACCTTATGTTTATATCTTCGCTATCAAGTAGTTTGGCGACGTTACATTATTTCGTCTACAAGTAACTTATTATTATTAGTCTATTGTTTATATTTACTTTTCTGTCAACTATTTGTTATTTTCATTCTTCTTTCATACTTACAAAAAAGTCTCTTCTTATAAAAATTGTATTAATTCAAAATTATTGTTCTATAAATAAATAAAGTGAAGCCACATATAAATTAATTGTTTTAAATTGGTGACCCCCGACAAAGAAACGAATCACAATTCAGTGCCGCGAATGTGAATTTATGTATTTTACATAATTCCAAAGTGCCCATCAAAGTGCCCAACGTCGGGAAGTTGAGTTGTTTCCTTATATTCTTCAAGTCTACCCACTTCTACCAGTCTCTCCAATTCTACCAGTCTTCCCAATTCTATCAGATTTTCCAAATCTACCAGTCTACCCATACTGCATCTTGCAAGATATATGAACATTATTTTAATTTAAATTGTTTTATTAAGTGTTTAATGTAACTAGACCTATTTTTCTATATCTATTCTTTCAACACGCAACACATTCATTGTACCACTACATTCATTCATAACACAACACACACTAACCAGACACACAACAAAATTTCAATCTTCAACCACATTTACTTAATTTACTCAACAAATAAAGACTAAACTACTTTTATGTGTTACGCGCTTTTCTGCTATTTTAATCTTTTCCTTTCTAGTTTCAATATCAATGTTGCGTTGTGTGATACTTAGTTTAAAGCCAATCTAGTGCTACTAATACTTCTTAAATTCTTTCAGTAATGTTTTAATTAATTCTTGATAATTTCATCCCTTCTCAACAACCCCTTTCAGCAATTTCAACTTAACTTTTTTTGTTGAAATTATCATTCTTTTAGTTTCTTCGTTGGATGATATTTATCCAATGTACTGTGCACTATCTCTTTATTCTTATCATCACGTATTAAATTCAACACTTTTGATGTTAAACACAACATTTGTCCTTTCTTTTTCCTCTCTTTTCTTTCCTTGAGGGCGGAGTAATGTACCGTAATCAAGTAGTTTGGTGACGTTACATTACTTCGTCTCCAAGTAACTTCTTATTATTACTCTATTGTTTATGCTTATTTTGCTGTCAACTATTTATTTATTTTCATTCATCTTTCATACTTAAGAAAAAAATCTCTTCTTATAAAAATTGTATTAATTCAAAATTATTGTGAAGTTACATATAAATTAATTGTTTTACAGGTTTACTAAATAATTTTCAATTTCAATAATACTTAATAATTATTTCAATATAACGAGTTGAAAATCAACCCTTGCTTCTTTAATTAGTTTTAATTATATACTCTACAAATTATAAAATCAGATATTTAGAAAAAAAACTTCATAAATATCTTTCTTTAATAGTGCCTTAACTTTTTCCCTAGGAGAAAGCTTCGCACAAGACAACACTAAAACTCGTAAAGTTGTAACGGAGTCCGGAAACGTGGTGCGTTTCCGGGCGATTATTACGCCAACCGGAGATTGCGATTCCAATGATATGCCCTGATAGTCCTTGTGTAATATTCTTTGTACGAACACGAAATGTGCAACAGTCGGACCGGGAAAATACTTTGTTACAGAATCACATCCTGTAACCATAACTGAATTTGCTTATACTCGTATAACATAGGGTTCAAATATCTGGGTCGAAGAAGGCAAATCAATAGGAACATCTTTTCTTTAGAAATTAAATTATTTATATAATGTGAAAAATGGATATGCATTATGGGTATAATTAGATGATATTCTAATTAACAAATAAATTTATATGCACTTTAAAACGATTTTTTTTTTCATAATGAAACGTCATTTGGTAAAATGTATACAATGATAACTTCAAGCCACCTACTCCAAATAAAAATTATTGTATATGTCTTAATTACAACACTGCATGTGGTATTCAGATAGAATGTGTGCCCAATATCTATTCCACTATCGTACTAAATCTTTGCATCTTTATTTCGCGGGACTGTTTCCGTCCAGACTTAAATAGTTTGTTGTTCTGAATATGCAACGATGGGAGCAATAACGGAAAGTATACATATGCAACTGTAGCGTAGCTAGGAATTTCGAGAGGGAGAGAGGAAGCCAAAAACAATCATTTGAGTTAGAGATTAACACTCCATCGATTACATGACTTCAATACAGGATATTATTGCGTCTTTTTTGTTACTCGTTGTTTTTATCAATAATATATTTTTTTCTCTCTAAAATTTTGAAAAAATATTTATTTAAAAAAAATATTAACAGCAACGTTATAGTTGTCTGTAATTGTTGGAGCCCTATATCCAAAGTAAAACATGTGGTCGCTGCAGTCACGAATTTTTTTCTATACGAGTACTTTGTCAAGATTTAGAAATCCTAATATTCTTACAGATGAATAAAAAAGTAACGAAATAAGTACTTACAAATTCTGGCATAAAATGTGTTTGTTGCAAGATAATTTTATGTGACCAATGAATTCAATGTGACCCGCAGCGCGCAGCAAATACAATATTTTGCTTAACGGAAGTAATATAAGACCGTTCTATCATCATTGCATGATAACAGCTTCCTGTTTCCATTTGACATTGCCTAAAATATTCGTATTAATTAATGTATTTAGTTCCTCACGATTATATTTTTATATAATAAATTTAAGATTGCCAGGATTCTGTAAGCAGTTGAAATAATTTGGATATGTAGAATGAAAGATTAGCGAAACAGATGCATATTGGTGAAATTAAGAATTAGATATTGCGTAGACAACCTAAGAATAAATGAATGAATATGGTTCAAAGAAGAACAAAAGATTGCGAGTGAATAAACGATTTTAAATAATAGGAATTTTGAAGATGGGAGAAGCTAAAGGACAAATAAACATATAAACACACTTTTTACCCATTACTAGATGTGACACTCTGCTATAGAATATCTATGGAAGTGATATATTTATGCGCATGAAGGTGGTTATCAGCCGTCAAATCTTATAAAATACGGGCTGTGTCCTTACATAACTCCTCCACCCTTAGAGAAAACTTTAGTCTTTAAAAATTAAGTTTTTATAATTTAAATTTGATTTAATTCAATATCTTCAATCCCATTATTAATTTTGTCTTTCGATTTCTTCATAATATAATCTTTACAATTACATTTCTTATTACAATACATAATAATTATAATTACTATAACTACTAATATATAATAATATAATGAATATAATTATTTGGGACATTTTTATAAATGTTCTCTAATTCTATGGAATTCATTTCCTCAGTTTTAAATTGTGTCACATTCTTTATTATGTTTTCTAAGTATGTTACTCGTGTATTATTAATATTATTTTTATATTCCAATAAAATTCCGAAATTATTAATTAACTCAATTTGGTTATTAACCTCACAATTTTCGGTATAGTATATTCCCTCTAAATTTTCTATTTTCATATTATTAGTACAATTGTATTTTGTTTCAATTTTATTTGGGGAAAATAAGTAATTTAATTTTGAATTTTTAATTTTTATAATAGAGTTTATATGTGACATGTTGTCGTAATCACAAAACTGAAATTCATTGTAACATACAATATTATCTATGCATTTATCATATTCTTTGCTCTCCGAATCACAATAGTACTCGGTTTTACTGAGTTTAATGCATTTATTGAGTGGTTTGGTTTTACAACTGTCTTTGGAATATAATCCGTTTTTAAAAATTAATAGTTTCGTATATTCCATGTGTTTTAGTAGGGATGAAAGTTATTTGGATCATATCTTTTATTCGGGTGATAGATGGGGACTCTATAAGAATAATTAAATTTGGATTGTCATAGGAACAATCCATCTTCATGATATCACTATTTTGAATATTATTTATTATAATTGATCTCAAATATTTATCATCTATTTTAATGAATTAAAATCTATTCACATTAACTTCACGAATAAAAAATGAATAACCGACAATTTCTCGAAATAAATGGAACCATATTTCCTTACGAAAATAAAGCCAAATATCTAGGTATGACGCTCGATACCAAATTAAAGTGAAAAGAACATGTAAAGAAAAAAAAGGCAGAACTCAACATGAAATTCCGACATTATAGATGGCTTATCGGAAGATATTCCAATCTGTCCTTATTTAACAAAACTTTGATATACAATCAAATTATTAAACCTACGTGGGTGTATGGCATACAACTCTGGGGGTGTGCGAAAGATAGCAATATTAAGATGATACAGACCTTTCAAAATAAAGTTTTACGTGCCATGGTGAATGCACCATGGTATATTAGAAACACCGACATCCATAGAGACCTTGGTATCGAAACTGTTAAAGAAGCAATTAAAAGGTTTGCTGGTAAACATAAAGCCAGGTTACACCTTCACGACAACGCAGAAGTACTTCAACTACTGGATAACCAACACGACATCCGAAGATTGAAGAGGACGAAACCATTTGAACTTGTGTAGTGTTTTGTGTAAAAAGCAGAGCATTGTGCGCGGATGATTTTGTGCATACATGTAACATTTACTAATTAGAAAGAAGCTAAGGACATTGATGAATGGACTTTAGGAAGATAAGTTACTAGTATTAAGATATATCCGAAAAAATTAATGGTTGATCTGTTAGATCAGTTTTAATATGTACAATTCAAACAATAATAAATGTTTTTGTCAAAAAAAAAAAATCTATTTTATTTAATTCATACAGAAGTTGTTCATGATTAATTATCCCAAAATATAATGTATTTAATTTACAAAAAGTCAATGTTTCTTCTAATTGAACAATAGAAAAATATAGGTCCTGACTGACCTAGATAAATTCATTTATCAAATTTTGCGCTTTAATAATATCTATTTCATCTAATACTTTACCAATATCTTTTTGGATATTGTTTAATTTCATATTTAATAAATTAGTATTTTCATTTATTATATTAATTTTATCATTAAATTGGGCTGTAATATTATTATTACTTTTAATTAAAGTATTTACTTTATCTGATTATTATTAATATTTTCTATTATTTGATCATATTTTTCTTTATCTTCTGAATCAAGGTTTCCTGTGACGCTTTTTATAATTGCTCCTAAGCCATTTATTAAACCGCGTTTTGTTCTTTTAATATTTAGCAATTTAGTCTTTTCTTTTATATGACTTATTAATGAGTTTAAAATGCTTTTATAATTTGTTATTTTATTATCAATTTTATATTTTTCTAAATTTTGATATAGCATGTCCACATTATTTTTTAATATGTTCTGTTGTTCAAATAATTTTTCTAGAGATATTTTAAGGGTTGTTATTTGGGTGTTTACCTTTATATGGACAGTTCCGAGTTCAAGTATGTTAAGTCCAGGGTTTTGTTCATCACGTATAATTTGTGATAAGCCGAATGAGATTAATCTGAAACAATACGAGGCTTTTTAAGTTGTGACAATTTATGTTTTTTGTTCTGATCGTCTAATATTTGGCCTCTTCCGTGTACTAATACTTTTACTGTAATTTGTTTAAATTTAGGCTTTTCAATTTTACCAGAGTTACGTTTGTTTATTTTAACGTGAACTTGTTTAGGAATATCAAATTGTTTTTCTTGTGGTGCGGAATATTTTAATTAACTCTTTTCAATATTATGTTTTACTTGTTCATTTATTTCTTTTAAGGTTTCTATATGTTTCAGCAGGTATTCATCTACTATTATTTATTCAGGTTTTAAATTTGATTCAAAATTTTGTCCATATATTATTTCTAAAGGGGTTCTTTTAGTAATTGAATGAATACTGTTATTATAGGCTAATAAAGCATAATTCAATCTTTCTTTTAATTTCAAAGTCTTTATAACAGGGTTCTGATTTATTATTCTCATTTGCTCTATTAATGAGGAATGGAAACGTTCGACTATTCCATTGCTTTTGGGGTTATCGATTGAAATGTAATGGATATTAATTTTTCTCAAAGCTAATTAATTTGGAATAGTTTTGTTATTAAATTCTAAACCGTTATCAGAAACGATTTCTTTCGGAATTATAAAATGAGTAAAGTATTTTATTAATTTACTTAATATGGTAATAGCGTTCTTATCTTTAATAATATAACTTAGTGCGAATTTAGAAAAAGAATCTATTATAGTTAAAAATTTTACTTGTTCAAGGGACCTATAGATCAATGTGTATTTTCTCAAAAGACTTTTCAGCTGTTGGTGTTAGAATATGTGAGATCTGTATGGGGTTTCTTTCATATTTAGTAGCTAAACATACGCTGCATTTATTAACGTATTCTTGTATATCTTTTATCATATTAGGCCAGTAGAATACTTATTTTAATTTATTATGAGTTTCAGTTATGCCTCTGTGCTTGGTTTTACTTTCATGATAGGTCTTTATGGTAATTTGTTGGTCTTCTTTATTTTCTATGTCATTAGTCATGTTCTTACAGGATACAAGTTTGTAACTTCCTGCATCAAAGTACGTTTGTAATATGCCGTTAAAATTTAATTTAAAAATGTCAGGGATTAGGCAATAATATGTAATACCTGGCTGTAAATAATTTTTTATAAAATTCGTTATTATCTGATTACAATTTATTTAATTTAAATAAGAATAAAGCCGTTGAATTTTGTTATCAAATAATTTATTTATTTTAATTTCATGCTTTCCATTTGTCTCTTTGACTACGATTTGATTTTTACAGGTGTTGATAGGAGAATCTAAGTAAGATAATCCGTTTATCGGTTTCTCGTCGTCTGAATGAGCGGTGTCTGTAGTTTCGCTATCTGAGCCGGTTTCAACAATGATTGAGTCAGTGTCGGAGTTTAAATTTATTTCTAACTCTTTTGATTTATTAAAAACATTAAAAATTATTGACGTATTTCCGAAAACTTCAGTTATTAAGTTTTCTATTTTTGTCCATGATTTTTTAGCTAGTCCTGAACATATGCGAGGTAAATCGATTTGATCAATATCGTTTTGTGTACAGAATTCTAAAAGTTTTTCTAAACATTTTGTTATTTTTTGAATTATTGGTTTTTTATAATACAGATCTTTAGTAATTAAATGTAATATTAATCTTGGTTGTTTTTTAATAAAAAATTTATTATCTAAATTAGATAATTATTCAATAGGATATTTTTCTTTAACTTGTCTAGCAAATCCTTGGGATAATTCTAAATCTTATGAAACACAATGAACTAAAGGGTTATTTGATTCAAATATATCTGTATCATGATATTTAATTTCAAATTTAGGTTTAATTCTAGAAAGTGCGTCGGCTACATAATTTTCAGATCCTTTTTTATATTCAATAGTATAGTTGAACTCCTCTAACTTTAATCGCCAACGTATTAGTTTTTGGTTTGGCTCTTTAAGAGAGTTTAGCCAGACGAGTGGACGATGGTCTGTAATTATTTTAAATTTATGTCCTAGCAGATATGGACGAAATTATTTCGTGGCCCATACAATACTGAAAAGTTCTTTTTCTATTGTGCTGTAGTTGATTTCATGATTATTTAACGTGCGTGATATAAAGGCAATAGGACGGTCTTTATTATTTCTGTCTCGTTGTGACAACACTGCACCTATGGCATAGTTACTTGCGTCTGTCGTAAGTATAAAGTCTTTTGTAAAGTCTGGGTATTGGAGAATGGGATCATTAGATAAAAGTGTCTTACATTTTTTGAAACATTCTCTATATTCTTTATTGTTGATATCTATTTCATTATTTTTCTTTAAACAGTTTGTAAACGGTTTTGTAATTTTTGAATAATTTTCGATAAATCGTCGATAATAGCCAAGAAGTCCTAGAAATGATTTAATTTCTTTTTTCGTTTTTGGGATTGTATAATTTTCTATAGCCTGAATCTTATCGGGGTTTGGTTTTACACCTTCGGTTGTTATAATATGTCCGAGATAAGCGACTTATTTTCGGAGAAATTCGCATTTGTTCAATTGTATTGTTAAATTTGCTTCCCGTAATTTTTTAAAAACCTTTTCAATATTTTCTAGATGCTCTTGAAGAGAGGTCCCTAGTATTCCTATATCGTCGAGATATACAAAACAAATTTTGTTAACTAAATCTTTTAATACAAAGTTCATCAATCTTTAAAAGGTTGATGGCGCGCTTTTTAAGCCGAAATGCATACGCTTAAATTCGTAATGACCGGAATTTGTCGAAAAAGCAGTTTTTGGAATATCGTCAGAATGTACTTCAATTTGGTGAAAGCCTGATGTTAAGTCCATAGTAGTAAAATAGTTTGATTTGCCAAGTTGTGCAAGGATTTCAGTTATGTCAGGTATAGGAAATTTGTCATCGATTGTTTTCTCGTTCAGTTTACGATAGTCAACTACCATTCTGAATTTTTGTTTACCTGAGGCGTCTTGCTTTTTAGGAACAACCCATATAAGTGACGACCATGGGGAATATGAGTGTTGTATTATATCGTCTTTTAGCATATTTTCTACTTGATTTTGTACTTCTACTTTGTATGTTTCAGGGTATTTGTACTGTTTAGAATAGACAGGGATATTGTCAGTGGTTTTTATATGATGTTTAATTTTATTAGTAAAAGTTAATTTTTGGTCTTCTTGTAGAATAAGATCTTTATTTTTACGTATAAGTTTTGTTAGTTGTTCTTTTTCGTTATCATTTAAATGTTCATCTCTAATTTGTTGGTTATTAATTTCCATATTAAAATTTGTTTCATTTCTTTGATTTAAGTACTGAATACTTTCTCAAAGTTAAATTTTCCTATTAATAATTGTATTCCTGGTACGCCTATTAAGATATAAAAGTCTTTATGAAAATTAAATATATAAGATTTTAAACTATAATTCTTATATTTGAAGAAGGTAAACTCTGAACCAGTAGATTTTCCATTACAAGTGTGTATTATAAATTTTTCAGGGAATTTAGTTGTATTTGATTTTAATAATTTTGGGTGTACATAGTTCTGTGTAGAACCAGTATCTAAAAGAATTTTAAATTGGGACACTTGAATGAACGGTAATTTGCTAAAATTGTTTGTTAAAGACTCAATGTGGGTGATTCGTCTACGTGAAAATTTTCATTTTCGGTAGTTTCAATATATTCTTTGTCGTTTTCGATCTCGAGATTTTGTTCGGTTTCAAGAAATTCATCTTGATTTTGGGATTCATTTTCATTTTCTAAATTTTGATGGAATAATTCTTCAGCAATATAATTTTGACGTGGTTGATTGAAATTTTGTCTTGATTGATTAAAATTTTGGCGTGGTACCTGTCGTGATTGTATACTCATAGGAGTAGGATTTCTATTTGTCGCATTTCTGATATTTGTAGATGGTGCAAAAGGCTTTGGTTGGTATGATTGTTGTGATTGTTGTTGTTGGAAAGGAAATCGGTGCATTGGAGATTGGTATTTTGGTGGGTTAAAGTGAATTTGATTTTTATAAACTGGTTTCTGATTTTGATTTTGAACTTGATTAATTTTTTGTTGTACATGGATATACTGCAAATCATTTGTTACAAGATTTAAAATTTCTGTTAATTTAGTCGGATTACGTGCGGATAACTGACTTCTAAAAGGTTCTTTGCAATTGTTAATGAAACATTGCACAAAATATTGTAACGAGTTACCTACTATACCTGTACTTAGTTCTGCTGTGAATTTGCATTCGATTTTTGATTTATAAAGTAAAAATAATTCATTAAATTTATTGTAATACTCAACAATGCTTTCCTTTGATTGTTTAAAGTGTGAAGCTTCGTACATAATTTTGTGTTCGGATCGTGTATCAGAGAAATTTTGTAATAAGTGTTCTTTTAATGCTGTCCATGAGTTAATAGAACTCATATTTAAATTTTGGGCTGCTTTACCCTTAATTTTATTCTTTATAGTCATTACGACTATTGTACGTACACATATCATCTATAGTATTAATAAAATTAGACAGGGTTTTTACGTCTCCGTCGAATGTCGGTGCTAAGTCCAATATTTTCAAAATATCGTTATTTAAATTTGCAAAAATATTTGCTTGGGGTGCTGCTGGTATAGACATTGTGTCTGTATTAAGTGTTAGATTTTCTAACTTTGAAATAAGTAAATCCAGTTGGATTGTTTTTGGTACAATATTATATAAATATAAAAATAAAAAATTTACTTACAGTGACAGTAACACTGTTTTTAATTTTACTAGTTGAAATAAAGTCTTCTAGTTGATGTGCTCTCAACGTTGCTTGAAGAAGGGTTGGGTCGGCTTCCTCGATGTTCGTTCGTGGAATTTGCGACTCGTGACTCCAGTAGTTGAATATGATCGAAATCTTGACTGTAGCGGTTTTGACTGGACGTAAGCCTGTTGTCGAAGACCTCGCTGGCGACGACTTGATCTCTCACTTTGCTTGTGTAGCTGATGATGTTTGTTACCGAAGTTTTGAACACTAGAAGGTGACGATTACGGATTTTTAACGGATTGAATTCGTTTTGAATTTCCGAATCACGTAAACTTGTTTTCGGTTGTCGTTATCGAGCTTTGCTTGTGTTTGAGTTGATGATGTTCGTTACCAATGTTTTAAACACTTGAAAATGACGATTACAGATTTTTAACGGATTGAATTCGTTTTGAATTTCCGAATCACGTAAACTTATTTGGCAATCCTACCGACTGCGCCAGTTATAATTTTGAGTAATACAAAATTATTTAAAAAAAGTTTATTTCACAAACACAAGAGCTAGATGTTGCTCGTACAGAGTATAGAACTGAAGTGATACAAACTTATAATTTATTCTATTTTATACTACTTATCTCTTTTCCAAGAGTTTAGATTATATTATGTCGATTTGTCCTTTTATGAGTAATGCAACTCTTTATTGTTCTTATGAAATCTTATAAAATACGGGGTGTGTCCTTACATAACGTATATATATATATATATATATATATATATATATATATATATATATATATATATATATATATATATAAATAAAATAAATAAATATATCATCACGCCTTTTACCCATTCCTGGGTGTGGCACTCTGCTAAGCAGAACTCGGTAGGTGATATATTTTTCGCGTAAAGTGCGGTTACCAGCCGTCAAATCACGGCCCCCAAAGATATTAGTGGAGGGGAAGCCACAGGGGTAGATTTAAATTGGTGAAAATTGTTTGTCGTCTGTGGGGATCGAACCAGGGTTCTCAAGATCCACAGGCCGACTCGATACCACTGAGCCACCTACCATAAATATATATTTATATATAGGGCGTGCACAGAAAGGCAAAAGGACAACAAATTAAAACGTTTTAAACGTAGAATTTAAATTTAAACAAATTATTATTGCACTTTTGCTCTGAAATTTACGAAAGAGCTAATTCCCGCATATTTTTAAAATCCTATAGTAATCACCTAACTATAATTTCCATCATATGACACAATGTTATTGAAACTGTAAAGAAAAATAATAATCAGTTATATCCGCTAGATGACTCCCGAAATACATATAAAAATTCGAATTTAATTAAACTTGTAATTCTTATAGTTTCTGAAATTTCAATAACGCCTGCGTAATTCGAACACAGAGTAATTTTTATATCTTTCTCTTATTATTAATTTGATCATAGCGTATTATAATTATTATATCTGCATGTTATTACAACTGTTCACTTAATTTGTACCACTACATACAATATTATTGAATTAGTAATACAATGCCTTATAGTTCAGTGAAAATGAACTCTTTTCAATTAATGTACTCATAGACATCACTGTGAATCGTCACGTATCTCTTGTCAATTAGTAATGCAAATTTTTTATTAATAAAGGGATTTATGTCTTAATACTTTTTATGGAATAGATAGCTCAGTCGTATAGTATCTTTCTACGGATATGAGAACATGAGTTCAATTTGCACTGCCGATGACAAACTTTGCTCGACCATTAATATTACTTCTGTGACTCCCATTCCCACCCTAGCACCTTTCGGGACTGTGATTTCACTAAGCCACACTAAATAATGGGTAAAATGCGTGATTATATATTTATTTTTATTCTTTTAGTTATAAAAGGCAAGAACATGAAATATAATTTACATAGCCTTTATAGAAGATTCACTTACCCCTTGGAGGTCTATGGAATCCTGGTTTAGAACCTCTGCTATAATTACTAAAATATCTCAATACCAGCTTCACAAACTTTATTCAATATGTAAATATTCGAATCAGGTACAGTTTAGTTGCTTCATTATAAATCAGCGCGGTCCTTCCACATCATACAGATTGATACTGAATTATTCTATATTGATTTACACTTAGAGAATTTAGTTCCAAAGGTATTTACATTGGACGATAGGTAACGTAACAGTAACTCTGCTGTAAGTTAGCAGAGTTTCCGTTTCGTATCTCAGTGTAGACACGTGTGCTATAAGTCAATTTAGGGGTTGCACTATAGAATTGTTAATGTGATAGATACGGCACTGAGGACACGGAAAGCAGATAGGCATAGCTAGAAAGCGGATTCTAAAGTTTTTTACTTACATCAAATATTTAATGAAGACAAACTATTTAATAAACACTGTGTAAAGTCCAAAAAAAGAGACTTATTTGACATATATTTTTACATAAAAAAACAGATTGTTATGGTTCTTTTTTATTATACATCTATTTTTATTAGCAGAGCTTTTATAAAATTAATATTTAACATTCTTCTTCTAATAATAATAATATAATTTATTTTGTTAAGAAAAGTATACATCTAATTACGAAAGAAGGTTGGTAACATGAGACACATATACATGTATATTCGTGTATCAATATAAAGTTAATATTACTGTGGTATGTTCTGTAGTATTAGTTTTATATGATAAGAGCTCGAAGTGACAGAGATTTCTTTTGCATACATAGTTCATTTTAGACCTTGATGCTTCAACAAACAGGTTCTTAAGGATCAGAATGTTGTTATTGACGTGCTTTTCCAGAATCGCAATTCTATAAATGGGAAAAGATGGGGCACTGGAACAGGAAATGGATTATATTGCTTGGTTCATATTTGTTGTAAATACTACAGCTTTTTTCTCCTCTAAATTTGTGACATTATCTGTCGTGAAAGAATAGTTTTGGGTTGTATGGAACTGGCTGTATGTTTTTAAGAGAAGATAGGTATATTGATATTAAGTAGTTTTCCGGGAGCGTAATCCCGGAAATTCAGCTGCTTTTCATAATCCCGGCTCCCGGGATTCACGATTTAAAACCTAAAACGGGATCAAGATAAGAATGATTAAAAACGATATAATAACAATAAGGATGCTAAAAATATAGGTTAACATTATTTTAAAAATCATTAAGACGTATAAACGAAATATTTCTTTCTTTTATTTACTTGATTAAAAAAATTAAATTATCTTTGTTCAATTTAATAAAAAGGTTTTTTAATTTTTTATACGTACACTCCGGCAAGCGCGCCTCTTCTAGTTATTTGAGTGGACGCGCAGTGGCATTTATACCGCGTTTGAAATTGTATTGCCTCTATATAATATATTGGTCTTCACACCTAACAATTTTTTTTATGTGACTATGTTTCTTGCACATATAGCTATTGTGTACTTGTTGATTTTGTTCTAGTTTTCTTACGTATGCGACAAATATAGCAAATCCCATAATTTAGTGTTTCTTGTGCTGGCTTCTCTAATTGGTCAAAAAGGTGTAAACCTCCTTTGGAAGTGATTGAATTACTGGTCTTTCTTTCAACTATTTTTCCATAAGATCTAAAGTAATTTTTTTCATAAATAATCGTCTTCTGTCTTTGTAGACAGTATTATTGAATTTAAATATTACGTTTGAATTTATTCAAACTATGCTGAGATGACGGTAAGACAGCCAAGCGGCCAACGCTTAATAACATTGTAGTCGATATTTATTAGAGGTTTGTTAGTTACTTCATCTATTTCAAATGTACTATGTTAAGTTGAAAGAAAAATACGGTTTTTTTTTTTTAATAATTGACCGGCTGAAAATAAATAAAATCATATTGTAAACCGAAAGGACATGATATAATTTATCTGTTTTTGTTAGCCAAAAATTCGGGTGGTGTTTCCCTTTTGCTCTTTTTCATAGTGCCTAGAAAAGTTTTTTCTTCTTCAACTGAGGGGAAGCTATTATAGTAAAACTCAGTGGTAAGGTTTCTTTTGGATTACTCTGTCGGAATAACAATTTTTTTCAAAATTTTGATTTGGCGTAGAGAGCTGATGGCTGTTTGTTACAATAAATTTTAAATTTTTAATTTATTTGGATATCAGGCTTTTTCAAAATTAATAAAAAAGTTAAAATTAATTATACATTTTTTATTAAGTAATAAATAAGGCGACGTTTCGGCCAAAAATTTAGGCCATTATCAAGCTACAATAAAAATATAAAAAATATTAACAAAATTTTTATAGAATAAATATGGAAAAAATTTTCTTACCAGTTATTGAAATAAAATTAAGATTACATAATTGAAACAATAAAATCTTTTGAGGTGAACACCTCACGAGTCAAACAATAACTGAATTACAATCAAACAAAAAAAAATAAATTTCTTTAAAAATTATAGTGAGCCATCTATCCGTAAATAAGAAAAACAACAACCAAAATTTATAAGGTCAAACAAGGACAAATCTGTCAAAGAAGTTAGTTAAAATGATGCAAAATTGATCTGTACTGAGAATTCGATATTGATAGTCAGTTTTAATGTTAACAGAATTAGGTTCCAAGTTAATATAGCAACTCTCGAGAAAGAGCCTTTTATACATAACATCATTCCAAAGTGTTGTGACATACAGGTACATAATGAAACTATCCGGAATTATAAATTTTATAAAAATTATCATTTTAAGTTTTGCTCTAGAATTCTTAGGATAGAAATTAATAATACTGTTAAAGAAATTAAATTTTTAGAGAACTCGTTAGAAAAAACTAAATCAATAGTACAAAAATTCTTACCTCAGAAAATATTTCAAGATTTTATGAATTTCGAATTAAATAAATATGATAAAATCCATTTAGATAATAAAAATTTACTCATTAAAAAATTTAACCAATTGTTAATTAAATTTGATGCCTACAAAATGTTGAACACTATAAAACCGAATTTAAAACGTTGGCTTATTAATAAAAGCAAAATAGATATTCCTGAAGATATATGTTGTATTCTAGCTTTAAGCCCAAAATTCCATTTTTTTTTTAATTACGATTGTAAAAGGTCAAACAAGAACAATATGTTGAGTATTTTAGCTAATTTTGAAAACTCTATTGATCATAGAAATTTATCCATTTTAAAAGATGTCAGATGTAAACTTAACAGATTAATTACTTTACATTATCAGAAAATAAAAAATGTCATTTTAACACCTTCAGAATTATTAACAATTAATTGCATTAAAAAAACAAGAAGTTTTTTAAAGAAGAATCGTAACATAATTATAACTAGAGCTGATAAAGGTAATATTACTGTTATTGTAAACAAACTTGATTACGATACTAATGTCAGTGAATTGCTTGATGATCCTACTACTTACAAATTATTAAAATCAGACCCAACAAATAAATTTCAACTTGCTAACAATAAACTAATCTCGAATCTTAATAAAAATAAATTTATTAGTGATTCTGAGTCTTCTAGATTGAAAATAAACAATTCTGTTAGTCCTAAATTATACTGTTTACCAAAAATACACAAACCTACTTTCCAATTGCGTCCCATAGTTTCCAACATACAGACCCCCACTGGCAATTTATCAAAATTTACTTACAGTGACAGTAACACTGTTTTTAATATTACTAGTTGAAATAAAGTCTTCTAGTTGATGTGCTCTCAACGTTGCTTGAAGAAGGGTTGGGTCGGCTTCCTCGATGTTCGTTCGTGGAATTTGCGACTCGTGACTCCAGTAGTTGAATATGATCGAAATCTTGACTGTAGCGGTTTTGACTGGACGTAAGCCTGTTGTCGAAGACCTCGCTGGCGACGACTTGATCTCTCACTTTGCTTGTGTAGCTGATGATGTTTGTTACCGAAGTTTTGAACACTAGAAGGTGACGATTACGGATTTTTAACGGATTGAATTCGTTTTGAATTTCCGAATCACGTAAACTTGTTTTCGGTTGTCGTTATCGAGCTTTGCTTGTGTTTGAGTTGATGATGTTCGTTACCAATGTTTTAAACACTTGAAAATGACGATTACAGATTTTTAACGGATTGAATTCGTTTTGAATTTCCGAATCACGTAAACTTATTTGGTAATCCTACCGACTGCGCCAGTTATAATTTTGAGTAATACAAAATTATTTAAAAAAAGTTTATTTCACAAACACAAGAGCTAGATGTTGCTCGTACAGAGTATAGAGCTGAAGTGATACAAACTTATAATTTATTCTATTTTATACTACTTATCTCTTTTCCAAGAGTTTAGATTATATTATGTCGATTTGTCCTTTTATGAGTAATGCAACTCTTTATTGTTCTTATGAAATCTTATAAAATACGGGGTGTGTCCTTACATAACGTATATATATATATATATATATATATATATATATATATATATATATAAATAAAATAAATAAATATATCATCACGCCTTTTACCCATTCCTGGGTGTGGCACTCTGCTAAGCAGAACTCGGTAGGTGATATATTTTTCGCGTAAAGTGCGGTTACCAGCCGTCAAATCACGGCCCCCAAAGATATTAGTGGAGGGGAAGCCACAGGGGTAGATTTAAATTGGTGAAAATTGTTTGTCGTCTGTGGGGATCGAACCAGGGTTCTCAAGATCCACAGGCCGACTCGATACCACTGAGCCACCTACCATAAATATATATTTATATATAGGGCGTGCACAGAAAGGCAAAAGGACAACAAATTAAAACGTTTTAAACGTAGAATTTAAATTTAAACAAATTATTATTGCACTTTTGCTCTGAAATTTACGAAAGAGCTAATTCCCGCATATTTTTAAAATCCTATAGTAATCACCTAACTATAATTTCCATCATATGACACAATGTTATTGAAACTGTAAAGAAAAATAATAATCAGTTATATCCGCTAGATGACTCCCGAAATACATATAAAAATTCGAATTTAATTAAACTTGTAATTCTTATAGTTTCTGAAATTTCAATAACGCCTGCGTAATTCGAACACAGAGTAATTTTTATATCTTTCTCTTATTATTAATTTGATCATAGCGTATTATAATTATTATATCTGCATGTTATTACAACTGTTCACTTAATTTGTACCACTACATACAATATTATTGAATTAGTAATACAATGCCTTATAGTTCAGTGAAAATGAACTCTTTTCAATTAATGTACTCATAGACATCACTGTGAATCGTCACGTATCTCTTGTCAATTAGTAATGCAAATTTTTTATTAATAAAGGAATTTATGTCTTAATACTTTTTATGGAATAGATAGCTCAGTCGTATAGTATCTTTCTACGGATATGAGAACATGAGTTCAATTTGCACTGCCGATGACAAACTTTGCTCGACCATTAATATTACTTCTGTGACTCCCATTCCCACCCTAGCACCTTTCGGGACTGTGATTTCACTAAGCCACACTCAATAATGGGTAAAATGCGTGATTATATATTTATTTTTATTCTTTTAGTTATAAAAGGCAAGAACATGAAATATAATTTACATAGCCTTTATAGAAGATTCACTTACCCCTTGGAGGTCTATGGAATCCTGGTTTAGAACCTCTGCTATAATTACTAAAATATCTCAATACCAGCTTCACAAACTTTATTCAATATGTAAATATTCGAATCAGGTACAGTTTAGTTGCTTCATTATAAATCAGCGCGGTCCTTCCACATCATACAGATTGATACTGAATTATTCTATATTGATTTACACTTAGAGAATTTAGTTCCAAAGGTATTTACATTGGACGATAGGTAACGTAACAGTAATTCTGCTGTAAGTTAGCAGAGTTTCCGTTTCGTATCTCAGTGTAGACACGTGTGCTATAAGTCAATTTAGGGGTTGCACTATAGAATTGTTAATGTGATAGATACGGCACTGAGGACACGGAAAGCAGATAGGCATAGCTAGAAAGCGGATTCTAAAGTTTTTTACTTACATCAAATATTTAATGAAGACAAACTATTTAATAAACACTGTGTAAAGTCCAAAAAAAGAGACTTATTTGACATATATTTTTACATAAAAAAACAGATTGTTATGGTTCTTTTTTATTATACATCTATTTTTATTAGCAGAGCTTTTATAAAATTAATATTTAACATTCTTCTTCTAATAATAATAATATAATTTATTTTGTTAAGAAAAGTATACATCTAATTACGAAAGAAGGTTGGTAACATGAGACACATATACATGTATATTCGTGTATCAATATAAAGTTAATATTACTGTGGTATGTTCTGTAGTATTAGTTTTATATGATAAGAGCTCGAAGTGACAGAGATTTCTTTTGCATACATAGTTCATTTTAGACCTTGATGCTTCAACAAACAGGTTCTTAAGGATCAGAATGTTGTTATTGACGTGCTTTTCCAGAATCGCAATTCTATAAATGGGAAAAGATGGGGCACTGGAACAGGAAATGGATTATATTGCTTGGTTCATATTTGTTGTAAATACTACAGCTTTTTTCTCCTCTAAATTTGTGACATTATCTGTCGTGAAAGAATAGTTTTGGGTTGTATGGAACTGGCTGTATGTTTTTAAGAGAAGATAGGTATATTGATATTAAGTAGTTTTCCGGGAGCGTAATCCCGGAAATTCAGCTGCTTTTCATAATCCCGGCTCCCGGGATTCACGATTTAAAACCTAAAACGGGATCAAGATAAGAATGATTAAAAACGATATAATAACAATAAGGATGCTAAAAATATAGGTTAACATTATTTTAAAAATCATTAAGACGTATAAACGAAATATTTCTTTCTTTTATTTACTTGATTAAAAAAATTAAATTATCTTTGTTCAATTTAATAAAAAGGTTTTTTAATTTTTTATACGTACACTCCGGCAAGCGCGCCTCTTCTAGTTATTTGAGTGGACGCGCAGTGGCATTTATACCGCGTTTGAAATTGTATTGCCTCTATATAATATATTGGTCTTCACACCTAACAATTTTTTTTATGTGACTATGTTTCTTGCACATATAGCTATTGTGTACTTGTTGATTTTGTTCTAGTTTTCTTACGTATGCGACAAATATAGCAAATCCCATAATTTAGTGTTTCTTGTGCTGGCTTCTCTAATTGGTCAAAAAGGTGTAAACCTCCTTTGGAAGTGATTGAATTACTGGTCTTTCTTTCAACTATTTTTCCATAAGATCTAAAGTAATTTTTTTCATAAATAATCGTCTTCTGTCTTTGTAGACAGTATTATTGAATTTAAATATTACGTTTGAATTTATTCAAACTATGCTGAGATGACGGTAAGACAGCCAAGCGGCCAACGCTTAATAACATTGTAGTCGATATTTATTAGAGGTTTGTTAGTTACTTCATCTATTTCAAATGTACTATGTTAAGTTGAAAGAAAAATACGGTTTTTTTTTTTAATAATTGACCGGCTGAAAATAAATAAAATCATATTGTAAACCGAAAGGACATGATATAATTTATCTGTTTTTGTTAGCCAAAAATTCGGGTGGTGTTTCCCTTTTGTTCTTTTTCATAGTGCCTAGAAAAGTTTTTTCTTCTTCAACTGAGGGGAAGCTATTATAGTAAAACTCAGTGGTAAGGTTTCTTTTGGATTACTCTGTCGGAATAACAATTTTTTTCAAAATTTTGATTTGGCGTAGAGAGCTGATGGCTGTTTGTTACAATAAATTTTAAATTTTTAATTTATTTGGATTTCAGGCTTTTTCAAAATTAATAAAAAAGTTAAAATTAATTATACATTTTTTATTAAGTAATAAATAAGGCGACGTTTCGGCCAAAAATTTAGGCCATTATCAAGCTACAATAAAAATATAAAAAATATTAACAAAATTTTTATAGAATAAATATGGAAAAAATTTTCTTACCAGTTATTGAAATAAAATTAAGATTACATAATTGAAACAATAAAATCTTTTGAGGTGAACACCTCACGAGTCAAACAATAACTGAATTACAATCAAACAAAAAAAAATAAATTTCTTTAAAAATTATAGTGAGCCATCTATCCGTAAATAAGAAAAACAACAACCAAAATTTATAAGGTCAAACAAGGACAAATCTGTCAAAGAAGTTAGTTAAAATGATGCAAAATTGATCTGTACTGAGAATTCGATATTGATAGTCAGTTTTAATGTTAACAGAATTAGGTTCCAAGTTAATATAGCAACTCTCGAGAAAGAGCCTTTTATACATAACATCATTCCAAAGTGTTGTGACATACAGGTACATAATGAAACTATCCGGAATTATAAATTTTATAAAAATTATCATTTTAAGTTTTGCTCTAGAATTCTTAGGATAGAAATTAATAATACTGTTAAAGAAATTAAATTTTTAGAGAACTCGTTAGAAAAAACTAAATCAATAGTACAAAAATTCTTACCTCAGAAAATATTTCAAGATTTTATGAATTTCGAATTAAATAAATATGATAAAATCCATTTAGATAATAAAAATTTACTCATTAAAAAATTTAACCAATTGTTAATTAAATTTGATGCCTACAAAATGTTGAACACTATAAAACCGAATTTAAAACGTTGGCTTATTAATAAAAGCAAAATAGATATTCCTGAAGATATTTGTTGTATTCTAGCTTTAGGCCCAAAATTCCATTTTTTTTTAATTACGATTGTAAAAGGTCAAACAAGAACAATATGTTGAGTATTTTAGCTAATTTTGAAAACTCTATTGATCATAGAAATTTATCCATTTTAAAAGATGTCAGATGTAAACTTAACAGATTAATTACTTTACATTATCAGAAAATAAAAAATGTCATTTTAACACCTTCAGAATTATTAACAATTAATTGCATTAAAAAAACAAGAAGTTTTTTAAAGAAGAATCGTAACATAATTATAACTAGAGCTGATAAAGGTAATATTACTGTTATTGTAAACAAACTTGATTACGATACTAATGTCAGTGAATTGCTTGATGATCCTACTACTTACAAATTATTAAAATCAGACCCAACAAATAAATTTCAACTTGCTAACAATAAACTAATCTCGAATCTTAATAAAAATAAATTTATTAGTGATTCTGAGTCTTCTAGATTGAAAATAAACAATTCTGTTAGTCCTAAATTATACTGTTTACCAAAAATACACAAACCTACTTTCCAATTGCGTCCCATAGTTTCCAACATACAGACCCCCACTGGCAATTTATCAAAATTTACTTACAGTGACAGTAACACTGTTTTTAATATTACTAGTTGAAATAAAGTCTTCTAGTTGATGTGCTCTCAACGTTGCTTGAAGAAGGGTTGGGTCGGCTTCCTCGATGTTCGTTCGTGGAATTTGCGACTCGTGACTCCAGTAGTTGAATATGATCGAAATCTTGACTGTAGCGGTTTTGACTGGACGTAAGCCTGTTGTCGAAGACCTCGCTGGCGACGACTTGATCTCTCACTTTGCTTGTGTAGCTGATGATGTTTGTTACCGAAGTTTTGAACACTAGAAGGTGACGATTACGGATTTTTAACGGATTGAATTCGTTTTGAATTTCCGAATCACGTAAACTTGTTTTCGGTTGTCGTTATCGAGCTTTGCTTGTGTTTGAGTTGATGATGTTCGTTACCAATGTTTTAAACACTTGAAAATGACGATTACAGATTTTTAACGGATTGAATTCGTTTTGAATTTCCGAATCACGTAAACTTATTTGGTAATCCTACCGACTGCGCCAGTTATAATTTTGAGTAATACAAAATTATTTAAAAAAAGTTTATTTCACAAACACAAGAGCTAGATGTTGCTCGTACAGAGTATAGAGCTGAAGTGATACAAACTTATAATTTATTCTATTTTATACTACTTATCTCTTTTCCAAGAGTTTAGATTATATTATGTCGATTTGTCCTTTTATGAGTAATGCAACTCTTTATTGTTCTTATGAAATCTTATAAAATACGGGGTGTGTCCTTACATAACGTATATATATATATATATATATATATATATATATATATATATATATATATAAATAAAATAAATAAATATATCATCACGCCTTTTACCCATTCCTGGGTGTGGCACTCTGCTAAGCAGAACTCGGTAGGTGATATATTTTTCGCGTAAAGTGCGGTTACCAGCCGTCAAATCACGGCCCCCAAAGATATTAGTGGAGGGGAAGCCACAGGGGTAGATTTAAATTGGTGAAAATTGTTTGTCGTCTGTGGGGATCGAACCAGGGTTCTCAAGATCCACAGGCCGACTCGATACCACTGAGCCACCTACCATAAATATATATTTATATATAGGGCGTGCACAGAAAGGCAAAAGGACAACAAATTAAAACGTTTTAAACGTAGAATTTAAATTTAAACAAATTATTATTGCACTTTTGCTCTGAAATTTACGAAAGAGCTAATTCCCGCATATTTTTAAAATCCTATAGTAATCACCTAACTATAATTTCCATCATATGACACAATGTTATTGAAACTGTAAAGAAAAATAATAATCAGTTATATCCGCTAGATGACTCCCGAAATACATATAAAAATTCGAATTTAATTAAACTTGTAATTCTTATAGTTTCTGAAATTTCAATAACGCCTGCGTAATTCGAACACAGAGTAATTTTTATATCTTTCTCTTATTATTAATTTGATCATAGCGTATTATAATTATTATATCTGCATGTTATTACAACTGTTCACTTAATTTGTACCACTACATACAATATTATTGAATTAGTAATACAATGCCTTATAGTTCAGTGAAAATGAACTCTTTTCAATTAATGTACTCATAGACATCACTGTGAATCGTCACGTATCTCTTGTCAATTAGTAATGCAAATTTTTTATTAATAAAGGAATTTATGTCTTAATACTTTTTATGGAATAGATAGCTCAGTCGTATAGTATCTTTCTACGGATATGAGAACATGAGTTCAATTTGCACTGCCGATGACAAACTTTGCTCGACCATTAATATTACTTCTGTGACTCCCATTCCCACCCTAGCACCTTTCGGGACTGTGATTTCACTAAGCCACACTCAATAATGGGTAAAATGCGTGATTATATATTTATTTTTATTCTTTTAGTTATAAAAGGCAAGAACATGAAATATAATTTACATAGCCTTTATAGAAGATTCACTTACCCCTTGGAGGTCTATGGAATCCTGGTTTAGAACCTCTGCTATAATTACTAAAATATCTCAATACCAGCTTCACAAACTTTATTCAATATGTAAATATTCGAATCAGGTACAGTTTAGTTGCTTCATTATAAATCAGCGCGGTCCTTCCACATCATACAGATTGATACTGAATTATTCTATATTGATTTACACTTAGAGAATTTAGTTCCAAAGGTATTTACATTGGACGATAGGTAACGTAACAGTAATTCTGCTGTAAGTTAGCAGAGTTTCCGTTTCGTATCTCAGTGTAGACACGTGTGCTATAAGTCAATTTAGGGGTTGCACTATAGAATTGTTAATGTGATAGATACGGCACTGAGGACACGGAAAGCAGATAGGCATAGCTAGAAAGCGGATTCTAAAGTTTTTTACTTACATCAAATATTTAATGAAGACAAACTATTTAATAAACACTGTGTAAAGTCCAAAAAAAGAGACTTATTTGACATATATTTTTACATAAAAAAACAGATTGTTATGGTTCTTTTTTATTATACATCTATTTTTATTAGCAGAGCTTTTATAAAATTAATATTTAACATTCTTCTTCTAATAATAATAATATAATTTATTTTGTTAAGAAAAGTATACATCTAATTACGAAAGAAGGTTGGTAACATGAGACACATATACATGTATATTCGTGTATCAATATAAAGTTAATATTACTGTGGTATGTTCTGTAGTATTAGTTTTATATGATAAGAGCTCGAAGTGACAGAGATTTCTTTTGCATACATAGTTCATTTTAGACCTTGATGCTTCAACAAACAGGTTCTTAAGGATCAGAATGTTGTTATTGACGTGCTTTTCCAGAATCGCAATTCTATAAATGGGAAAAGATGGGGCACTGGAACAGGAAATGGATTATATTGCTTGGTTCATATTTGTTGTAAATACTACAGCTTTTTTCTCCTCTAAATTTGTGACATTATCTGTCGTGAAAGAATAGTTTTGGGTTGTATGGAACTGGCTGTATGTTTTTAAGAGAAGATAGGTATATTGATATTAAGTAGTTTTCCGGGAGCGTAATCCCGGAAATTCAGCTGCTTTTCATAATCCCGGCTCCCGGGATTCACGATTTAAAACCTAAAACGGGATCAAGATAAGAATGATTAAAAACGATATAATAACAATAAGGATGCTAAAAATATAGGTTAACATTATTTTAAAAATCATTAAGACGTATAAACGAAATATTTCTTTCTTTTATTTACTTGATTAAAAAAATTAAATTATCTTTGTTCAATTTAATAAAAAGGTTTTTTAATTTTTTATACGTACACTCCGGCAAGCGCGCCTCTTCTAGTTATTTGAGTGGACGCGCAGTGGCATTTATACCGCGTTTGAAATTGTATTGCCTCTATATAATATATTGGTCTTCACACCTAACAATTTTTTTTATGTGACTATGTTTCTTGCACATATAGCTATTGTGTACTTGTTGATTTTGTTCTAGTTTTCTTACGTATGCGACAAATATAGCAAATCCCATAATTTAGTGTTTCTTGTGCTGGCTTCTCTAATTGGTCAAAAAGGTGTAAACCTCCTTTGGAAGTGATTGAATTACTGGTCTTTCTTTCAACTATTTTTCCATAAGATCTAAAGTAATTTTTTTCATAAATAATCGTCTTCTGTCTTTGTAGACAGTATTATTGAATTTAAATATTACGTTTGAATTTATTCAAACTATGCTGAGATGACGGTAAGACAGCCAAGCGGCCAACGCTTAATAACATTGTAGTCGATATTTATTAGAGGTTTGTTAGTTACTTCATCTATTTCAAATGTACTATGTTAAGTTGAAAGAAAAATACGGTTTTTTTTTTTAATAATTGACCGGCTGAAAATAAATAAAATCATATTGTAAACCGAAAGGACATGATATAATTTATCTGTTTTTGTTAGCCAAAAATTCGGGTGGTGTTTCCCTTTTGTTCTTTTTCATAGTGCCTAGAAAAGTTTTTTCTTCTTCAACTGAGGGGAAGCTATTATAGTAAAACTCAGTGGTAAGGTTTCTTTTGGATTACTCTGTCGGAATAACAATTTTTTTCAAAATTTTGATTTGGCGTAGAGAGCTGATGGCTGTTTGTTACAATAAATTTTAAATTTTTAATTTATTTGGATTTCAGGCTTTTTCAAAATTAATAAAAAAGTTAAAATTAATTATACATTTTTTATTAAGTAATAAATAAGGCGACGTTTCGGCCAAAAATTTAGGCCATTATCAAGCTACAATAAAAATATAAAAAATATTAACAAAATTTTTATAGAATAAATATGGAAAAAATTTTCTTACCAGTTATTGAAATAAAATTAAGATTACATAATTGAAACAATAAAATCTTTTGAGGTGAACACCTCACGAGTCAAACAATAACTGAATTACAATCAAACAAAAAAAAATAAATTTCTTTAAAAATTATAGTGAGCCATCTATCCGTAAATAAGAAAAACAACAACCAAAATTTATAAGGTCAAACAAGGACAAATCTGTCAAAGAAGTTAGTTAAAATGATGCAAAATTGATCTGTACTGAGAATTCGATATTGATAGTCAGTTTTAATGTTAACAGAATTAGGTTCCAAGTTAATATAGCAACTCTCGAGAAAGAGCCTTTTATACATAACATCATTCCAAAGTGTTGTGACATACAGGTACATAATGAAACTATCCGGAATTATAAATTTTATAAAAATTATCATTTTAAGTTTTGCTCTAGAATTCTTAGGATAGAAATTAATAATACTGTTAAAGAAATTAAATTTTTAGAGAACTCGTTAGAAAAAACTAAATCAATAGTACAAAAATTCTTACCTCAGAAAATATTTCAAGATTTTATGAATTTCGAATTAAATAAATATGATAAAATCCATTTAGATAATAAAAATTTACTCATTAAAAAATTTAACCAATTGTTAATTAAATTTGATGCCTACAAAATGTTGAACACTATAAAACCGAATTTAAAACGTTGGCTTATTAATAAAAGCAAAATAGATATTCCTGAAGATATTTGTTGTATTCTAGCTTTAGGCCCAAAATTCCATTTTTTTTTAATTACGATTGTAAAAGGTCAAACAAGAACAATATGTTGAGTATTTTAGCTAATTTTGAAAACTCTATTGATCATAGAAATTTATCCATTTTAAAAGATGTCAGATGTAAACTTAACAGATTAATTACTTTACATTATCAGAAAATAAAAAATGTCATTTTAACACCTTCAGAATTATTAACAATTAATTGCATTAAAAAAACAAGAAGTTTTTTAAAGAAGAATCGTAACATAATTATAACTAGAGCTGATAAAGGTAATATTACTGTTATTGTAAACAAACTTGATTACGATACTAATGTCAGTGAATTGCTTGATGATCCTACTACTTACAAATTATTAAAATCAGACCCAACAAATAAATTTCAACTTGCTAACAATAAACTAATCTCGAATCTTAATAAAAATAAATTTATTAGTGATTCTGAGTCTTCTAGATTGAAAATAAACAATTCTGTTAGTCCTAAATTATACTGTTTACCAAAAATACACAAACCTACTTTCCAATTGCGTCCCATAGTTTCCAACATACAGACCCCCACTGGCAATTTATCAAAATTTACTTACAGTGACAGTAACACTGTTTTTAATATTACTAGTTGAAATAAAGTCTTCTAGTTGATGTGCTCTCAACGTTGCTTGAAGAAGGGTTGGGTCGGCTTCCTCGATGTTCGTTCGTGGAATTTGCGACTCGTGACTCCAGTAGTTGAATATGATCGAAATCTTGACTGTAGCGGTTTTGACTGGACGTAAGCCTGTTGTCGAAGACCTCGCTGGCGACGACTTGATCTCTCACTTTGCTTGTGTAGCTGATGATGTTTGTTACCGAAGTTTTGAACACTAGAAGGTGACGATTACGGATTTTTAACGGATTGAATTCGTTTTGAATTTCCGAATCACGTAAACTTGTTTTCGGTTGTCGTTATCGAGCTTTGCTTGTGTTTGAGTTGATGATGTTCGTTACCAATGTTTTAAACACTTGAAAATGACGATTACAGATTTTTAACGGATTGAATTCGTTTTGAATTTCCGAATCACGTAAACTTATTTGGTAATCCTACCGACTGCGCCAGTTATAATTTTGAGTAATACAAAATTATTTAAAAAAAGTTTATTTCACAAACACAAGAGCTAGATGTTGCTCGTACAGAGTATAGAACTGAAGTGATACAAACTTATAATTTATTCTATTTTATACTACTTATCTCTTTTCCAAGAGTTTAGATTATATTATGTCGATTTGTCCTTTTATGAGTAATGCAACTCTTTATTGTTCTTATGAAATCTTATAAAATACGGGGTGTGTCCTTACATAACGTATATATATATATATAAATAAAATAAATAAATATATCATCACGCCTTTTACCCATTCCTGGGTGTGGCACTCTGCTAAGCAGAACTCGGTAGGTGATATATTTTTCGCGTAAAGTGCGGTTACCAGCCGTCAAATCACGGCCCCCAAAGATATTAGTGGAGGGGAAGCCACAGGGGTAGATTTAAATTGGTGAAAATTGTTTGTCGTCTGTGGGGATCGAACCAGGGTTCTCAAGATCCACAGGCCGACTCGATACCACTGAGCCACCTACCATAAATATATATTTATATATAGGGCGTGCACAGAAAGGCAAAAGGACAACAAATTAAAACGTTTTAAACGTAGAATTTAAATTTAAACAAATTATTATTGCACTTTTGCTCTGAAATTTACGAAAGAGCTAATTCCCGCATATTTTTAAAATCCTATAGTAATCACCTAACTATAATTTCCATCATATGACACAATGTTATTGAAACTGTAAAGAAAAATAATAATCAGTTATATCCGCTAGATGACTCCCGAAATACATATAAAAATTCGAATTTAATTAAACTTGTAATTCTTATAGTTTCTGAAATTTCAATAACGCCTGCGTAATTCGAACACAGAGTAATTTTTATATCTTTCTCTTATTATTAATTTGATCATAGCGTATTATAATTATTATATCTGCATGTTATTACAACTGTTCACTTAATTTGTACCACTACATACAATATTATTGAATTAGTAATACAATGCCTTATAGTTCAGTGAAAATGAACTCTTTTCAATTAATGTACTCATAGACATCACTGTGAATCGTCACGTATCTCTTGTCAATTAGTAATGCAAATTTTTTATTAATAAAGGGATTTATGTCTTAATACTTTTTATGGAATAGATAGCTCAGTCGTATAGTATCTTTCTACGGATATGAGAACATGAGTTCAATTTGCACTGCCGATGACAAACTTTGCTCGACCATTAATATTACTTCTGTGACTCCCATTCCCACCCTAGCACCTTTCGGGACTGTGATTTCACTAAGCCACACTAAATAATGGGTAAAATGCGTGATTATATATTTATTTTTATTCTTTTAGTTATAAAAGGCAAGAACATGAAATATAATTTACATAGCCTTTATAGAAGATTCACTTACCCCTTGGAGGTCTATGGAATCCTGGTTTAGAACCTCTGCTATAATTACTAAAATATCTCAATACCAGCTTCACAAACTTTATTCAATATGTAAATATTCGAATCAGGTACAGTTTAGTTGCTTCATTATAAATCAGCGCGGTCCTTCCACATCATACAGATTGATACTGAATTATTCTATATTGATTTACACTTAGAGAATTTAGTTCCAAAGGTATTTACATTGGACGATAGGTAACGTAACAGTAACTCTGCTGTAAGTTAGCAGAGTTTCCGTTTCGTATCTCAGTGTAGACACGTGTGCTATAAGTCAATTTAGGGGTTGCACTATAGAATTGTTAATGTGATAGATACGGCACTGAGGACACGGAAAGCAGATAGGCATAGCTAGAAAGCGGATTCTAAAGTTTTTTACTTACATCAAATATTTAATGAAGACAAACTATTTAATAAACACTGTGTAAAGTCCAAAAAAAGAGACTTATTTGACATATATTTTTACATAAAAAAACAGATTGTTATGGTTCTTTTTTATTATACATCTATTTTTATTAGCAGAGCTTTTATAAAATTAATATTTAACATTCTTCTTCTAATAATAATAATATAATTTATTTTGTTAAGAAAAGTATACATCTAATTACGAAAGAAGGTTGGTAACATGAGACACATATACATGTATATTCGTGTATCAATATAAAGTTAATATTACTGTGGTATGTTCTGTAGTATTAGTTTTATATGATAAGAGCTCGAAGTGACAGAGATTTCTTTTGCATACATAGTTCATTTTAGACCTTGATGCTTCAACAAACAGGTTCTTAAGGATCAGAATGTTGTTATTGACGTGCTTTTCCAGAATCGCAATTCTATAAATGGGAAAAGATGGGGCACTGGAACAGGAAATGGATTATATTGCTTGGTTCATATTTGTTGTAAATACTACAGCTTTTTTCTCCTCTAAATTTGTGACATTATCTGTCGTGAAAGAATAGTTTTGGGTTGTATGGAACTGGCTGTATGTTTTTAAGAGAAGATAGGTATATTGATATTAAGTAGTTTTCCGGGAGCGTAATCCCGGAAATTCAGCTGCTTTTCATAATCCCGGCTCCCGGGATTCACGATTTAAAACCTAAAACGGGATCAAGATAAGAATGATTAAAAACGATATAATAACAATAAGGATGCTAAAAATATAGGTTAACATTATTTTAAAAATCATTAAGACGTATAAACGAAATATTTCTTTCTTTTATTTACTTGATTAAAAAAATTAAATTATCTTTGTTCAATTTAATAAAAAGGTTTTTTAATTTTTTATACGTACACTCCGGCAAGCGCGCCTCTTCTAGTTATTTGAGTGGACGCGCAGTGGCATTTATACCGCGTTTGAAATTGTATTGCCTCTATATAATATATTGGTCTTCACACCTAACAATTTTTTTTATGTGACTATGTTTCTTGCACATATAGCTATTGTGTACTTGTTGATTTTGTTCTAGTTTTCTTACGTATGCGACAAATATAGCAAATCCCATAATTTAGTGTTTCTTGTGCTGGCTTCTCTAATTGGTCAAAAAGGTGTAAACCTCCTTTGGAAGTGATTGAATTACTGGTCTTTCTTTCAACTATTTTTCCATAAGATCTAAAGTAATTTTTTTCATAAATAATCGTCTTCTGTCTTTGTAGACAGTATTATTGAATTTAAATATTACGTTTGAATTTATTCAAACTATGCTGAGATGACGGTAAGACAGCCAAGCGGCCAACGCTTAATAACATTGTAGTCGATATTTATTAGAGGTTTGTTAGTTACTTCATCTATTTCAAATGTACTATGTTAAGTTGAAAGAAAAATACGGTTTTTTTTTTTAATAATTGACCGGCTGAAAATAAATAAAATCATATTGTAAACCGAAAGGACATGATATAATTTATCTGTTTTTGTTAGCCAAAAATTCGGGTGGTGTTTCCCTTTTGTTCTTTTTCATAGTGCCTAGAAAAGTTTTTTCTTCTTCAACTGAGGGGAAGCTATTATAGTAAAACTCAGTGGTAAGGTTTCTTTTGGATTACTCTGTCGGAATAACAATTTTTTTCAAAATTTTGATTTGGCGTAGAGAGCTGATGGCTGTTTGTTACAATAAATTTTAAATTTTTAATTTATTTGGATTTCAGGCTTTTTCAAAATTAATAAAAAAGTTAAAATTAATTATACATTTTTTATTAAGTAATAAATAAGGCGACGTTTCGGCCAAAAATTTAGGCCATTATCAAGCTACAATAAAAATATAAAAAATATTAACAAAATTTTTATAGAATAAATCTGGAAAAAATTTTCTTACCAGTTATTGAAATAAAATTAAGATTACATAATTGAAACAATAAAATCTTTTGAGGTGAACACCTCACGAGTCAAACAATAACTGAATTACAATCAAACAAAAAAAAAATAAATTTCTTTAAAAATTATAGTGAGCCATCTATCCGTAAATAAGAAAAACAACAACCAAAATTTATAAGGTCAAACAAGGACAAATCTGTCAAAGAAGTTAGTTAAAATGATGCAAAATTGATCTGTACTGAGAATTCGATATTGATAGTCAGTTTTAATGTTAACAGAATTAGGTTCCAAGTTAATATAGCAACTCTCGAGAAAGAGCCTTTTATACATAACATCATTCCAAAGTGTTGTGACATACAGGTACATAATGAAACTATCCGGAATTATAAATTTTATAAAAATTATCATTTTAAGTTTTGCTCTAGAATTCTTAGGATAGAAATTAATAATACTGTTAAAGAAATTAAATTTTTAGAGAACTCGTTAGAAAAAACTAAATCAATAGTACAAAAATTCTTACCTCAGAAAATATTTCAAGATTTTATGAATTTCGAATTAAATAAATATGATAAAATCCATTTAGATAATAAAAATTTACTCATTAAAAAATTTAACCAATTGTTAATTAAATTTGATGCCTACAAAATGTTGAACACTATAAAACCGAATTTAAAACGTTGGCTTATTAATAAAAGCAAAATAGATATTCCTGAAGATATTTGTTGTATTCTAGCTTTAGGCCCAAAATTCCATTTTTTTTTTTAATTACGATTGTAAAAGGTCAAACAAGAACAATATGTTGAGTATTTTAGCTAATTTTGAAAACTCTATTGATCATAGAAATTTATCCATTTTAAAAGATGTCAGATGTAAACTTAACAGATTAATTACTTTACATTATCAGAAAATAAAAAATGTCATTTTAACACCTTCAGAATTATTAACAATTAATTGCATTAAAAAAACAAGAAGTTTTTTAAAGAAGAATCGTAACATAATTATAACTAGAGCTGATAAAGGTAATATTACTGTTATTGTAAACAAACTTGATTACGATACTAATGTCAGTGAATTGCTTGATGATCCTACTACTTACAAATTATTAAAATCAGACCCAACAAATAAATTTCAACTTGCTAACAATAAACTAATCTCGAATCTTAATAAAAATAAATTTATTAGTGATTCTGAGTCTTCTAGATTGAAAATAAACAATTCTGTTAGTCCTAAATTATACTGTTTACCAAAAATACACAAACCTACTTTCCAATTGCGTCCCATAGTTTCCAACATACAGACCCCCACTGGCAATTTATCAAAATTTTTAGCTTCTATTTTATCACCTTTAAAATTCAAATCAACTTACTATTTAGATAATTCCTTCTCTTTAATTAAAAAACTTGAACAATATAAATGCCCAAATAATTATTCACTCATATCATTAGATGTTAAATCACTATTTACTAAAATCCCACACGATCTAATTATAACAGTTATAGAGGAAAGATGGGAAGAGATTAAACCACTCACTTCAATCCCCAAAGATGAATTTATCAATTGCATCAAATTCATTTTTAACACCTCATATTTACAATATAATAATAAATTTTACCTTCAAACTCTTGATTGCCCTATGGGTAATTCTCTTAGTCCCATATTAGCAGAATTGGTTATGTTTCATTTAGAATCTCAAGTTATCAATAGTAACCCAGATTTCAAGTTACTTTTCTATTTTAGATATGTTGATGATATTGTTTGTTGCCTCCCTACTGATCAAATTAATAACATCTTATACAAATTTAATAAATTTAATAATTCACTCCAATTTACCTTAGAAATAGAAAACAATAACAGCATAAACTTTTTAGATATCACAATCATACGAGAAAATAATTTTTTTATAACTAATTGGTATCGGAAACCAACTTGGTCTGGTCGCTATTTAAACTTTAACTCCTACTACCCTGCAAAATATAAACAAGCAGTTATACACAACCTTACAGATAGAGCTTTTCTTTTATCACATAAAAAAATTTTAAATGAGAACATAAAACTTATTAAAACAACTTTATTAAGCAACAATTATCCACCAACATTTTTAAATAAAACCATAAAAAATAGACTCCTAGTACTTAAAAATATTAATAATTCAAATTTTCCAGTCAACAAACAAAAAGAAATATACATCTCCTTACCATATTACAAACATCTAGATAGGTTATTGAAAACTATTACTATTGTTCTAAATTTAAATATAGCTTACAAATCAGCTGCTTGTACAAGTGAATTGTTTAGTACGTTGAAATCTAAAACAGACAAAGAGAAATTAAGTAATGTAGTTTATAAAATTAATTGTTCTGATTGTAATGTTACCTATATAGGTGAAACTAAACAATACATTAACACCAGATTAAAACAACATAAATATCATCTAACAACTGGTAATGTCAATCACAGTGCTATTGTTGAACATGCGTTCAACAACAATCATAGACTGAATTTTGATCAATTTAAAATTTTACATGCTGAAAGTAATAAGTATAAAAGGCTCTTTCTCGAGAGTTGCTATATTAACTTGGAACCTAATTCTGTTAACATTAAAACTGACTATCAAATATCGAATTCTCAGTACAGATCAATTTTGCATCATTTTAACTAACTTCTTTGACAGATTTGTCCTTGTTTGACCTTATAAATTTTGGTTGTTGTTTTTCTTATTTACGGATAGATGGCTCACTATAATTTTTAAAGAAATTTATTTTTTTTTTGTTTGATTGTAATTCAGTTATTGTTTGACTCGTGAGGTGTTCACCTCAAAAGATTTTATTGTTTCAATTATGTAATCTTAATTTTATTTCAATAACTGGTAAGAAATTTTTTTCCAGATTTATTCTATAAAAATTTTGTTAATATTTTTTATATTTTTATTGTAGCTTGATAATGGCCTAAATTTTTGGCCGAAACGTCGCCTTATTTATTACTTAATAAAAAATGTATAATTAATTTTAACTTTTTTATTAATTTTGAAAAAGCCTGAAATCCAAATAAATTAAAAATTTAAAAAATCTACCATTCGGCTTATTAAAAAAGAAGTAAAAATCCCTTGATTTTACAAAATTCAATAAATTTTAAAGTTTAGAATTAAAAAGTTTTCGCGTCACAAAGTACATATATTTTGATTTTATATTTCGCAGGCTTGTTGGAAATATAAAGCATACAACGTCGGCTACATTAAAGTATGTAATACAATTATTAACAAACTCCTGATGAAAGTGCATGTTTATTAGTTTTCTTGTGCTCATCTTGAGTGCCCAAATTATCAAATCTAAGGGCGCGAAGCAAGCAAAAATACGCTTATAACTGCAGAGGGTCCGTAAATTGATCAGACATGTACCGACAAAATTTTATATCTCATAACAATTTGTGTGTCAGCCGGAAAAAAGCGATTTTTTGGAAACTTTATTTTGATACAAGGAAAGATTATAGGACAATATTATTGAAGTATGTTACTAGACGTATATTAAAGAATATAAAATAAAAATTCATTAATTCAATTATTTCAAAATGGTGGCGCTGAAGTTATTTTCCCAAGTCATATTCCGCGGCATGCAGTGTAGGTAGTGTTAATTTGGAACAAAGTAAAAAATATCCTCTTAATCTACATGAGCATAGCTATTAAAGCACGTGCGATATTTACAAAATATAAATTTTTGTGTGATTGGCGAGTACTTGAAGTTAAACCACAATTTTCGACCAAAAAAAGTAAATCAATTGTTTATAAAACATATTAGAATTAACGTATCAAAAATCCCATACGTCGTACATTTCAAAATATTATTTTAAAGATGTGATTAAAATTTCAAATGACTATATTGAAAACTGTTGCATGCCGTTTCAAAAAATCGTGTTTCGGGAAAAATGCGTTTAATGTAATAGACATGAAAAAATGGGAAATAATTATTGTTAAAATTTTGTTAACATTAATCTGCAATTCCAGGGCCATAAAACTGCCCTTTCAAGTTCAAATGTTGCTTCTCAACTTCTTTCCTACACGATTTAATGCTAAAGCGCACCTTTTTTCCTCATCTGTCAAAGACCGCTCAGCGTTCTTGATGCGCTTAGCATCGACTTCGATGCAAAAATGATATGATTATCCTTCTCGATTGTGCATGGACGCTAACGTACATTTGCTTTAAAATACTTTAAACTGAATATACATACTTTCTAACACCATCTGTTATTTTATTTGAGAAGTTACAATTCAATAGGTAAGACATTATGCTGTACCTTCCGAGCAGGTATTTACTTAACGCAGGTAGTCGTAGCAAAAATATTGCACACGTTTGTGTAAGAGCGCAAAAAAATTTTTCGCGCATAAACCTTTATTCCTCGTATTCGAGAAGGTTCTAAGTATCTTTTAAGCAAAAAAAATATTTTGTTGAAAATTTTACGGTGTATAACACTTTGGCCCACGTCGTGGCGCCAAATGTTATAAGGACGTAACTTGAGGCTCCAGAGATGGTGGTGGCTAGCTGGCAGTGGAGAAGGGGGTGGTTCCACAAAGTGAACACAAAACAAAACAAATATACAGGGCGCCACGTAGTTGTATGACCCAGCACTGTACCCAACTACGAAGGTACCTGAAACCAAAAGGCACGGGAGACGAGAGAGGGATATAGGGCATACAGGAAAATCTCAACCCGTGAGCACTATTCCAGAGGCCCACGGATGATATAATTAAAATGCTGTGTACTACTTACCGACAAAACCACACTAGTTACCAGTAAATAAACTTGAACACTAACGGAAACACTAAGTTCCTCGAAAATGACAAAAGAACCGGTTCCGAAATAAATAAACACAATGGCGGACAACACTGACTTTAATGAACAACCGTAAAAGACAACAACAATACTAATAAGCGCGGGAACAGCTGCGAAAGCGACGTGGAACAAATTGAAAGCGCAACGTAGTGCAGTCATATGCCACTTACACTTCGACGAAGGTCGAACGCGATTTACGATTGGCCAAAGCGTAAACCCGGATAAATACAGTCTAAATGCGGCGTATAACTCGGCTACTGCGAGATGGAACAATAAAATAAAACTTAAAGCAATAGAGCGCAACTGCGCAACTTCCCTTGCAACACAAATACAAAGATAATTCAAACAAATTAAATGACTCGCAGTGTTGTGACAAAATAAATTAATATACAAACTAATCAAATGAAACGTGTAAATAATAAAAATAATAACATAAAAAAAAATAGATATATATAAATGAAGTTAGAATTACTGAACCAGTTAATTTATTTCAGAACAGAAAACTTCGACCAAAAGTGTCGATAATGAAAAATAAAAGTTAAGTCTACTTTTCTGGTTAGTTAGTGCAAAAAAAAACAATTAAATAAAAGTTCTAGACCACTTAGCTGACGCCTCAACAGGCACAAACCCGTGGCTTCTGGAATGGTGACCCGCGGACGGACTTTGGACTCGCGAGACGTAGCTCAGGAATCCCAAAACCTGGTGTACTGGATCAAGAGGATGCTGGCGGTACCTTCCAGTGAGCACGAGTGCTGGCTGTGGGTCACTGGTGGGCGGCGGACAAATCTTGGATTTTCGCGATCACGAAAATAATTCCCCAGAAGGGCGTCTTGCGGAGTGCACGCACGGCAATGCAATTTAAATAAACTTGCAACTACTCCGAAGAACTGAATGAGATTTCGCTTTAATAAATCCCAAATGGAATTGCAAACTGCAATCAGTAAAGCGCAAATCACCACGTAATCAGCGAGAAAATCACTTGTCAACTCAATCGGACAACAGCCAAGAACTCACTCTTTAATATAATTTTTCGAAATCGGTCCGGAAGACAAAAGAAAAAGAAGGAAGATATAAGAAACAATGAGAAGAAATAAGAAAGAAAATATATTTGGCGGCAAAACAATAGTACGGCGGAATAGCAACTAAAGACAGCTTTACACTCACAATTTCGGGGCCGAGATACATGGAAAATAAGGAATCGGTAAGAAATATATTATTGTAAAATTATGGTAAACTAGATGACAGATGAACTAATGGTATAACTAAGATAAATCAGTAATCAATTACTTTTAAACTATTTACCGGGGACTTTTTATTAACCAGGTATACTGCGCGTTGCTTTAAAACAACCTTAACCTGTTTTGAACGCTCTAACGGCACGATAAACAATTAACTAAACAACAACTGTCAAGAAAATATTTAAATAACAAAGAAAGTTAAATTTAAATTGAAATAAAATAACAAAATATAAAGTAAATGAAATGGAAAGCAAAGTAAAAATTAATTTGAACAAATAAGGTAAGTAGTGTACAAATGACTAATTAGTATTTTGCTACTGCTAATTTTAAATTCTGATTTTAGGTTACACGTAAAAATGGGATGGGAAAGAATTTAAAAGGACTGAAAGAGAGAAAGGAATTTTTGGATAAAGGACGAAATTGAAGCGTGACACTACTTGTACAAAAATGTGATAGAACTTTATAAATTGTCATGTATCGTCCTTGCAACCTAACTCCGAACAGGGTTGGTTTCCCTTTATTTTTAATGGGCTGCCGATGTATTGTACAGCGAGATGTTACTGAGGACATGCAATGCTTTAACTAAATTGACTCGTCTAGTTCATCGCGTTCTTCTTGATATGGTAAAAGTTTCCACATTCTATGATAATTTTAGTTTGAGAAACACAAATTTATCGGCACGGCCCTGTTAACTACTTTCGGTTAGACACTTGACACTTGGCCTGCGACATTCCCCGGTGTTGGTTAACGTCTTTCAAATCTTGGTCGTTTGTATTAATTTATGATACTGCATTTTTGTGTTTTGTTTACATTTGCAACCACCCGATTCGTTTCGGCGTTCTAATAATAGTTTCAAAAAAACTATTGTCACTACATGCTTTTACTTTGTTATTCCAAAAAAACTTTAAATATACTTGGATTATTGTTAAACATAAAAACTTATAATCAAGTATAATTGGTGTACCGTCTCATTATATATATATATATATATATATATATATATATATACAGGGTGAGTCTGGGAAGACGCCCCCCCTTTAACTTTTTTATTATGAGTAATAGAAAAAAATGGTTCATATGAAAGTTTTATTATTTTAAATATACTATTTGATGGCAGACGTAGATATTTTTTATAAAGTCAGGTTTACAAGATACGACTATCAACTTTTATTTTTTAAATAGCAACCTATAATTATTTTACTAAAATAAAAACCGCCATTTTTTTCTCTTTTCAACGGTGTATTAGTTTTTATTAATGTATCTGAAAAATTCGAGAAAAATAAGAAAATTGAGAAATACTAGAAATAATTTTTATACAAATATTATAGGTGGCTATGTGAAAATAAACAAAATGTAACAGTGTTAAATTAATGTCAAAAAAGTATACATTTGCTGGTTACTTTATTTAACTTATTTTGCAAACAATAAAAAAAACTTTTCAAATGTTTACGAAAGAAGAATTAATAGATATGATTCTAATAATTGGTGAATCGACTGGAACCATGAGAAGGGCAAAAAGAATTTACCGGGAGCGGTTTCCTAGACGTCGGCAACCGAGTTTAAGATCACTGAGGAGGATTTTTACCCGATTTCGAGAAACAGGTTCAGTAGAAAAACCAAAACGAAATACATCTAATATTATAGTAAATGAAGAAACCGAAATTATGGTTTTGGCTTCTGTTTACGAAAATCCTCATGTCAGTACGAGGAATTTATCAAATTTAATTGACATTAGCCAAAGTTCTGCGTCTAGAATTTTAAGAAAACATAAATTTCATCCTTACCATATTAACCTTACACAAGAATTGCACGGTGAAGATTTTAATAATAGAATTCGATTTTGCAATTGGGCGATGGAAAATATTAGACGAAATCCGCTGCTATTATCTAATATTTTATTTACGGATGAGGCTACTTTTAAAAGTAATGGTTGCGTAAATAGGCATAATATGCATTATTATGCAACTGAAAATCCTCACTGGATGCGGAACGTCGACAGCCAGAGGGTATGGTCCTTGAATGTTTGGGGTGGCATAATAGGAGATTTTGTTGTTGGTCCACATTTTTTTGAAGGTCCATTGAATGGAGACGGTTATTTAAATTTTTTAATAATGATCCTCCCGGAATTATTGGAAGATATTCCATTAAATGTCCGCCAAAATTTGATATTCCAACATAACGGAGCGCCACCACATTATGCCGGTAATGTTCGGAATTATTTAAATAATCACTGGAGGGGACAATGGATAGGACGAGGTGGACATATTTCATGGCCAGCAAGATCTCCTGACCTTACGCCTATGGACTTTTTTCTTTGGGGATACGTCAAGGATCTTGTCTACCAGAAGATACCTACAGATGCAGAAGACATGAAAGAGCGTATTCGAAATGCTTTCCAAAATATTTCGCGAAACATGCTGGCAGATGTTCGAACACATCACGTTCAACGCTTAAATTTTTGTATTACAGAACATGGTCGTAATTTTGAACATTTGTTTTAAGTTGTTTTTGTTACTGAATTTGTTGCTTTAGTTTGTTAAGTTGTATAACACTGTTACATTTTGTTTATTTTCACATAGCCACCTATAATATTTGTATAAAAATTATTTCTAGTATTTCTCAATTTTCTTATTTTTCTCGAATTTTTTCAGATACATTAATAAAAACTAATACACCGTTGAAAAGAGAAAAAAATGGCGGTTTTCATTTTAGTAAAATAATTATAGGTTGCTATTTAAAAAATAAAAGTTGATAGTCGTATCTTGTAAACCTGACTTTATAAAAAATATCTACATCTGCCATCAAATAGTATATTTAAAATAATAAAACTTCCATACGAACCATTTTTTTCTATTACTCATAATAAAAAAGTTAAGGGGGGGGGGGCGTCTTCCCAGACTTACCCTGTATATATATATATATATATATACACTCCCCGGCAAAAAAAACCGAATCATTTATAATTTTGGGATTTTATTTACTTATTTAGCAAAAAGGGTAAGTACGGCAGGACGCTATATGATGTAACGATCAAGTCACGACTTTTAGACGACAATTGAGAAAAAACAGAAGTTTCCGTTGATTGCACCGGTCTCATTAATATCGTAATTAATTATTAATTCTTATTCTTGTCGACAGTTGTTAATTAGCATTGTTTCAATTGTTAGTGTTGTTTTTTGATAAGATTGTTTGTAGTATCGTGTTTTACTTATTCTATATCAAATAATACCGTCATACCAGTGAGAATATCGCTAGGGCTTCAGCTTTAGTGGGAGATGGACGTAGCATTCCATATGCTGCAAGGGCTCTTCGTGCACCTTACACTACTGTTCATCGGGCCATCCTTAGGTTTCAAGAAACCCAAGGTTTCACAAGGAGACCTAGATCAGGTCGACCAAAGCAACATCAGTCCGTGATGACAAATTTTTATTAAGTACTGTTTTGCGGAATCGTTATTCTACAGCTGTTATGGCACGAAATCAATTAGCACAGGTACGAGGGTATAATGTAAGTGAGCAAACGGTAAGAAGACGCATTAAGGAGGCTGGGTTAGGGTCTTTCATACCAGCGACAGGACTAGAATAGCTCGTACAACATCGAATGGCTCGCTTACAGCTCGCAAGGAAATACATAGATTGGACAGAGCAGCACTGGGGCAATGTCGTATTCTCAGATAAGTCCAGAGTTGTCGTGCGGTCTTCAGATAGTCGAGAAAAAGTATGGAGAAGACCACAAGAACGGTATTTTGAATGTACATTTTCCCCAAAGACACCGTTTCACAAAGACTCTGTAATGGTATGGTCTGGCATTTCTAATCAAGCCCGTACGGAACTTGTTTTTGTAGAAAATTGATCTTTGACATCACATAGGTACATAGAAAAGATCCTTTCAAAACATGTTGTGCCCTACGGCCCGTTTACAGGTGATGGGTTTGTGTTTATGGACGATAATGCCCAACCGCATACAGCGCGTATGTTTCGGAATATTTTCAACAAGTGCAAATTCATCGATTGATTTAGCCAGTGCGTAGCCCTGATTTAAACCCTATAGAACATATTTAGGATATGCTGAAAAAACGTGTTAGAAATCGTGAAGTTGTTCTGGAGAATGTAAATGTCTTTCACACAAGAAGAGTGGAGGAATATTTCTCAAACCTAAATTCAGGCCACTATCCGAAGTTTGCATAGAAGAATGGAAGCTGTAATAAAGGTAAGAGGAGGAGATACGCGTTATTGACAGCCTAATAAATTAAGTAGTTAAAATTAGTTCTTTAAATATTTTTTGTAAATTGGAAATGTTTTCTAATTTTAGTAATAATTTACAATTAAATGCTTTTCAACAAACTGAAACTAAATAAAATGTCGTGTCGTACTGTCAGGTACCCGTTTTGCCCATTACATCGGCATAATACAATAAAATAATTAAATAAAATTCCAAAATTATAAGTGATCCGGTTTTTTTTGCCGGTGAGTGTATATAACGTCAACGATTGACATAAAACGTCCAACGTTGTCGTTTCGACAGATAAAACGCCAAGCATTTATTTATTTTTTGTTCAATTCCATGGCTGTCTGTATTTTCAACACAACTTTCGACATTTTAATATTTAATTTCTGTAGTTACAAAGCATGTAATAGAAATTATGTTTATTGATTTAGATGTAGAAATTTATGCCCTAAAACTTTTATTTGAAGCTTTTTTGCATAAAATAATTAGGGAAGCCAATAATTGAACATTTGAAATATAGCATTGAAAACGCTATGGTGCGCAATTCGATTTACCACCCTGTATATACCGGGTGTAACATGAAAACCTGGCCATAGGCGTTTAACATGGGAAATCAGTTTTTCCTTGCGCAAAAGTGGCCAATTGATTTTAGACAAAAATGCTTCAAATAAAAGTTGTAGTGCTTGAAATTATGTATCCAAATCAGATTTCAGATTTTATTTTGCACGTTTTGTAAGCGAAATAATCGCATTAATATTTTATAAGAATTTCTACTTTATAGTGATAGCCATGGAATTGAAACAAAATGAAAAACAAATGTGTGACGTTTTAACTGTCAGAAAAGTTTAGTTTGAACTTGGAATGTTATGGTGCGGCCAAATAATACTGATTAAATCACGTATTCTTCGAAAACTTTCACCAGAATAATTCCACTTAATAATTTGTAACTTTTCTTCATGTGAATAGTTATCCATTTTCAATAATGATATAAAAACAATCACCTGTATTGTCACTTAAATAAATCACAAATCCATTTCAAACTAAACTTTTATGACAAATAGAACGTCACACATTTGTTTATCATTTTGTCTCAATTCTATGGCTATCACTATAAAGTAGAAATTCTTATAAAATATTAATGCGATTATTTCATCATCACGCAAAAAGCATTCATCCATTCGCTCTTGTACACCTGTTTCGTAAATCTTCACTTACGCCCACTTCTCTAACAACAAATCTATAAGAAATGAAGGCAGCATCGCCTGCGCTTGTTTAAAAACACATTTAACACAATTGCAGTTACACAATGTATAGTAAAAACTGAAAATGAAGTAAAAAAAAGATGAGGAAGGAAGGGAATATGATATATATGTATATATTTATCATAATATCAAATAATAGTATATTGTAAAACTAGGTTAGAAAAGTGACGTTTTATTGAACGTGTATGGCTGTTCAAGTGCAAGCGCAACGAGTACTTAAAACCATACGAGTGAACTGTAAACACTTTTCTAAACGTGTTGCACATACTATTTTGCTGCATTTTGCTCGGATATGTCTGAAAATAAACTTGACATTTTTGAGATTTGAGAAATATTTAATAATTAATAAATATTAGATGAATTGTCCTAGTAACTAAAACAACGTATTATAAACAAACAAAAATACTATCAAAATAGAAAATTCTATTTAGGCGAGATGGAAGCCGAAGTTAATAATTCGGAAACCCTATTTTTATATTTTAAAACCAGCTAAAGAAGCTTCATCGAGTTTACTATCAGAAAAATCAAAAGAAAAATATGCTACAACTTATTTTATGAATAGAGAGAAAAGAAAATAGTGAAAGGAGCCGATGAAACTATAATGCTGGCTTACTTTTTTGACAAGGTAAATTATAAAAACTAAAAAAAAAATGTTTTCTTTATTGTAAATTCTTTATTACAGGCTAATAATTTCAAAGCATCCTGTTTATGGTCTATGTAGTTCATAATTAGAAGTACATTAACGAAAATGTGGATATTTCTAAATATAAGAAGTTAGTTTCCTTTTTGAAGCGCCAAAATGATAAGTATGAACCCAAAGAGTAAAAAATTCTGATAATTGAAAATATAATATAAAAGAAAATCTATTGAACAGTAATTGGAGCTGAGGACTGTGCTTCAGGAAATAAAAAGTGAGTTCTGCTGAACTTCACATGCAAAATTCGTTGCTATGCAGTAATGGTTGCGATGTGGAAAAGTTGTACTTTACTAAATGATTTTCAATAGAGAGATATAGTACATTATTATGTTAAATTAAATTAAATTAAAAAATATGTTTGTTTAAATTGTATTTTTATTTTGTTTTGAAATATTATACAGAAATATGTCCTGTGTTTTGAAATTGTCTTTTTAGATTATGTGTATTTCATTTAAATAATACATTGTTAGTTAATGCCTTACTTCTACTTTTTACAATTTCAGTGTAACCAAGACAACTCTCATTTCCGGGTTCATTCATACTCCCATTCTCTCTGGCTTCGGTCACACTACAGAAGTAATCTTGCTTGTTTGTATAGTTTTAAAACGCGCGTTAATAGTCTTTCCATTTTTTTTTATCAAATTTTTTAGGCTTTCCGTGATTGACCAATTCTACATTATTGTCAAAACCACAAATTACTACATACGTAAAAACATTTTGTCGTGTGTCTGACGGCAGGTCGATGTTTCATCGTGTAGTTTATGGATATCTGATCGCCAAACGACTACTGGAACATATTTATAAACTGATCAAATCGCTATTAACGCGAATGCGACTTGTTACAATAATCTATCAAAATGAATTTTAGCGTCAATAAAATAATTATGTATTATCCATATATTTATATATAATGAAATAAATATTAAATACGAAATTAAAAAATAAATGTTGATATGAATTTAATTATTTAGAACCGTCATAAAGAAAGTAGAAAATAGCAAAAATTTTTATCTATAGATGCGCTTTGCACATCAGTAGTAAATGTTGCGCTCGTATTAAAGAAGTGCAACTGCGGGCTGCAACGTCGTAAATTATCACTGTACTTCCGGTCAGCAATCCCGTAGTTCTGGCGGCATAATCCGGGTTTCGGGTAACGCGCTAATAAAATGCATTGCTTTTGTGCTGTCATCAAGTGAATAAATTCTATATGTTTACAATTTATTTATATTATTTGTTTATGAACTTGTACTATATTTATATGCTTATATATTTCTCTTTTTTAAAAAACAATAGGATTCCGAATTCCAGTCGTTTCTCTTCTCTTGACATCAAATAATTAGTTTTGATGTCTTTATTCAGTTTTCAACAAACAGTTGTCCTTTGATCAGGAACTAGATCTAAGGGACTACTTACTTTTGTTAACTTAAAGTAGCAAACAAAACGAATAATCATTTTCATTACCTACGATATTTTTCATAACTATAAAGAAATTCATTTTGTATATATTTTTAAAATTGTAACTAAATATATAAGTAATTAAACGGAATGTACTAGATCTAATAGTTTAAACAGTAATCATAACATTACTTACATAAAATTAGCTCGTATAAAGGTGCCGCGCCGTCATAATAAATTACAATTTTCATAATTATAGTAATTTTTAAATATTAAGTAGCCACCTCCGATATTTGAATCCGAAACGAACAACGTAAATCAAAAACAGAGAAATTGTCGACATATAAGGATTAAACCTTATCTAATGTAGGTAGTATTTATCATTTATATGTTTCAAGTATAATATTTTAAATGAGATGCAAAGCCAATATGTTTTATCATAAAATATCAAACTAAACACTTGTCCAAGTCTCCCAAAATTCAGCCTCCAAGTCAACTTATAAGGTCCTCGTCAGAGGCTGGCCAGCATAGTTAGTAACCATAGACGCTCTTATTAAAGCTCATCAGTATGGTATAATACACTCCTTCACCTAGAACAAAGTTCACATGAAGGAGTTGTATGAGGAAGAACTGTGCCAGCAGAGAATAAGATCTCTAACAAACAGTAAAATGACATGAGAAGTTCTGTCGAACCAGTAATGCCATCTACCGAAAACAGCAAAATCTACTAAATAGCAATTTAATTTTGTGAGACTTAGACAAGTGTTTAGTTTGATATTTGATTATTAAACCTAGTTTCACCAAGTGAGCATTTAAAGATAATTAATTTTGTGTTTGTTGTTTTTTATTTAATCAATATGTTTTAGTTTTAGTGGAATATCTGAAATTTCTTAAATCTCTTTGCACTTTGTTGCCAGATAATTTTTGCATATTTTGAATAAAATATGTAACACTAATATACTTAAAATAGCGAGATTTAAACTAAAGATGATATGCGTGACAATTAGATGTACCAGTAAATTAGAATAAAACAAAATCCAAACAATTATATCGGGTAATCCATCTGTCTATATACATATTTATTTAATATAATAATCAGTTTTTTTTTGTTATTGCTGACTTTATATCAATATGCTTATAAATCTGTAATATATCGTGCAACATACGTTTTTATGGAACCTCTTTATAGTTCTACATACCATCTCTTTAAAATTAAAAGAAGTGTGTTGTTTAAATAATATTAGGTCTAAAACTGCGAGTAAATAAGTTATTAATGTTTGTATACTTCAAAACATAAACTTTTTGCAGACATATGGGCGTATTCAGCAATTGATTCTGTTAGAATACACCTAAAAGTAAATTATGATATGATTTATTCCGTGAGTAGGTTTAAACGAGTTTCTAAGATTTTAGTTATTATTTCTTTAGTTTATATATTGTTCGCAAATATAAATTAAAAAAATTGCATTAATATCAAAAATGTACTTATATATTTTCCTATAGCCAAGCGACAGCTTCATTTATGATCTAAAGTAACAACCGTTATGTTTCATAGTAACTTCAAGTTTCGGCGTAAGATTGAGTTTAAATCGTCCATGTAATTTTCACCCTTAGTGGTTTTTAAAGAAATCCTTTTACTATTCATAAATAAATATTTATATTATTCATACAATTATTATTTATAATATTTAGATTAATAGTAGTTCATAAATTTTGAATGTAAAATTAAAAAACTTCAATAATGAGCACGTGTAATAATTAAACATTCATACCTTGCATTCTTTTGACAAGTTATATATAGCAAAAGTTTCACGGAAATCGGTCAGTTGATTTATTTTCATTATTAGACACAAAAATATGGGACGTACAGAAGCTATGCTGAAGAACATAAACATATTGTTAAATAAACAATGAGTCAGTATTATATTTATTCTTACTAAATATTATTTTATTTTTCTAAATATTTAATTAATTTCGTTTCAAATAATGATATGTATTGAGGTTTACCAGAATTTATTTATTTTTCTAAGATTCAATTCAATGTAAATATATCTTAAAAGAAATAAATGAAAATTTTAAACATACTATAACTTTAAAAGAATATTATACATCAAGGGAGAGAAATACATGATTTCCCTATGTAATATTTTTTACACGACCGAAACAATTTTAAAATAAAAAATGTAGCTTTAAAACATAACTTGACATTTATTAATTTAAAGATTTAGAAGTCTATGAAAAATTAAATATAATAAACAAAATTACTGGTCAACCGTAATGTTTTATTCATTAATTAAATGTAATTACTTGTCAAAATAATGAAAATTGTACTAGGGAAATAATGTTCACATTTAGTCCTTGGGGGCGAAATATATTACTTCTGTCATGATTTCGCAGTCATAGAAACGGAGTTTCTCTCCCGGACGTGTAAAATGTAATGTTATTTGTAAAACTATTCATTAGAGCAATACTTTTTTTTCATAAATTTGAAATTTATTTCACAACGGCGAAGCCAGATTATATCAATCATAAGTTGGAAAATGATGGTTTCATTACGTGAAATACACGTATTTTTTGTGTTTTGATATTAGATTGATTTTATGCCGAACTTTTTTGTTAAGAAATGCAATTAATAAAGTTATTTTATAGTTTTGCAAATAATATCCCCGTGTTGTAACGGGTTTAATTAATCATTTATAATATATAAAATATACCTAAATTACAATATTAAATACACATCGCATATTTTTACATGTAATATGTATTTATCGGTTGTTATATCACTGTTTTTAGAGCGGTTACTAGAAGAGCCCAAGGGGTGAATTTTAGTGCTGCGAAACGCTGTTGGTGGTTCAGTGATATGGAGTGGACCGTGGATTTGAGAACCCGGGTTCGATTCTTAATGTCAACATACAATATTCACGTCATTAAAACTATTCCTACGGTAGTAAATGTATTACTTACCGAGATTTGTTTCGGCAAAGTGCCACATCCAGTAATTGATAAAATGTGTAATAATATATTTATTTATTATATTTTACAAACACTGTACAAATTATTTTGTTGGACATTGGATTGGGTGTTATTTTATCTATCGCCTAAACGTAATTCACTCTCTGAAATACTTTTTTGTAAGTATTTACACACAACATACATTTATATTTAAAGATAGGGTTTAGAATAATTATTAAAAATAAGTCTTAAACTATAATTACTTTGTCACAATTTATTTCAAAAATAAGAAAAATAGTCTAAAATACAAGTGTAATGTCACATCTACTTGTATAATTGTTTGTATGTTAAATTTATTTTTAAGCTATAACAACATAAAAACAAAATACAATCGTTTGGTAATTTTTTTTATAAATATATCTTTCATGATTCCTGCTTGCAGCGGCTGAGAAATTAGGAAAAGAAAATTCATTGTTTATAAGCAAGCAAATATTAAATTTATTGTTTATATTGTGAAGAACTCGGCTCTAGCACTGCTGGCACTCTGGGTTTCTGGACATTGCTGTTCGTTTTTTAAATTAATGTTTAAACAACCGTGTTTTTGTCTTAAATAATTTGTTACTTTTGAAAGTAATTTCGACAATAAACACGTTTCCGAAATCCGATCCGGCTGCGCCACTTATGCAATTTTAATTGAATGTCTAGTTTTTAAAAAGATTAATTTCTTAAGTTACAAAGTTATTTTACAGACATTGTTACTAAATAGACTAATTACATCATACAAGGAGGTTTCATCTTTTATAAACTTAGAGTGCTGGATCAGCTCATACCCGCTAAGTCGTGTAATATGAAGTCTCTTATGAATTTTAATATCTATAACTTAAATATATTGTAACATAAAATAGTATGTTATATAAAATGCACATTTTAATATCATCATTACAAACTACTAACTATTTTTATTACAATATTATAGCCGACGTATGAACTTTCAAATATTATTTACTTATGGAAAAGTAATTAAGCAGGAATCCAGTCAGAGTTATACGTGTATTTTACTGAGCCAACGTTTCGTTGCCAATCGCAACTTCATCAGGGCAGCTATGAAGAAAACAGGAAGTTAGAGGTGAAAACAAAGCAACTTGAAATTACCAACAATAATAAAAAAATACTTACAGCCAAAAATAGGTGTAAATAGTTACAAAATTATAAAATATTAAGCAAAACATCAAAAAAGATGTAGTCAATAAAGTAAAACATAAAAAACACAGTGAATAATAATTTATTATGTCCTATAGACAGGTCGAATAACGAGCAAATGGGCTCAAGATGGAATAAACCAATTAGTTAAAATGAATGTGGAGTTTTCTTCTTCCTACTTACAGATGTTCAGGATGTGGCAATAGATGTTGCTGAGGTCGTTAATATCAGTTCTGAAGTTTATGCTCTCATTGTTGTCCTGGATGGAAAGCATTTCCAGTAGAAGTCTCTTGCTGAGGTTGGCCTCGATGTAAAGGATGGAGATGTTGTCGAAGTCGAATGCGTGGCTAGATTCCAAGGATACTAAACAGTACAGGATGGCTCATCGCCTATGCTCGTGTATACGGCATCGCTCTGTTGTAGTGGGGGGTTACTCTGACGTCACGCGTCTACACCGCTTGAACTATCAATGTATTATGGTAGCTAGATGCAACGCATTATTTTAGATAAACGTCTGTACAACTTATTTGGATTACTAATTATTAACTTTATTTAGTTTAATCTCTATAGTTATTGCACTATTAAATATAATTATACCATTCTACGTACTGATATCGCTAAGTAAGTTATATGAAAAATATATTTTACTTTTTATTTTACTAATTACAAAGTACATAAATGTAGACATGAGTGAACCGAAGAAAAGAAAAGGAGGAAAAAGTTGTGCTATTTCCACATGCAAAAATAATAGTTCGAAAACCGAAAACATTTCATATTGTAAGAAATATCGAAATGGGCGAGTACGACTCTGTACTTGGTGCAACCATATTGCAGAGCAACCGCGCAAGCACGCCGCCAAGCGACGTGGCAACCGAACTACTACAGAGCAACCGTTCCAGCACGCCGCCAAGCGACAAGACGTCCGCCATTAATTTTTAATTTGTATGTGTGTTGGAAAAGTGTGTCGAGCTGTATTCATTATTACTTTGTGTTTGAGAGGATTTATTAGTTATAATAAATCATTATATTCGTCACAGTGTTATTATTGAATAACCCTACAATAATTCAGAAGTGGGATAAAGAAAACACAGTCCTGGTACAAGAAAAACGTGTGAAAGTTGAAGTGTGCACCATTGGAATTGTGAGCCGTAATCAACAAGAATATTACCTCGCATATCTATTTGGTAACCAGGAGCATCTTTTCAACAACATAACAGTTTTTCTCCATCCGCTCATCATCGACAGTAGATTTACAATGACTGATAAAAGTAAGTCCAAATCTAAATCTAATAAGAAAAACGATACAAATGATTCTGAAATTACTACAATTACTGCAATGTTAGAAGCAATTCAAAATCAATTGTCGTCTTTGTCCGATTCTGTGAAGCAGAATTCAGATGGCTTAGCACAATTGCAAACAGTGCAATTCGAGAGCATGGCGTCACCGCCAGTAGATAACGCAAATGTTGAAGTTGAAACACCTACACGGCCAGTCGGTGTTATTCCTGAGTCACGCGTTATCACTACTCCAGATAACAATACAAATAATCAAAGTCAACATTTTAATAACAATAATACGCGAGACGCATCCGAACATGTGATTGACTTCAATCCAGATGATGAAAGTTCAATTGCCGAGATGTTTATTGAAAGTGTCAAGTCAGCACAAACTCTCTACAACCTGTCGGACCGACAAACTGTTTTATGTGCTAGATCGAAACTTAAGGGCAGTGCTGCCATTTGGTGCCGCTCATTACCGACATCATACGATTGGGAAAAATTCCAGGAAGAGTTTGAAGATACGTTTGGCGCTCCACCTGGCGTACATCAGATTCTTCGTCTTCTAGATAGACGTAAACAAAAACATGATGAATCACCGAGAATTTATTTACATACAATGGTCGCAATAGCTAAACGTGCGCCTAATATAAGCGAAACTGAAACCGTCGAAATAATAGCAAAGGGATTCCGCGATAAAGCATTATACGAACATGTAACCAAGCCTGTACCAAATAAAATTAAAGAATTAATTCAACGAGTGGAACAGTATAACCGCCTCACAGCTGACAAACCCGTAAATGATGTATTGCGAAAAAGTCTCCCGCCAAAAAGAAGCAACTCAGAAGATTCATCAAGAAACAAGGTTCCGCCAACTGAAAAATCAAAAATATACAACAAAAGCGAGCAACAAACACAAAAATTAAACAAACGCTCGTACACATGTCCCATTTGTTTAAAAGAGGGTCATCGCCTTCGAGATTGTCCCAGCATCGAATGCACAAAGTGTCAACAAAAAGGACACATCGCAGCCAATTGTACTACAAAAGTTGACACTATACATCTAGTAGAGGCTCCGCCAAGTGACATCGCTACGGTGAGTATCCATCTAAACAATAAACACTTTGTTGTATATGCAGATACCTGCAGCACCGTCAACCTCATGTCACGGAACATTGCTGCAAGCCTTGGTACCAGCATCAAGCCATGCAGCAAACCATTGCGTGGTATTGGTGGCAATGTTATGGCTACCGGTACAACCGACCTAGTAGCTACCATAGATGACATCGAGATACCAGCTACATTCTATGTCATGTCGGACAACTATGGCCTACAACCAGACCGACCACTGTTGGGGGCTCCTTTTCTCCGAAATCACAACTTGCAGTTCACATCACAAGAAGGTGAATTCATACTACGTGCCCAAAACCCCGGAGAAGAAGTTGACAACTCCAATCCAGAACAACCGTCATCCATCTTCTTCATCGACATAAGCGAAGACAACGGCGAGATTACACTCAGTGATCTCCAGGTTCCTGATAGCGTCCTGCTCCATAAGCGTCATCGACTCCTTGCGATGGTCCAAGAAGCAGCCCAGCCTCCGCCAAGTCCGATCCCAGATGTATCAGGTGCAGCTATGAAAATAAAACTTACATCTGACTTGCCAGTTAATCATCGACCGCGTCGACTAGCTTTGACAGAACGTACGCGCGTCCGCGAAATGGTAGATAAAATGATCGCAGATGGAATCATTAGCCCATCTAAATCAAATTATTCAAGCCCAATAGTGTTAGTACGCAAAAAGAACAATGAACTACGATTGTGCGTGGATTACCGCGATTTAAATAAAATAACTGTAAAAGACAAATATCCGTTACCGCGAGTGGACGATCAAATAGATTCGCTAACCGAAGCAAAATTCTTCACAACGCTAGACTTGAAGAACGGCTTCCACCATATACCAGTAGACTCTAAATCGCGTGAATTGACAGCTTTTGTCACACCCGACGGCTTATACGAATACAACCGGGTACCGTTCGGACTGTGTAACTCACCTGCTGTTTTTCAGCGATACTTAAACACTATATTCGGTGAACTAATTAAAACTGGTGATGTGTATATTTATATGGACGATATCATTATACCATCAGTAGATGTTGTTTCGGGACTTAATAAACTAGAATCCGTGCTACAAATCGTTCGCCAATACGGTATCACACTACGACTCGACAAGTGTCAATTTCTCCAGAATGAAATAGAATACCTGGGATTCCATATCAAAGAAGGTACCTTGCGTCCCTCAAACAAGAAAACTCAAGCTGTAATGGATTTTCCAGAGCCCAAAAACCTTACGGAACTACGAAGATTCCTTGGTCTAGCTAACTACTTCCGTCGTTTTATTTTAGGATACTCAACTCTTGCGAAGCCCCTTACTCAACTAACCAAGAAAGATATCCCCTACGTATTTGGTGAAGAACAGAAGACAGCATTCACATCAATTAAAGAAAAATTGAGTAATGAACCAGTTCTATCACTTTTCGTTCCCGGTAGACCCATAGAACTTCACACTGACGCTAGCTCGCAAGGTTATGGTGCAGTTCTTTTACAAAAAGAAAATGGTCAACTACATCCAATCTCCTACATGTCACAAAGGACAACAGAATCAGAAGCAAAATATCCATCGTTCCTCCTGGAATTGCTCGCAATTATCCAAGCCGTAGAAAAATTTCGTCATTACCTTGTCGGAACCAAATTCAAGATAATAACGGATTGTAACGCTGTAAAACTGGCTCTAGCAAAACGGGAAATAATTCCGCGTGTTTATCGATGGTCATGTCAACTTGAAGAATACGACTATACCTTAGAACACCGCCCAGCCGAAAGAATGCAACACGTCGATGCGTTGAGTCGAGCTGCCGTTTTATTAATCACAGATCCAACAAAAGAACTTCAAATCCGTCAAGAAACAGATCCAACAATCAAATCAATACGCGACGAATTGGAAACAGGACAACGACATCCACCATTCGAAATTAGGAACGGGATTGTATGTCACGTAGATGAAAAGAAACATCCTACTTTTTATGTCCCAAGAAAAATGCAAAGATCAATTGTAAACAATGCACACGATTGTGAAGGACATTGTGGAAACACGAAAACGATCGAAAATGTTCGTAGATCATATTACTTCCCTAATCTGCGAAAATATGTACAAAAATACATCGAAAACTGCTCCGTATGCTTAGCGTATAGCATACGACCTGCTAATACAGGTGTGACACTTCACAGCATTCCAAAAGGAATTGAACCCTTCGATACCATACATGTGGATCATTTCGGCCCGCTTGAGAAGACGTCTAAGAAGAATCGTCACATACTAGTCCTTGTTGATGGTTTCACCAAGTTCGTTTGTCTCTTCCCAACGAGAACCGTCTCCACATCAGAAACATTAGTACACTTGAAAAACACATTTAATTATTTCGGCAAACCCAGACGAATTGTTACCGACGCTGGAACTGCCTTCACATCTGATGAATTTGAATCCTACTGTCAGAACAACAATATCCAACATGTTAAAACCGCAATTAGAACTCCCAGAGCCAATGGACAGGTTGAGCGATATAACCGTTTTATCGCAGCGATATTAGCTAAAATAACTGATGAATCAGACCAATGGGATAAAGAAATTGGAAAAATTCAAGATGTAATTAATGATACGATTCAATCAAGTACACGGTTCACACCAGCAAAATTATTGCTAGGCAGAAATTTGAGGATTGTCCCAGATCAACCCCTCCGTGATTTAATCCAAGACACATTGAATGACTTTCCTTCAGAAGATCCTGAAGAAGCATTTAACAAACGCCAAGTCAGTCGTTCTACCGCTGTAGAAAACCAAATTAAGTCACAAGAAGCTAACGCATGCCGTTATAATTTACGCAGACGACCAAGAAAGTATTCCTTGGGAGATTTTGTCTTTATTCGCACTACTCCGACCGTGGGTAAATCTCCAAAATTACAACCGAAATTCAAGGGTCCGTACACCGTCAAGAAAGTTATGCCAAACGACCGTTATCTAATAGAAGATACACCTGGGGCTCAACATACCCAAAAGTTCTATTCAGCAGTTCACTCTGCTGACCACTTGCAACCATTTTGTAATCCGTCTTGTGTTTCAGACAGCGACACAGATTCCGAAGAAAATAACAGCGTCGAGGCGCCGCCTAACAGAATGGCCGAAGCTGTAAGAAATATCGAAATGGGCGAGTACGACTCTGTACTTGGTGCAACCATATTGCAGAGCAACCGCGCAAGCACGCCGCCAAGCGACGTGGCAACCGAACTACTACAGAGCAACCGTTCCAGCACGCCGCCAAGCGACAAGACGTCCGCCATTAATTTTTAATTTGTATGTGTGTTGGAAAAGTGTGTCGAGCTGTATTCATTATTACTTTGTGTTTGAGAGGATTTATTAGTTATAATAAATCATTATATTCGTCACAGTGTTATTATTGAATAACCCTACAATATCATGTATTTCCAAGAGAAGAAAAGATTCGCCTTGAATGGATTGTCAAATGCAAAAGAAATGATAAATTTAATCCAGGCACAAGCCGAATTTGCTCGGAACACTTTAGACTTGATGATTATCAGAGAGATTTTCGTAATGAGCTGCTTGGTATGTTTTATAATTTAATATTATTTCATTAAAAAATATTTTGTTACTATTTAAATTTATTAGGTACACGTAAACGGTTGCTCTTAAAACCAGGTTCAGTTCCTTCAGTTTTGCTACCATCAGCTACTTCTGAGATTAATACTACCTCAAATTTAGCAAGAAGACAACGAAAGGAAATTAGAGATAATGTAAAAAATAAAGAAGATATTATAAATAAGATTATGTCTCAAGATGAAATTCATATTACCGAAAAAGGAGTAACTGATGAAAATATGCCAGTATCAATACAAGTGTCAACTAATGAACACACAGATTGTGATAATTGGAAGGATAAATATGAAAAATTACAGGAACAATTTTTCCAGTTGCAGCGAAGAAGCAGATTAAGAATAAAGAGTCTCGAAAGTCAAGTAAAATATTACAGGGAAAAAAAAATTGAGACCAACACATTCTTACACCAAAGCTAAAATTGTAGAAGTACTTTCAAAATGTTTGACGAGCCAACAAATTAACATTATATTAAATAATAAAAAACGCGTAGTATGGAATCCGGAAAATATAGCAATTGCTTTCACTTTACGATACTACAGTAAAAAGGCATACATATATTTACGCGAAAAATTGAATTACCCTCTCCCGTCTCTATCATCTTTACGAAGGTGGGCTTCAAAAATTAATATGCAACAAGGTGTTCTTAATGAAATATTAGACTTGATGAAACTAGCAGCTGAAAACATGACCGACCTTGAAAAAGTTGCGGTCTTACAATTCGATGAAATGAAGGTGAAATCCTTATTAGAGTATGAGGCAGGAAATGATGAAGTAATGGGTCCACACTCACAAATGCAAATTATTATGGTGCGACGATTATTTTCAAAATGGAAACAGCCAGTGTATTGCGCTTTCGATACCAAAGTAACAAAATCTATCTTATATTCAGTGATACAAGCATTGTATAAAATTGGTTATAATGTTGTTGCTTGTACAAGTGATTACGGTGGAGGAAACATTGGACTATGGAAAGAACTAAATATCACTATTGAAAACAATCATTTTCTTCATCCTGACACAAACCAATTTATTTATATTTTTGCGGATGCACCACATCTTCTAAAATTAACGCGAAACTGGCTATTAGATCATGGATTTTACCTAGAAAACAATATCGAAATTGACAAATCTCCTCTGCATCACTTGCTAGATAAAACACATGCAGAAGTTAACGTATTGTACAAGGTAACGCGCAAACATTTAACATTGGAAAAAACTAAAAGACAAAATGTGAGAATGGCTGCGGAATTACTTTCTCATAGCACTGCAACAGCTTTAAGAAGATACAAACCGGGACCAAATAAATTTTATTGAAACAGTCAATATTTGGTTTGATACTTTTAATAGCTTTGTATGTAACGATAAAATACCCACCAAAAGAGCATATGGGATTCACTTCGATCAGCAAAATAAATATTTTGATCAAATGTATACAATGATAGAAACCATGAAACCAAGAGGATACAAAACCCTTCAAACGTTTCAAAAAGGTATTTTGATTTCGATTTCTTCATTAAAAGATCTGTATAATGATATGAAGATCAAATACAATATTTCTTATATTTGCACTAACAAATTAAATCAGGATAGTTTAGAGAACTTTTTTTTTCAAGTACGAAGTCGAGGCGGAGCTGATGAACATCCCAGTCCTTTAAATGCGATAAAGAGAATGCGTTTGATTATTTTAGGTAAAAATCCAGGAATCTGACATACAGAAGTGAATACTGAAGATCTATCAAATGAAGAATATCTTTTAGCGATTATTTGTAAACAAGCAGATGTAATTCTTAACGATCCAGAATTATTAGACAACCCTCATGATAAAATATATTACGATTTTGACTCTGACAACAGTCATTCATTAAGTGTGTCGTCCTCATCTGTCGACAATGAAAACGAAACAACAAGAGATGCACTCGAGTACATAGCCGGCTATTTAGCGAAAAAATTTAGAGATACAAATCCAGAACTAGGTGACTACACGAAGAACACGAAAAATATTCAGGAATACGATTTACCATCTTGGGTTCGTCAATTGTCGTACGGGGGGCTTATCCAACCATCAAAGCAGTGGATGAATAAAGTAATAAAACTAAACAAATATTTCAAGAAATACCATGGTGAACAGTTTAAAAAAGAAAAAAATACTGTTAAAAATTTAAGTCTAAAAATCAAGGAAAAAGAGCAGGATATTTCTTTAATAATAATTAAAACTTTTGTTAAGTTGAGGGTAATAATTAGGATCAATTATTTGAATATAAAAACCCGTGAAAATAACGAAGATCGGGCCCGAAAACGAAAAATGCGAAAACTAACTACATAAATTATTAAATAATATATTAATGGCAATGTGTTTATGTAATTAATAAAGTTTATGTCACAAAATTTGTTTATAAATTTATAATTCATGCAAATATTGCGTTTCAACATATATACTCCAAGCGTACTGCATACCCGCGTGACGTCAGCAATACGACTCGACGCGCATTGGCTATAGCCCGGATAAGCAATGCTATACGCGTAGAGTATCCTTGGCTAGATTCGGCACAATGATGGGCAAGTGCACATTTCCCAGACACGTTTCCATTTCGTATGCTGCGTTGGTGTTCCAGCATACGAGTTTTAACATAACGCTTGGTCTGCCCGATGTAGCAGCCGGGGCAATCTTTGCATTTAATCATGTACACCACATTCGACTTGCGTAGTGTGTCAGTTTTATCTTTAATTACGCTGAATAAATTACCCACACTTTTTTTATTCTTCTAACTAATTTTTACTTCCCTGGAACATTCTAGAAACTGTTTTAAATAACGCGCCATCATTCCAATGTTCGGAATGGAGAAATATTTGGTAAGTAGGTCAGGGTCACCAGTGTTATTATTTTGTTGAACAGTTGAGTCGTAATTATTAAAGATCTTATTCACAATGCGAGCTGGATAGTTGTTGATGTGTAATAAATGTTTAACAGTCTGAAATGCCTCATCTCTGTATTGCACAGACGTTAAATTGATGGCACGTCTTTTTAGGTTATAACCAATGTTTATAAGTTGCGATCTTGGATGAGATTAATTATAATCAATATATCTTGTAGACGACGAAGGTTTCCTGTACCATTTGTACAGAATGCGTCCATTGTCCTGTCGGCACAGTAAGGTATCTAGGAAAGGAAGTTTTCCGCCGTCTTCAACTTCGATCGTGAATTGTAGATGTGGATTATAACTGTTGAAAATATCCTTGATGGTATTTATCTCAGTCTCAGGAATCGCTGTGAGCAGGTCGTCAACATATTTGAATAAAAACGGAATCTCAAAAGGAACGTCACGTAACACACTGTCAAGCAAACAGTCCATTACTAAATAAGAAGCGATAGGTGACAGTGGGCTACCCATCGCGAACTAAACTGTTTGATGAGGCTTTGGACGTTATTTAGTTTTTTATGTTTTACTTTATTGACTACATCTTTTTTGATGTTTTGCTTAATATTTTATAATTTTGTAACTATTTACACCTATTTTTGGCTGTAAGTATTTTTTTATTATTGTTTGAAATTTCAAGTTGCTTTGTTTTCACCTCTAACTTCCTGTTTTCTTCATAGCTGCCCTGATGAAGTTGCGATTGGCAACGAAACGTTGGCTCAGTAAAATACACGTATAACTCTGACTGGATACCTTCATGATTTACTTATACTTGATCAGTATACAGTAGATTTGTACATGTATTAAGGAGATTGGAGTGAATATCAAGTATAAATTAATTTTGAAATTTATGGTTTAACATTAAAAACACACACTGTCTAGTTTCTTAGAAAAACGTTTATGAAGTAGACGTTTTCAAAGTTCTAGTACATAAAATCATATGGTAGAAACATGTCAGTAGTGACTTTTTTGTTTCATATTGATGATTAAAAAAAAACAAGTATAATAAAATTTAAGACCCGTAGTATATTACAATAAATTGATACTATTTTCTTACTGTTCAAATTACCCTGAAAATAATAATAATTTTTTAATTTTCGGTTGATAGTAGCGGAACAGATAAAGAAAAACTTGGCAACGTTGTACAGAACAGTTGATATAAAGTGAAAAAATAGAAATATAATTGGAATTTATTTTACGAATAACTTAGTCTTAAATATAATGAGCAATTTTTCTAAAAATAAAAGTTATATTTCAATTATTTATACTTATAAAGTGTCCTTCGTAACTTCACATTCGACAATCTTATTTTAAAAGCATACACTTGCATACGAAAGCACGCTGATGCCACATAACTTTCTTCAACTAAATACGTTCAAAATACTCAACTCATTACAGTATTATTTTTATTAAATACAAATTAATTATGTAAATTTGTTCCTCGCATCTTGTTCGTTCTTCTTGTGATTATTTTTGCTAGTAAAATTTGGTTGAAATTTCTTCTTTGACCTTCGAATCTGGTTCGCTCGTATTTCGTATATTTTTAACAACCCGTTCTTGTCGAGTTCTTTTTTTGTTGTGAATTGTTACTATCGTACTGTGTCCTTTGTTCTATATTTATATGAAATTGTTTGTTGTTTTCCACTTATTTTGACCTGTCCAATTTCATCATTTTCTTCATTAACCATTTATGATATTTCCTCAGTACCCGTACTCTCTAATAAGACATTATTTCCATCCCCTGTTGCTTCCTTTTCCCTTCTATTTAACTCGTAAATTTTCGGAGTTTCCTCAGTAACGGTGCCATTAGAATTCTCTTCACTAACATGGTTTACTTCTGAACTTATTCTTTGGGAGTCTTCCTTATTCTTGTCTAATTCAGCAACTTTACCTTTTTATCTTTTTTTAATCTTTTCACAAAGACAGTACTTTTTCTTAGACATCTTACATCCAAAATATTTAAATATTCCCATTTTCGTCGAAATCCCATCTAAGTGATTATAAATCATAAGGGCTGACTGTTGGTCATTATATAATTTTGCTATTTTTAATATAATAAAACACCACGTAATTTCTTGCATCTTTTTTACTTTTTCTGCGTCTATTTTTGCATTTTTGTTGTTATTTTGCATTACTTTTTCTGCATAGCTGTTTTTAGAGAATGTATCATTTTCAGTGTCTTTCTTTCTGACAGTCATAATCATTTGACTGCTGACGCTGATATTGATGTTCACGCTCATGCTGAATATGCCTGGTGTAATGGTTGTTATTGCAATTGTAACATTTAACTTTTTTCTTATATCTTTGATTTCTACGATTTCTTCTATAACGAGTGTCATAACGCTACATAATCCTCGCTCAGATATTTGTAGTAATCATATCTCTGGTAGTTAAAATTAACTTCTTACTGATAATTTAATTATCTTCCCTCTGGTAGTAATAGTAATCATCCCTCTACTAGTTGAAGATATTTTCTTTCTGATAGTTACAGTAATTATATCTGGTAGTTAAAGTTTTCATCTTTCTGACAGTAATTTGGTTGTTGACGCAAATGCTGTCGCTGACACTGCCTGGCACAGTGATTGCCACTACAAATGTTACATGGTCTTCTCTTGTAATTTACTCTTCTTTGATCGTACATCTTCATCTTCACATTCATACTTGCCTGTTGTTGTTTTGTCCAACCTTCACGATTACCAAAAATTTGGTTTCTCTAATTTGGCAAAAATCAGCAAACTGCTGCCATCATTTGTAAAAGATGAACAAATATTTCGGTACTACCGAAGTTCGCCTTTACATTTCTGAGGTCTTGTCATAAGAGAAGAATTGGACGAGGCACAAGTAAGAATCCTTTACTACTGTTGTATAGTTTTGTATTTTACATATTTACAACATTACAATTCTTTATTACCACTACTATCGCGACTTTTTTATTTAATGTCAAACAGTATTTTTATTTCCTTTTCTAATTCTTATTAACTGACCTAACACTACACTATATCTAACTACAAAATTACTAAGTCATCAAAGACTAGGGAATTCATAAAACATACATACGTAACTATATACCATTAATTAGGGTAGCACGAACTCCTGAAACATTCGCAGAACATACACCAAAAGATTTCTGAAAAAAAAATAATTTGTCCACGTCAACATTCTCATCCTGACACACGATACTCGTTTCAATCACATTAATGCTCTCTCCATACGAGCTCTTTCATTCCACACAACCCAAATCCATCATCACGCAACAAACTTTCAATGACATCTATCCGTTCGCTTCTGTAAACCTGTTTCGTAAATCTTCAATTACACCCACTTCTCTAACAACGAATCTATAAAGAAATGAAGGCAGCATCTCCTGCTGTTGTTTGAAAATAAATTTAACAAGCTCGTAGTTAGACACTGAGAATGAATAAAAAAGATAAGGAAGGCAGGGAGCATATTTCTGCACTTGTTTTTGAAACTCAATTCCACACAATTGCAATGAAAAACTATGTCAAAAGAGTAAAGTAACCAAAAGATAAGAAAAGAAGGGAGTGCCACCAGAGTTTGTTTGAAAGATAAATTCACACAATTATAGGTAAACACTCGAAAAAATTTACAAATAAATGTAAAATCAAGAATCATGCGCTTGTTCTTATTCATCACATTTATTTCGCAAATAATCTTCGCCAAACATTCCTATCCTGACACATCACTTTTTCTTCTACCACATTTATAATTCCTTTCGTACAAGCTCGTTTGTTCTTCATGCTCGGAATTTTTCGTTCACCCTATAACCCTTCAGTCATATTTATCCATTTATTCCTATGTCGTCCACGCAAACTTTCACCCTCAATTTCACCAGCATATTCCTGTATCACCAATCTTTCATTCGGCATACGTTCCACTTGACCAAACCATCTCAACTGACTTATTCCCACTCTTCTAACAACATTCTTACCAATCTCACATTCATCATACACCAATGTATTCCAGTCACGATTTCTTCTAGTATAACCACTCACCCCGCAAAAACCCCATTTCCATAGCAGTTATATGCCGTTTATGTTTCCTCATTTACACCCAACATTCACTAATATACATTAACGTAGATACAAACACACCATTATAAACACACAATCGAGCATCTCTGAATACATTCACGTTCCGACTAAAAGTTCCCGGAGCACCCAATATCTTGCAGATACTCTTCTTTCAAACTCTGGATCAATATGTCCATCCCTCTAAAACACACTACCCAAGTATGCAAACTCATTTACTTGACCCCAATCTCACACCATTCACCGAAACATTGCAGTTAGTCACCAAATCACTCTTCTCAAACACACTTTACATTTATCAACATTCAGTAATAGATTTAAACCTTTTTCTACTTCATTTATACTTAGCTTTATTTTTCTCAATTGCTTTTCAGATTCATCCATTACAACTACATCATCCGCATAAGCTAACGCAGGGACTATATTACTACCAATACGTACACCATCCACCCCATTCAGCTATTTTCGTAACAGCACATCCATATACAAATTAAACAACAAAGGAGATATCTCACAACCTTGTTTCATGCCAACATCTATACAAAACTAATCACTCAATCTACCAGCAACTCTCACCGCAGCCTCGCTATCTTCCTACAGTGCACGAATCGCTCTTAACATTTATACCATTTATACTGTGCTCTGGAGGTACATCCCACAGAATATCTCGATAAACATTATTATATGCTTTTTTTAAATTGAGAAAGCCACAGAATACCTTTTTGATTTCTCAACAATCATAAGCAGGGAAAACAATTGATCTACACACCCTCTCTCAGGCAAAAATCCACCTTGCATATTGCTCAACTTGGAGATTGTTAAGTTTCGTATCTTGTGAATAAGGTTCTTCCCGTACAACATCCCTACCAGCACGTTTCCAATCATCTGGAGTCACACAGTTTCAAACAAAATCTAAACAAATATACTAACCAATAAAATAATCTCTCACCACCATACTTCAATATTACATTCGATATACCATCCAAACCAGGATCCTTGCCGTTCTTCATACGTAACAATGCAAAATTAACATCACTCTCATCTATATCCCATTCATCACTTCTAACATTTTCTCTTGCATTTTTACTACAGCAATTCGGTCCATTTACGCAACCACATAAACTCCTAAAATACTCACATAATCTATTTCTAACATCTAATTCATTCCATAATAGCTCATCATTAGAACTCTTAATCGCTTTCACCGTCCTTATATTACCACCTCTAAATCTCTTCACACTCAACCAAAACATTCTTTTATTAATACTAAAATCATTCGTCAATTTTTCGCTTATCAAATCATCAAAACGTGCCTTACTTGTCTCACTACTCTCTTAACATATTTATTTAACCTTTTATATTCTAGCTAACATTCATCACGTAAACTTTCAGTAACATCGTTTACATTTAGAAATCGCAAATACGCTCTCTTTTTCTCCTCAATTGCTTCTTTCCCTTCATCACTCTACCATGAATTCCTGACAAGAGTCTAATCTGCATTCACCACAAACTTCTTTCGCACATTTAAGAACTGTACCCTTAAATTTAGTCTACATACTGGCAAAGATTCATTTTTTTCTCAACAAACATATCTCTAACAGCTTCATTCTGTAGTACACTAGATTTCACACGAAACATTTTATCGGTGCCCTTCACCCTCATTCGCCAACATTTATTCAGCACCACGCTTCATACGCGTATGCACAACTAATCTTCTCAATCGTTCATCATACAAAATAAAATCAATCACACACCTTCTCGCATGTATAGAAATAAGCTAAGTCAAGTATAAAAATAAAGTGTGAATCGAAGAGATCACGCACCAAGCAGAAGGAGACTATCTTCCTACCGTTTTCATTCACTCTCACATCACCAAACTTACCCAATACATTCCCAAAAATTAATCTCTTTACTCCCACCCAACTATTCAAATCACCACATACGATAACACCTGGATCACACGAAGCAATCACACTATGTACCAAATTCCAAAATCGGTTTATTTCAAAATCACTTTCGGATTCAGTCGGGCCATAAACTGACACAACTAAGACTGTATGAAAGCCTACCTTTAGTCTCAGCCAAAGAATTCTCGATGAAATACAATTAAAATCCCCTACAAACAGTTTCATTCTTTCACTAACACGCACTCTTATACCATGCTTTGCCCATTCATTCTCAGCAATACGCGACCACAAGTAAAACAATCCATCTACCTCTTCCTCATTACAGCCTTTCCTCTTAATCTCACTCTTACACAAAACATCTACATTTTACACACGCCTTATATTCATCAATTCATTTTATTTTCCATATATACCCCAAACAATCCAAGTACCAAACTTACATTTATCAAATTTCGCCCATTTATTCTTCATTTAAACAACAGATAAAAACAAAAGGGTTCTCTCGGTAAAAGTGAAGAAGTTCAGGTAGCGTACCAGGCTTATCCATAACTATAAAAGTAAGAACAAATAAATTACATTCACACATCTCTCAACTGTCAATCACACCTAAAGTCAAATCACATCTCAGCGTATCTAAGCATGTAACTAATATAAACAAATAACGATATGAAAGAAAATATATTTTATATAAAAACTAAAGTATTGTAAAAATCAAAGATAACACTTATCTTAGTAAAAGGATATGCAGGAAGTTTGGTGACAAGCAATATATGCCAATCCAACTCAAAATACCCAAAATAAAACAATATTATTATTATGAATACTAAGCTCATTTCAATATATCCTAATTACTTAATTGTTTTCTCTAGTAATGTGCTGACTTTGACTTGTTACCATAATATTGGCCAGCGTTATAATTTATCGTTATTTTGGCAATTTAATCGTTTCATTTGGAAGTTATTTGTTTTCAAAATAACATGCACCTTCATTTGTTTAGAAACCTTAATAAACTATAATTAAAACATCGTTAAAAAGAGAGAAAACATTTTATTCATTCATGTAAAAATATAATATGGCTCCCATTTAAAATAATAAAACGACATCCTTAGTTCTATCCTGACGTCACGATTAAATTTGCATCTTGAAATCATATAACTTTAATATGAAGCATTTTCTCATATCTTACATTATTTCGGATTTAGTTGGTTTTTTAATCACTATTTTAAGTTTTTTCTGAATAACTTTCAAACTAATCGGAATTTAAAATTTTTCTCAACGGAATCAGTATATTTTCTCAAAAATGCATTTATCTAACCTCGTAGCTCTTATAGTTTCTGAAATTTCAATGATAACACACTTAATTTGAGATAACCTGAATATGTATATTATAAAAAATTTAAATATTTTCTTTTCGTTACCTAATTTCATAATACGAGATCGTACCCTAAACATTCAAGGCACGGACCTGGTCACAAAAAATTTTTTGAGCTGGCGCTGTCCCTGAATGCATATATTATTTCAAATCTATCAAATACGTTAAAACATGCATCAATTGATATTAATGCAAAGACTGTGTTATAAACATTTAAAATATTTTTTTTGTCTTATTTAATTTTCTTTCGTTTCTTTCCTATATTTTACATACAAAAAACGTACTAGTGCGGTAATGTAAATCATTACCTGTCTGAAATTAGTGGGATATGCAGGATAGATCGTATAATCGAAGATAAAAAATATACCGTACACCTCGGGTATAAAGATATATTTTATTACTCACGTAGTTATTTTCCACATTAGTAATAATAATCCATCGTTATAGCCAAGGTATGTAAATAATGTTTGCATAAAAGATTGTCTTGTTCAAATAATTACTGAAAGAATTTATAGCAAGTAATTAGTTTTACATTGACGCTTGAAGACTGGTGATCTTATTGACTAAAAAAAGTACTAAATATAAATATTTTGTCAAAAGTAATAATAACTTTTCTTAATAGAACAGTCAAGTTAAGTTCTATTTAAGAATTTTACTCTCCATAAGGTAAATTAATAAAAAAACTTCGTAACCATAAAAGTTTAAATTCCATGGTTCCATTTTAATAGCCCTCCACTAACTAATAAATAAGTATCTTAAAACATCTATGACATATGCTCGTATACTGTTCAATTGTTCAGTATTATACAAATTTTGTGCTACGGCAATTTGTTGCAAAAATAAAATTATTCTTTAGATGCATTTAATATTAAAAAATTATTTTTATATTTTGTTCTCCGCATACGTTGTGCTAAAAGTTTAGTAGATTTCGCATTTCGTTTTAAATGTAATTTGAAAATGAGCTCGAGGTAAAATACTTTTTTTATCGTCGACTAACATCATAATGCTATTCATTATTATAGATAATATGGTGCATAATCATATACTTTACGGCACAATGCCTTAAAGTTGTCATAACAACGAAATAAACAAACGTCAAAACTTATTATTTTTATTTATATTTACATAAATAGTACAATTTGTGTTGTCAGATAATAAAAATAATAATAATTTGTGATTTGTCCCGCGTAATGGCCGCGCGGGTTGAGAGCTTGACTCACGACCGTAAGGTCACATATAGAAACTGGAAATATTGAAAAAAAATTGTGGATTACATTATAATCTTGTACATATTACAAAAGTTGTAAACAAAACATTTTCATGGCTTCTGTTAATTAAATTAACAGATAATTGCATCAAATTGATAACTGGGATTTATAAACTATTTTTTGAAATAGTATATAAAAATAATATAATGGATATTCGAGCTGCATTTCTTTGGTTGCTCATGGAAATCACAAATTTTGTCTGCATATCAACAGCTTGTGTTATTACAGTTTCAGAAGTATGTATAGCATATTTTAAAAATATTGATAGGTTTGGAATTTATGTATTTATTGGAAGTAAATGTTTCCAAATTTATTTGAAAAAACATGTTTTAAAATAAAGTGATATTACCGAAAAATGTAATTTATAAATAAATAAATATATCATCACGTCTTTTATCCAATTCTGGGTGTGGCACTCTGTCTAAGCAGATCTGGGTAAATGAAATATTTTTTCACGTGAAGTGCGGTTACCAGCCGTCAAATCACGGCCCTCAAAGATATTAGTAGAGGAGAGCCACAGGGGTAGATTTAAATTGGTGAAAATTGTTTTTCAGCTGTGGGGATCGAACCAGGGTTCTCAAGATCCACAGGCCGACTCGATACCACGGAGCCAACTACCCCATAAAAGTAATTTGACAGTTGTAGAAAAAACTCATTTATATGTAAACTGACGTAGAATTGTTTGTCCATTAATCAATCATTCAGCATACAATAATTTACTTTCCACAAGCCTACTATAATTATTTTTCTAACCAATTTCCAAAAATACTGCACTCTAATAAGAAAATCAAGGAAGAATTCGGTGGCAAGGTAATATCTATATAGTTTCTTTTTCAATAATACTGAAAATCCCTCATTTAAATTTTCAGATAAAAACATATTCTATTCAAATGTATCACAGTAAATTTAATATTACGATATGTAATTTATTCAATTTAGATTACATGTCACTCTATACAGTAAGTTCAATTATTATTTTATATATAATATTCGTGAAAGTTGGGCTATATTTGTTAATACATTTCAGATTATATCTGGAACATCGTCCGGTCTTGTAATTATAGCATCGTTTATCAAAGCTCAAACATAAATTTTATTATAGGTAATAAGAAAGGATTAAATTTATTCTTTTATTATCAATATCATTATTAAAGAATTAGATAATGTATCGTTTGAGGGTTTCAACACCTTTTATTTAAACCAAAAATCTTAATAACAAATAATAATAAAAATAAAAGTTTACACTCTGTTTATAACTAAAATAACTTCTACAAAGTCATAACGTTAAACAAAACTTGAACAATACGCTATTATTTATTTAAACTAGCCGAGCGATATTTATTTATGACGATTAAATTATTCTCAACAGCATATGAGAACTTCGAACGGACTGACTCATTTTCCAAGAAGCGCTGCCTTTTTATCTCTCCTTACTTGTTGCCAGAAGCTTTGACTGACTTCTGGATTGCGAAAACGTGAGATGACCGGAATTGCAAAGTTTATTCGATTCATCATAGGGGGCTTCTATAAGGATCGTTCACCTACGTTATCAAAGATGGCGTCAATCACCTGATTGGAGGGCATTTAAAAGCATTATTTTTTACTATTTTTGTTGAATTGTAAAGGTGTTAACAGCTTGTTCGTCAATGTCTTTTCGATAATTTATGTAAAACCATGAGTTCTTTAAGATAATACTTTCATACACTTTGAAATTAGTGTAAAAATAAATATCTGTCATAATTAACACAGATTCATATTCTACATATAAAGAGGGTTAAAAGACTTACTGTAAATAACGTACGTTGATATATACATTTATGCAATATTAAAAAAGTGCATATACACAAAGTAAGTTTCGTACATATACAAATTTGAATTCATATACATTTTTCAAGTATGGATGGGTGAAAGAAGTTGCCGCAAAGACTTTCTCTGACGGTATTTTAGTTCTGAGAAAGGTTAGTACAAAATATTACTTGTATGAAAAATTACTTTCTTACTTATATTTATTGCTTGCCCTCCAAACAGCTGCTGGAAGCCATGTTGTGACATCAGCTGCACGAACCTTATTACTATCTCTGATGTAGACGTTGCAACACGTCAGTGTTTCATAGCTTTGTTTTGATATTATTACATTCATAATGAATAAAGAAAAATTATTGGACTGCATTCGAAAAAGACGATTTCTGTTCGATTTACAAGAGAAAGAGTATAAAGATTTGATGGTGAAAGACAATTCTTGGATAGAAATTGCTTTGAAATGTGGAGCAAAGAATGGTAAATTAATATTGCTCACTCACCATTTATATTTTCGTTTACAATTATTTAATATAATTAAATCACTTTCAAAAACATCACTTGATTCTGAATTTAAACTTTCCAATGACAGTAAATGATTGCAATTCATTTTGCTATTATCATCAGTACGCACTAACGTATTACACAAATGGAATCGCACGTCTCGCGTGTGGCAGAACTCAAAGATATTTTTCGATTGATCCACAGAAAACGTAAACTTTACGATGACAAATGACAGCATAATTGTCAACTTTTCATAGCATAAAAATAACTATTCCTTTTATTGCACAAATTGCAGATTCCAAACATACAGCAATGGATCCAAAATAGATCATAAAACTATTTTCCCACGTTTCCCTATGACAGCATTTTCGGGGAACACACTGTATAATGCATTAACCGTACAAATGAGCATTAATCGATTAAAAAGAAAAATTCTGTACGAAGCAATTACTAAATTTTTCTAGCACATATAATTGAAAAACCACTTTAAATAATAACCACTAACATTTATTATATTATAATTATTTTCAATAATCATTGTCTTAGATATTTACATTGCTATACCACTTACGTTGTATTTTTACCAAATAATAATGTCCTCACAAGACAAGAATATTTACAACGCTCTACAGCCATTTTTTAAAGTGTCAAGAATTTTTGGAAATGTTTCCTATTCAGTCAAACAAGAAAATGACAACCCAAAATCTAATAAATATTACTTAATATTATTAGTTTCTATTTGCTTATTTAATGCATCACAAATAATGTTGGATGAGAACACTCGTACGAGCGCGATTGATTTTGTGAACGAAGTAACAGATATTATTTTAGCTTATGCTGATATGATAGAAGGCGTCACTGTAATTTATTTTGGATTTAAAAGTCGCCGTAACATCATGTATATAATGAAGAAGTTATATCTAATAGATAAGTCATCCAGAATGATTCAAATACAAGTGAATAACACAGATTTTAAAAATAAAGTGGTTATTTGTCTCACACTTTGCATTATTATGAATATTTCGTTTTCAGTGTGTATTTATACGTCTTATAATCTAAATTATTTTTATATTATAATTAATACATTTATCACAATAACTAATTGGTTATCAATTTGTCAATTTATAATGTTCTTATGGATAATAAACAAAAGATTTCAATTGTTGAATTTAAAAATGAAAACTTTGTTTGAAAATGATAATAGATCTCATTTAGAAAAAGTGGAATTATTCAAAAAAATATGTGGAATACACTATAATCTTATACATATCACTAAAGTTGTGAATAAAACATTTTCATGGCTTCTACTAATGAAATTAACAATTTCAAGCATGTCGTTAGTAAATGCAGCTTACAAAGTATTTTGTGAAATTGCATATAAAAAAAATATAATGGATAGACTATTTGTATTTCTTTGGTTGTTCATGGAAATCACAAATATTATCTGGACATCGACGGTCTGTGTTGTTACAGTTTCAGCAGTATGTATAGCATTTAACATTAGTATAATTAAGTATTGAACTCGAAGTACTCAGTGTACATTTTTACATTTTAATATTCATGCCAACGTTTCGCCTAAAGATGGGTATTTCGTGACCAATCCGTTGAATTGAGCCGGTTCAGTATCGTCAACGAAGTGCACCTTATCGCTAAATGAAAAAGTTTCAAGTCGCGGTTCAGTGACTGGTGCACGCATGCGCGCCGCGTAGATGCTCCGAGTGATTGACACTGTTAAAAATTATTTCAGATTGCAAGCTGTAAACTATAGGTACCTCTGTCAAAATAAATCAAATAAATTTGCAGAATTTTTAAATTTTCTATTTTGCAAGTTTTATACAGAAAATATTTTGTTTTAATATGTCTATTAAGGTATGCTGTTGATATGTCTTTAACACTCAGAATTTGGGAACAATAATCACATTTTACTTTATTATCACTTAAGGCAGTAAAATGTTTCCATATTCAGATAATTTTGTTTGAACTCATTATAAATAACCTAAATTGCAATAACTAATAAAATATGAATTAACGATTGTAATGCGCAACCTGAGACAGAGCTTGCATTCTATTATTTAAGTCATTCATACGTTTTAGGGTTCGTATATCCGAGCTGGGAGCCGAACGGTTCAGTCGTCCGGATCTTTTTCGCGATCGAGATCCGCTGATCCGGATTAGTCAAAAAATCTGACGTGCCCATCTCAAGTTTATATCATTTACCGGTTGTATATAAAATAAAATTACATGCCATCAAAATTTAAAAATAATACATCAATGAATATTTCAATGTACAAAAAAATTATTTAATTGCCGAGAAATAATTAGTAAATATAATAAATAAATATATCATCACGCCTTTTACCCATTACTGGGTGTGGCACTTCGCCATAGCAGATATATTTCTTCGCGTGAAGTGCGGTTACCAGCCGTCAAATTACTGCTCTCAAAGATGTTAGTGGAGGGGGAGCCATAGGGATAGATTAATTAGGAGAGCCTATAATTGAATATTTTAAAATTAACATAGTAATAACTATGATGCGTCTTCTTACGCATCACTCTGTATAATGAATAAACATAAAATTAATACGGCAACAATATGGCAGTACAAAAACATGGAATATTAATTTGATGTTTAAATAAAATTAATTAATTAATAAATCACTACGTTTTTTACCCATTACTGGGTGTAGCACTCTACCGTAGCTGAACTCGTTAAGTGATATATTTCGCGCGTAAAGTGCGATCACCAGCCGTCAAAGATGTTTGAGTGGAGGGGAAATTTTAATGTGGAGAATAATCGGTTGCGGAAATTGAACCCGGCTTCTCAAATCCACAAATGCTCCTACTACATCTTTGTTATACAACATACTATTCTGGCCTAGGTCGAAAAAGTGACGTTTATAAATGAAAAATAAATTAATGATTATTATTTGTATATTTTGATCGGACAAAAAGTAGTATTTGTAATACGTACACCTTTCCCAATAGTTACATAATATGCTATTTCCTATAACGCATATACAAAGCAATTTTGTGACACTGTTTTTATCAAAAATGATGGCACAATATTCTATATCGTACAATTGTTTTTAGGGACTGTTTTATTTGTGAAGTTGTCATACTGTCAAACAGATACATCATGTTAACTGTCATTGCTCATAAAAATATCTTTAGAATTAACTTTTTTCTGATAAAATAAGAACATTAAAGAATAAAATACTTTTCTTTTTACTAAATTTAAAGTGTATTTATTTTTAGAATGATATTAATAATATTATGAATCTCTAACTTAACTTATAAATGTCAAAATAAACCTTGAATATTTTTATTTAATTTTTAATAATAATTTTTACATAAAACGTAAATCAGTGCGATATAGGAACAATTGTATGAACGACACCTACAAGTCGGCCTGTAGATCTTGAGAACCATGGTTTGATCCCCACAGCCGACAAACAATTTTCACCAATTTAAATCTACCACTGTGCCTCCTCCTCCACTAATATCTTTGGGGGCAGTGATTTGACGGCTGGTAACCGCTCTTCACGAAAAGAAATATATCACTTACCGGGATCTGCTTAGGCAGGGTGCCACACCCAGTAATGGGTAAAAGACGTGATGATATATTTATTTATTTATACTTTGTGTAACTCACCTGCGGCTCGTATATGTAAATTATATTTGTATTACAATTAGGCCTATTATAATACTAGTTTTTCAATATATTAATTCTAGGCTAATCAATTTCCAAAAATATTGCACTATAATAAGAAAATTAAGGATGAAGTAAGTGGCATGGTAATACCTAATAACAATATATAGTTTCTTTTTCAATAATACTAAAAATTCTTAATTTAAATTTTCAGATAAAAACATATTCTCTTCAAATGTATCACAGTAAATTTAATATTACAATATGTAATTTATTCAATTTGGATTACACATTACTCTACACAGTAAGTTAACTTATATTTAATATTGCCTTAAAATTGTGTAATTTGTTAATATTTTTAGATTGTATCTGGAATATCGTCTGTTCTTGTAATTATAGCGTCGTTTATCAACAGTCAAGAATGAACATTGTTGTGGCTAATAACTTTGTTTTAAATTTTTGTATATTACCTCAAGTTTTGAGATACATTATTATTAAAACAATATTGTATATTAAAGAACGAGTTTTATAAGACATGTTTTTTCGCACGTATTTTGAAACGTGCTTCAAGTGAGATAAAAGTCTTATAAACTGAGTTATTTATACTCTTATTTCTATTTTGAGTCTTTTATAAATTAAAATTTTTAACCGAATTAAGTTAAGTCAATTTGTATATCAAATGTTGTGGTTGGTGTAACTGTTATAGAGATTAATGCAATTGTTTAGATTTTGATGTTTTCAGTTTGACAACTTCAGTATGTCTTCCGCTACTTCAACCATCTAAAACAAAATTGTGTATCGTAACGATTTCCTTATTATTAAAAGAAAGGTTGCAGTATATATTTATTAAATTTTAAGACTGTGTTTTTCGAGTCTTGCAATATTGCCAGACTTCGGCAACTTTTATTACTCGACCTGAAATCTTGTATTCAAGGTCTTATCAATTGTATATACAAAAATTGTTGATAGACGAATTTTATTCCTTTGGATGTTCGTGGACCTTACAGATTTTGTCTGCACTTCCACGGCTTGTGTTATTACAGTTTCAGAAGTTGTCCAAATTAATGTGAAGAAGTTTTTCTATAACTGTCAAATAATGTTCACTTTTTTCTCTAATATTACGCAGACTTTTTCATAATTTATATTATCAGTGACAACGCATATTTTGCGCAGCAGATCTCGGTAAGCTATATATTTCTTCGCGTAAAGTGCGGTTACCAGCCGTTTAATCACGGGCCCCGAAGGTGTTTACCAAATATGTTGGTGGAGAGAATAGCACATGAATAGTTTTAACGTGGTAAAAATAATTTTTTTAATGTAGGAATCGAACTCGGATTCCCAAATCCACAGGTCGACTCAATACCACTCAATACAATAATAATAATAATAATAATCATATATTTGTATAAACAGTGTTGTACACTATTACAAAGAGATAGCAACTATAGTTTATGTAAGTACAGTATATGTGAAATTAAGAGAATTACATGTTCATTATAAATGATCTAAGTCTAAGAGCCGATATTGTAAACTTATAGATTCTATACATAGTTCTAGCATCTTGTACATTAGCAAGGAGTGCTGATAGCGGGTTACCTACTTCGCAATTAATTGGAGGAAGGAACTGAGATCTCAGTGGCGCAAAAATTGGACATCTGAAAAATAGATGATAAATATTATCGTACTCTAACAAATTGCAGAGTGAACAAGTTTCACTAGAATCGGAGCAGTGTGTAAAGCCATCGATAAATATTTTTGTAAGTTTGGTGCTGGATATGCGAAGGATCGAGATAATTTTTAAAATTTTATATGGGACATTCAGCGTTATATAGGCTCTTTCAAATTGGTAGTGTTTATATATGGAATTGTACGATGAATCTTGAATTCTTTGACTGTCTTCGTTCCGATACATGGCTGAGTACTTGTTGATCACGTTGTTAGTTACTTGTTTAATTTTCATCAAATCTTGACTTTCCCACAACCATCCATAGTCGATTTTATGCAAGATTTCAGACAGATTAGAGCACCAGTTGTATTTAAGTTTTCTTGAAGGGTTTCTAGTGGGTTTCTTCGTGTGCGCTTCTAACAACATTAGATAACATAATTTTACATATCTTACATCTGTCATTAACATAATCCTATACCAGAATTTTAGTATACTATTAATTACTCTTATTTCTAGTTTTTCTTGGTTCATTTCATGCCTGACTAAGTAGTTAGGAGTTGACGGGTTCCATCCCCAGTAAGCTTTAAAGTAATTTGTTTGGCATTTTTCAATATTTTCTAAGTGATTTATTGCCCATATTTCTGCCCCATATAATAATGTTGGGAGTACTACGGAGCTATAAAGCTTTATTAATGCTGAATGGCTGTAAGTACCCGAGTTTTTCAATGTATCTTTGACCGCTCCTGCAGTTCTGTTTGCTTTACTAAGAAATTCTTGCGTATTTGTATTATATAAACCAGAAGTTGTGAAAGTGATTCCCAGATATGTATATTTTTTTGCTAGGTGGATTTCTTCACCCTGGCAGTAATAGCGTCTCACATTTTTGGGGGGTCGTCTTACATGGAAGTGTATAATATTCGTTTTAGTTGTATTTACCTTCAAATTATGATGGTCACTGTATTCTCCCAGTGCTGCTAATTTATTTGACATATCTACAGGTGAATTTGCAAAAATGACGATGTCATCAGCGTACTGCAGGGATAGAATGTCCGTAGAGCGGTTAACATATATTCCTTGGAGCCCTTTAGATTTGAGATGTTCTTCTAGGTCAGATATGTATATTGCGAATAAAAGTGGGCTGAGGCACTCACCCTGTAAGACACCTTTTGTAATCAGAATGGGATCTGAAATGTTCTCTTGTATGTTGATAATTGCATTAGCCCTACTGTATAAATTTTTAAGTAATCGAACTATCTTTCCACTTATTCCTTTATCATATATTTTTTGCCATAGTCTATCGTGGCAAACAGAATCGAATGCCTTTTGGTAGTCGACAAATAAAGCATAAAAGCCTTTCTTATTTGTGATAATTTGTGTTTGAACTATAGCATTCATAACAAATATATTGTCTATACAGGACCTTTTTTTCCTGAATCCCGATTGGGCTTCCGGAAGTAATTCGTTGCTTTCTGTCCATGTTTGAAGCCTATTATTCATTATAAAAGTGAACAGTTTAATAATATTGCTGCATAATGCTAATGCACGGTAGTTGCTAATATCATTCTTGTCGCCTTTTTTATGTAGAAGAGTTAGTTTTATATCCATTAATCCATTTGGGATATCTTCAGATGCCAGGAATTTATTGAACATATTTAGTAAGTAATTTTTCCAATTTTCTGGCAAAAGCTTCAGATGTTCATTAGTAATGTTGTCAATGCCAGGACTTTTTTTAAGTTTTAAATGATTTAATGCCATATTCAGTTCGCTATAAGTGATGTCGGAGTCAAGATATGGATGTCTTACATCTATGAATAAGGTATCACAGGGTAAGGGTGCGCTGTACCATAACTTGAAATGATTTTCCCATGTTTTTATATCTATTGGATTGATTATGAAGGTTTTTTTGTTTAACTGTCTAATTGTACTCCAAAATTCTTTTTGATTTTTTATATTAGTTAAAGTAGATTGTATATTTTTTTTATATGAATGCTTAGCATCTGCAACATATGTTTTGTATTCTTTTTTTGATTTGATATAGTTACGAGTCACTTCTTCAGCGAAGTTTTTATTTCTACAGAGTTTTAGGCAAGATTTAGTTTTTTGTCTTAGAGTTTTGCATGTATCATCGAACCATGGCTTATTTTGTGTTATTCTCCGGGAAGCTTTAACCACTTTAACTTTTGTAGATATCTCAGCCTCTTCAGAAGCACTTATTATCGCTTGGCATAAATTATTGTATTGAGTATCCAGATCGCTACCCGTATAATTGGCATTATTTGCTTCATTGAGAATTTTAAAGTATTTTGCTGCTTTATTGTCGTCCCAAGTAGATTTTGTTTTCCAAAATGATGCTATATTAGCTTCTCTATTAGCGTGTGTCCTTCTTGTATTACATTCAAGGGAGAGAGTACATATGAAGTGGTCTGAGTAAAAAATGTCATTGTTTACAGAAAAGTCTTTGACGTACGGTATTGTATTAAGGTTTATCCAAATCAAGTCTAAAATACTTTTACCTCTGGATCCAACGTATGTGAGATTTGCTGGGCAGTCATTTTCTGATCTTCCATTTACTAAATGAAAGCCCTGGGCCTCTAGTGTTTCCAGCAAATCTTTTCCTTTCTTATCTTTTCTGTCATCTTTTGCTTGACGAGATGCGGATAAGTTGGTAAATGAAAAAAGTGTATCTTCTCCTTGGTTTTCTTCTCCAACCTTAGCGTTGAAGTCACCGCCAATAATTACTTTTTTGTCTGGATGTTTTTCCAATATGTCTGATAATGTTTCTCCAAATAAAGTTAGCAGTGTATTGTAATCGTAAGAGGGTGAAAAATATGTGCAGCATAGAATAAAATTTAGTGATCCAAATTCTATGTTTACAAACATCCAGTGCGTGTCCCTTTTTATAATAACAACTTTGTTAATTGATTTTTTCACTGCTATAATTAGGCCACCTCTAGCACGTCCCGATGATGCCTCTTTTACTGCTTTTTCTTGTATAATGTGATAATTAGATAATACATGTGGAATAATTAGAAGATCACGGTTTAGCCATGTTTCGTTTAAACAGATAATATCATGCCTTAAAATAAAATCGATTTCTCTTGTAGATAGTTTGTAAATATTTGCAAAACCTTGTATATTCCAAAACATGATGAGATAAGATGAAACATTCTGGGACGTACTGACTACTAGTTTTTTGACAAGGTATAGGTACGAAGTCTTGTTTGTCGTAGGTTATCCGAAAACGCTGGAGTCTTTTTTCCTTGGTTTTCAACTTTATTCTTTCCTTTTGAGTTTGGTGTCGATGGTGTGTTACATTTATTTTCAGAGAGTATTTGTCCTTTCGACGGATGTTGATTCCTCGTTTTTTCGTTAACCATTGCATCCGTTTCTGTATCTTCAGTTACATTGGATGAAGTTTCGTATGTATCTTCAGTATTTTTTGTTAAATCAGATAGTGATATAGAGCGTCTATTTCTGAGTGACTCTGTACGGGAAGTGGTATTACTATAAATGTATCCCGTTTCATCATTTTCGATAAGTTCCTTGCTGGAGTATGCAGTATTGTTTATAATTAATTTATCATATTTTAGGTAAGCTGTATATCCAGAAGTTCTTGCTTGACGAAGGTGTGGCAATAGTTTCTTTCTTTCTTCAGTTACTCTCACAACGAAATCTTCTTGTATGCTGACTTTGGTACCCTTAAGTGATTTTACATTTTGAAGTATTTCCCATTTTAGGCTTATATTTGATAGTTCAGTAAGTATAGGTCGAGTTTTATTTTTAGAATATCTACCTAATCTTCTTGTAGATCCTAGATCTTTGATATCTATATTGCGTTTGATAACTTGCGATAACAATTTTAATATCATATTTGCCACATTTTCTTGATTTTCTTCTTTTATACCAAAGATCAATAGATTTTTCTCCCTAATTTTTTTCTGTAACATCTCGATTTGCTTTTCACTGTTTTCTAATTTTTCTTCCAACATCAAGCATCTTTTTTCCAACTTTTTGTTCACTTTAATTGTGTCAGATAGAGTAGTACTTATAGTATCTATTTTGGATGACAATGAACTTAATTCTTCTTGGACCGGAGAAAATAATGCTTTGATTTCATCAATTGTAGCCATATTTTGTTTGAGTACAAAATAATTATTTGTTTCCAATATAGTTGGGAACACTGTTTTGTTTAAGCGCGCGCGGATAACAGAATTGTTGAGATATGACCTTCAAAAGATATAGGTAAGGTTAGACACACACTAGACGACTAGACACAGCTACCACGAACCGCACAAACTTCATTTAACTAAATTTTAGAAGCAAATTTTTTCTATTTTATTGTTTGAATAGTTGTTAAAAATAAACTTTTATTGTTCATCGTTAAATTTATACTAAAGATAAGACGACTTATCAGACAAGTTTGACTGATTCGAGCAATGTTGCCAACTCCACTCAATACAATATTTCTGTACCATATCACAATTACATTCATCTACCGATAGGGAACAAACCTATGAAAATTAAAAAATACTTTAAGCGGTGCAACTTGAACACAAAACACAGTTGATTCATTAAACATTTCAGAAAAGAGGTGCAAATAGTCAATTATTCATTGGAGTAGAATGACACATCATGATTATTCTAAAGTTGCACAATTTAAAAATTCAGCAACAGAATAAAAATCATTTATAGTCAATAAATATTTGATTTTTGTCTTGAAAGTAGTCACTGGTAAGTTTTTTACAACATCAGGTAATTACTTGTTTCATTTTATGCAGTTTACACAATTTTTTATTTTTTTTTATGTTTTGGTATTATATATTTCTTATTGTTTCTTGTTTAATAATTGTGGTAACGGAGGATATGTGAAAATTTATTTCAATTTGCTTTTATACAAATTAAACATTGTTGGATGAATATATATATATATATATATATATATATATATATATACAAGGTGGTCCATTTTAAGTTACTTTTGGAAATATTTCCAAAACTACACATCGGATAAAAAATGTAAAAAATACGTATCAAATATTTTTGAAAGGGCTATCCACTGACACCCAAGTCGATCCCCCAACTTCACCCCCTCGGGGTGCGGCGGGGGTAACATTAAAATATTTAATAGGAACCCCCATTTGTATTACAAATTCGGATTCTACGCTTAAAATTAGGGAGGTTTTGTTCGAAACTTTTTTTTCGAGTCGCAATGCGAGATGGCGCTGTAATTGCAAAATAATCGACTTATCGTACTTTTCGAGAAATTAGACTGACAAGTGGAAAATAAAAAGTACGTTTATCTTAATTTGACAAAGGACAACCAATGGTGCTACATTAAAGCCCTCTCGCCCTGAGGGTGGGGGTGGTTGTGGGGGCGTAAAATTTATCTGTCAAAAGAGAACTTTCATTGCAGTTTCAGATTCTTTCGCCTCTCACCTACGGGGAGCTTGATTTAGGTGAGTCACCTCTCCTCTCACCAACGAAAATAGAAATCAAAAATCCAGGAGATTTATAATTTAGACAAAAGTTATCGAATCTTTTTACTAAACATTGCTCCGCACTCCCTCTTGAGGAAGTAGGACGAGGGACTGTATTGAAATTTTTTGGGGAAGTTAAATCATTTTTTTGCGTTTACAGCACCATCTATCGTGAATCGAATAAAAGGTTTTGAAGAAAACCTTCCTAATTTTATACATAGAATCCGAATCTGTAATAAAAAAATGGGGGTTCCTATTTCAGATTTTAATGTTACCCCCCGCTACACCTCCAGGGGGTGAATTTGCGGGATCGACTTTGGTGTCAGTGGATAGCCCCTTCAAAAATATTTGATACGTATTTTTTACATTTTTTATCCGTTGTGTAGTTTTCGAAATATTTCCAAACGCAACTTAAAATGGACCATCTTGTATATATATAACGCAGTGTCACTATGTATAGTTTCACAAAGATAGGTTTGAAGAATTCACGGAAATGTTTATTGTCGATTAACCGTATTATTTTCATTTGGAGTTTGAATAATTTTTCACTATTTGTAACCCAGTACAACACACGATAGATTAGGGTAATCCAAAGCATGCCAATAGAATAACGCGTATGGCTGGGATTTCTAGGCAGGAAAACTAGTTTTCAGAGTCTCGCTTCTAAATCGGTGATGTGGGCAGTCCAATTTAATTTAGGGTTTATTTTTAGTTCTAAAAGTTTGTTAGCCGCTAACTAGTTTTCTTTCGCATTTAGTTTGAAGGTGCTTTAAGTAGTTCTCTTGAATAAGAAAAGATAGTGTCGTCAGTAAATAACACTAGGTCCTCCGAAACCGTTGAGGATGATAGGTCATTTATATAGATGATGAACAAAAGCCAACCGATCACAGTACTTTGTGGAATCCCATTTTTACAATAAGCAAAGTCGGAGTGCTGTTTTCAATGCGTCAAGAAAGGCTTGCTTAAGTTTAGTGTCATGTCAAAACCAAATAAGAAAGTGTAAATTGAGACCATAAACAAAACAGAACGGATAGAATCATTGAATAAATGTGAAGTTAATAATAATAGTCTGCAGATTATCGGAATCCCTTCCACAAATTAAGTATAATAAATTAAGACCCATTGCTTTTTGATAATTTGTTAAATTGTATATACACCTACATTGTATTTTACGTAGGTAGTCGTATTGTTGCCGTATATAAATTTAAATCCATTTCTCGATTTCTAATGCACATCTTATTCTATGCAGAATCCTAGAAATATTTTTACAAAAAGCTAAGTATAGTGGAATCCGTTTATAGAGGTACTTCCCTATGATGTAAATGTAATGCGTGTGCTAGTCTAGATTGGCAGTCTCGTGTATATCGTGTCAGGTTAGCGTTTTAAAACCGGTAAATTCCAAAATGGAAGTTAAAAATAAAACCCGTTTTTTATTTACTTTTAATAATAAATTCAAGATTATATAATGCATCTCAAGCACAGATTTATCAAAAAATGTTGTCAAAATCTCTAGCATATAAATGCTTCAAAACATAAAATGCTTCCCTTGTTGTACTTTGATGTTTGAGTGATCAGAAGAGAAGAACGAATAATTTTCCATTCAAAATATGAAAAATAAAATGCGCACTTTCGTTGATAATGAACCAAATTCTTGATCCCGTCAAAATCACTATAAACGGATTCAATTGTAATTTGTTACGTCTTATACGATAAGACCAATAGTTATAAAACATAAACAATTAAGTACTTTTGACTAACATCTGAAAGCTTGTGGAAAGCCAGCTATTGCACTCCCCCTACAAAATGGGCGCTCATGTAAGCGTATGATATTGTTTGAAAAATTTCCCTGAAATTTAATCTTTATATTACTGACACACAAATATTGTTTGTTGATGGGTAGCATAAACGAAAAAGTTAATGCCTCAGGGCGTAAATAATGTGCTTTTCAAATTAAATCGTTTCCTAGCAACCAGTGTACTTTTTAACTCGATTGATTATTTATAAACCATAAAAAAGTTATATAACTCATCCCGACGGTGCCGGTATATTTTTCGAACCGAAGACGAGAGATATGAAACACTTGAGGAAAGAATGACTCTTTCTTCAGAAGGTATACGTATAATTTTTTTAACCCTATTAGTAACCAATATTTTCAGTAATAATAGAACAAGAAAGTCAGAATAGATTGAAAATAATTAGTGAGTCTTCGAATTGAAAACTTGTTGCAAGTAATAGTTAAGAAAAGTCATTGTGCTCGAGTGGTTGTTGCCAAATGTTTGAGTAAGAAACTGGAAACTGCATAATTATTTATCAATTTATCCAACTTTCGAGTAATATATATGTAGATTATTTTCATATATTTTAATTTACTCGTTGAAAATTTTCATTAATTATTTAAAAACTAAAGTGATTATTTTTGGAAATATTCATTAGAGCTTTATTCTTACTTCAAATAATGACAGAATTGGTTTAAACGCAGAAATATCAACAATAATGAAAAATACATTTACACAGTAATTTCCCAATTACCATGGAAATTCCTTTACTTTTCTTTCCTAAGGACCGTAATTTTACTTTCTAGGAAGGTATTAAATACTTTTTTGTACAATTATTAATAATAGCAATACTTATTTTTTCACGAATTTGAAGTTTGAAGCCCTACCTCGAAGCTGGAGTGATACAATAAAATGAGTGAAAAAATATGATTTCATTACATTAATATTTCAATGACTTGGCAAATTTTAATTCGTCTTCAAAGACATGAAAGTTTGGTTTTGTTTATAAGAAACATATTTTTTTTGAAAATAATTTAAAAGAAAGTGTATGATCTAATAACATCAAAGAGGTAATGCCGCAATTGATCAATTCATGAATCAGTGTCAGAAATGTTGTATGAAAGATGTCGATTGTGCAACTTACGTTCTTAAGTTTGTAGTCAAAAAACCAGAAATCATGCACAGTATAGTCGATATATGCGATAATAAAGACTGCATTATAAAGTTAAGAATATATAAATATTTCGCGAAACTAAAATGTCCAAAACTTCCACGATAATAAAAAATTACGAAACATCTCTCTGAAGCTGACTCGTAGAAATAGGAGTATTTACATCCAGGTCAAATACAAATTCAAATATAGCTTGCATACAATGCAGTATTTTCTTAATCTGTAAGTATATACTTAAATAATTCCCAGTAATATTTTTTTTGTAATGGTTGAATCCATAAATAACTAACGTATTCAAAAATTATACGAAGTGAATGAAAGTAATTATAAAACTTTATAGATTTAAAAGAGCAAGTCTCTTCAATGATTGGCAACTCCTTTTCTAGGTGACAGTGTAGAAATTGGAAATAGAAGGAAAAATTTATTTTGTAGAAATAGTTCTCCGCCCAGAATTTGCAATTTCGATAGTTTTCTAGATTTTATTAGTAACCAATGACATTTAATTACTGTAAAAATTATCACTTATTAATTTCACTAGTGGAAAAATATGAAAATAGCATTAATTTTATTGGTTAATTTTTGAACGAATTTGTGATTCTATTAGTAAATTCTTATAGAAATTCTTTTCGTAATTTGTTAATAATTTATATGTTATATATTTCAATACTTTAATTTTTCCTTCGTGTACCTATAGCAGGACTTGGAGACTTATTAAAAGTAATCCGATAGTTTTTAAAAATTGTAACATAATAATCGTCGGTAATTTCATCAGACGTGGTGAGATATGTCTTTTTATGGCTGACATATTTTTAATTTGTAAGATTAACTGTATAACTTTATATTATTACCATCAAAGTATTAAGTTTATACATATATGTCGTCCGTCTGTAGGTGGCTCATTGAAATCGAGTCGGACTGTGGATTTGAGATCCCGGGTTCGATTACCACAGCCGATAAAAAATGTTCACCACATTAAAATTAGCTCTGTGGCTCCCCGCCCACTAACATCTTTGGAGGGCGTAATTTGATGCCTTGTAACCGCACTTCACGTGGAAAATCTTACGGAATTCTGCAGAGAACCACATCCAGTAATAAGTAAGAGGCATGATGATATATTTATATGAGAGTATATAATCATTCTAGTTATATTCATACGATTTGGAGTTTATACTCGTACTAAAGGAAAATGCTTACACACAAAATATAATCTCATGAGCATATACTCAAATTTATTCATACTACTTAGTAATTATATACAATACCATATACGAAAAGATATAAAGCCAAAATATTCACAGTTGTCCTTGAGTTTACAGGAGTAAATTCCCTAGAATACTACAAATAATACTTCAGATTAAGACCGACAAATGTGAAACATTAATATTTTTCTATTTAAAATAATTCCTGAAAATTCAATTCAAAAAAGTAGACATTAATATGTTTGCTAAGCTGCCCCCAAATAGTTACAGCCTTTTAAAACTATAAAATATAGAGTACTATATTGACTAATGCTTTCACCACTTTTCGGAAACTTTATTGACCGATTCTGGTGTCAATATTTACGCATTAACACTACATAAATGTTGATCATGAGCATCTGTGGCGCAAGGTTATAATTGAAAACAAAATCAAGGTTTTTCGAAGAATTATTCCAGCAAAGGAATCTGTCGATTCGGAAGTTACATTTGAGGATAATAACATCAAAGTGCAAGATTGGTTTTATTATTACAATTCATGAATGTGAAGACAACAAAACTTCTGTAAACTTCCCAAGTGTTACAGTACATGGAAATCCAAATTGCCAGATAAATATACATTATAATAAATCTAATTGTTACTAATTTCTTTTTATAAATAAATGAACGTAAAGAATTATTAAAATATAAATAGTTATTTCTATACGTAATGATTTAAAAATTTATATTACATGGATTTTCGGCAATAAAAATTAAAAATTAATTTTGACATGTAAAAATTTCGATACAATGTTTTTAAATCTTTATTGATCTGCACGAAGACAAATAATTAACAATAGTGAAAAAGAGAGTAAAATGAAACCAATGAGAATGTAATATTTATTTTTTAACTATGTAAACTTTTTTTCACTATTTTTTATTTTTTTCATAACTTTTAAAAAAATTTGGTAACGTGTCATTTTTAATACGATTTTTAGAGGCCTTTTTTGAGATGTAGCATAAAATTAAAATGCATATTTTTTTCCACATTCAAATAACTTTTTGGAACAACATTTTTAATTAAAAATATAACATATTTGACTAACAAATAATTATATTTTTATTCAAATATGAGCAATATTTAAATAAAATTTTACCTTTTTGTTCACTTTGTTCTGCATGTACTTTTAATATTTTAGTGACTACAACATTATTAAATATATCCTTCTTCCGAAATCTTCTAATATAACATACTAAAATTTAAATCAATTAAATAAATATAAACTCCGGATTAATAAAATTGTTGAAATTATTGACATCTTTTACATTAAATTTTTGAGATTTTTAAAAAGGATTTTGTGAAAAAATAGTCTGAACAATTTATCCAAAATCTTAAAAGCAGCATTAGCAAAAGTTTCTCTTGAACGTGGAGATTAAATCCAACAAGTTTTATACTAAAATGATAATTTTTGTTACATATATAGTAAATATTACCTAGAATTTTGTGCCAAGTTTTATGATTGCGAATGTAAATTTTAACTTCAAATGAAGTGTGAATCATGAATAAGAAATGAATACATTTGGTCGAGTTTTTATGACTTTTGTTCTTTAGGTTTTTATCATTTATTTAGTACGAGTATTATGTCTACACAATTTTTATAATATATTATGCTAATTGTGCAACTTAGGAACTTTATTTCATAGGGAAATTAAATTTGGGATACATTTTGCTTTATTCGAATTTATATTCTTTGTATCTCATCACTCCATTTTTAATAATCTTTTCCGATATACGAGACACAAAATACATTTCAAGAACCCTGTAAAATTTTAATAAATACTATTTAAATATCTTTTTGCAAATAAATATTATTCGGTCCAAAACAAACAGGATTTGTTTTACATTGATATTCAATAAATATTTTATAATTTAGAAGTTTTAGTTGATACTGTAAAAGCGTAGGTTACCTATCAATTTTATCGTCCAATTAAATCACTTTAACAGAAGAATTAATCATTTAGTGAGTTACGGAGAGCAACCTGCCCACGTTGCAGTAACTAGAGACAACTTAGGATAAGATAAACATAATGTATAAATATAAGCGTAGTACTGTAGCAAAACATCTTCATTGTAAGTTATCCACTGTAGAGATAATAAACTGTAAAGATCCGTTGAAAAATAATTCTTTTTAAAAACTCAAGATCCCGCAAAAGAATCTTAATTAGTGAATAGAATTGCGTACGTAAATGTTAGCTTGTTTCGACACAAATACCCTATGATTGATACCATATGCTTTATTTTTGGGTGTTTTAAGAGCACGGTTTTAACATGTTAAAGATAGGTAAAACAACCAAATAGACTGCTCTTAAAACAAACAAAAATAGAACTTATGCTAACAGCCATTGTTATTATTTTTTTCTACGACCACTTAGAAATCTGCTCATTGTATGTTTGTTGTTGCTATGGAAATGAGGTACATTGCAAGACATCGTGCGAAATGAATTTGTTTTGTAGTCATTTCAGTACAGGTCATTTCATTTCAGTGCAGGTCATATCATTTCAGTACAGGTGCAATTTTCTTTTAAATTACACATGAAAAATATAAAAACGCATGCGTAAAAAATAAAATAGACGTAAATTAGAGAATTATTATTATTTATTGTTGGTTATATTAAATGTAATGTTTTGACAGTTGTTAAATATTATGTTATTAAGATCGGTTTTATTCACATTTAAATTATTAAGATTTTCCAAATTATTATTATTTTTAAATGTTATATATTAGTTCTGTCAAAAATGATAAATTTTTTCAAATTTAAAACTGGCGCGCTTCGGCAAATCATTCCAGTCTGAATTTCGGCAGTATGTCGTATTCCAGCTGTCAATAATAAACTGAGAATAGTTGAAGAATTTATTTTATTTTAGTATAATATTATAAACAGACATATTTATTGAATCACATATTTAGTTATTAATTATTAGTGATATTGAATGTAATATTGTTACAATTATTAAAAATTATTTTCGGTGAACATGAACTTTTAAGGTTATGATTTAAGTTGTTTTGATTGTCAACGCTAATAGTTGTTGATGTCGAAGATCTATTTTAGGCATTATTTTTATTGAAGAAACTGAGATAATTGGAATATCAGTCTAATATTTTTATTTTTTTATTTAATATTTGTTTTGTTGTTACTGCTGGTTGCTACTAACTTTGAAATGTCATTCTGGAATAGTGAAATTGGGACATCTTTATTATTGAAAAATACATTAATAGGGCTATAATATCGTGGTCGTAGAAAAAGTATAGTGTGCAACTCGCATGGAATGTCCATTTCCTACGAGTATGAAAGTTTGTAGCGCGAGCCGCAGGCGAGTGCTTCAAATCATACGATTCCATGCTGGTTGTACAATATACTATATTGATATTGTATCTATTGTTGTTGCGACCCCAATAATGAGCCAAAAGAAAAATAATTACAGCTTGTAATTTTGTTTAGAAGTTACAGTTCACGATTTTTTTTTAAAAGAAAAAATAACCTCGCAGTACATAACTTATTTCTTACTTCCGATTCCGTTCACGATTATTCTCAACATCCGGTACTTTAAAATAAAAAAAATATGTGTAAAAAAAATCAAGAAAAATATTTGATTTACAGAAGATATATTGTACGTTTCTTTAACATGATAGTTGTGGAAGAATGAGAAATGTTAAAGGGACATAAATAAAGTTACGACGTGCACAATCTGTTGCCAGAGACGTCAAAGCAGGGTAACGGGTCATACGTGACCTCAAAAGATAAACCCTGACGGTCTCCTTTGTTGATTCCTATTGCCCCAGCGTTTACGTATTAATCTGCGGTTCTCATTGTGTCAGTTTTAAAACATTCTAGACAATCTTATTAAACGTTACATAGAAAAATTTAATATTTCTTTTACAGTACAATATTTTAAACTTATAATTATAACAGCATGCGTTAATTCAAACTAATAATTATTTATTAGAAATATTGTTTTACTACTGCTATTTTTAAATAAGAATAATGAATTTAGTGCTGATATTAAATCATTGTGATTAATTTAAGTTAGATATAAAATTTAAGTTTCGTTAATTTATAATAATTGTAAATTTTTATCACTATCACTACTATATGGCAACTATACATACATATATATATATATATATATATATATATATATATATATATATATATATACGAACAGTGTCACAAAATAATCCACATAATATTGTAGAATCGAGGACACAATATCGTCATTCTGTCAATGTGTGGGCAGGACTTTTTGGTGATAAAATCATTGGCCCATTCTTCATCCAACGAATAAATTCAGCATCATATTTGAATTTATTAATTAATGCCGTTGGTCCACAAATTGTTGAAACCAACAAAGAAAATGTATGGTTCCAGCATGATGGCTGCCCTGCACATAGCACTAGAGAAGTTGTGGAATATCTAAACCATGTATTTCCTGAAAGCTGGATAGGACGAAATGGACCAGTTAACTGGCCAGCACGGTCGCCAGATTTAAATCCGTGCGATTTTTTTTTATGGGGCCATTTAAAATCTTATGTTTATAAAAAAATATACCAGAATTCAGAAGAACTTAAAAATGCCAGAAAATAAATAATCGACAATTAAAGAATACTCGAGAAAGCTTCTACAACAGATTAGGTTATTGTTTAGCTCAAAACTGTGGACTATTTGAACATCTAATTTAACAATTTAAGAATATTTAGTTTGTTGATGTTTTTATTGAATTAAATTTATGTTACATTAATTAATTTGTTAAATAACAACCTACCTTAAATATTTTATCGAGTTTATTATTTTATTATTCTTAAATAATAAATCTAAAAAATATTTTGCCTTATTATTATTAAATTTTTATTTAGAAAATAAATATTTAGTACGTAAAAATGATTTTGACAATTTATTCTGACATTGACGTTGGTTGATTTTCTTCTATTTTATTATTGAGTCTCTTTTGTATTATTTTCGTAAATAATTTATATACGTTCGATAGTAGACTTATAGGACGATAGTTGTTTATATTTTTCTTATCTCCTTTTTATGTAGAAGAATAATTGTTGTTTTCCTCCACTGTTCTGGTATTGTATTATTTTTAATAATTAAATTAAATAGATATGTTAATGATTCGGTTATTGATTCTTTAGCTGCTTTTAACATTTCGTTTGTTATTGTATCTACTCCTGGTGTTTTATCCGTTTTTAAGCTTTTTATTGCATATTGTACTTCTGAATTTAAGGCTGCGTTCATGTATAGATGGTTGCATAGTAAAAATCGTGAATTTTTGTTCAACAATTATTCAATTACTAGAACACTTATGAATATGAAATAAACTGTAATGAAAAGATTATTTTTTGTTACAGGGCACTAGTATATTCGCTAATAAATATTTTTCTTAGTTAATTATATATTGTTTCTAAATTTTAAATAACATAATAAATTACAATTATATTATACTGAGGACATGGATACCATATTTAAATATATAAATATCTTAATTTTAACATCTATATTTCAATATAAAATCAGAAAATGTTGAACAAAAATTATATACGCTGAGTAGATTTTAGGTAGTTTGTTGCATGAAAAATAGTTCACGCTATTTTGAACAGATGTCAGCACTTCCGAATTCAAAACCATGTCGATAATGCAGTTGAATGTAGATTTTCTTTTAAAATTATATATGAATGTATTTTGTAACTGATGCGTGTATAAATAATAATAATTTAAATTTTATTTGATAAAATCATTTTTATTGGTTAAAATTTTAATATGTTACAGAATACGTCCATGACTCTATTAATTTTTAACGCCCGTTATTATTATCTAATTACAATAGACGATGACACTAAATAAAAATAGAAAATATCAGTTGCTTAGTATATTTTATTATTTCTAATTTTAAATATTGTAAAAAAGTTTACATAATCAACACAGGAAATAATAAAATAATTTGTATTTATTGCAACTATTATGCAATTTTAGTCAATTTTGCAAGATTATATTATATTATATATATACATATATATATATATATATATATATATATATATATATATATATATATATATATATATATATATATTTATATATTTTTATTTGTGTGTTTTATTTATAAAAAACAAAAGAAAAACTAATTATTACATATCGAGGTATTAAGATATAATACATTTTTTTTCAATAGATATTACATTCTTTATTTTTTTTTGAGTTGTCGTGCCCTTCTAGCAGTTGTTATATATTCGGGATCGATGCATTTCAACATTTTGAATCTATTGCCGCGAACAGAAGCCACATTGAAAATATATTTGGCTCACTAGACCAGAACCTCGACAGATTTCGTCTGTAATCTCAAGTTTTCCTACTGAACATATTTTAGCATGCTGATATTGGATAGAAAGAGTTCTATTAATCACGTATTGCAATTCAACAATTCTATTTCCTGGAATTTTAATATTTTTTGGTGATTTTGGAACATTTCCTATGTACAAATTATGTTCTTTCAATCTAAAAATATTTAAATTTAATTTTTAAAAATACAAACCGTAATGTATAGTGGCGGATTTTTCATGAATTTAAATCACTTATGTTACATTTTGTATTTCAAATATATAATTATATAAAAATACTGTAAAACATCCTCGCATACCTCTCACATTCGTCCTCCGAAATAAATGATATTGACGGTATGGAGTGATCATTATTTTTACTTGAATTTGTAGTAGATGCACACTCAGTCACATTTAAATTTGCTTCATCGCTAACATTACAAATAATATATGAAATTATAATTAATAAATGTAAATAATATCAGCCATAATCTTACATGCACATTGTTGTCATTTTTTTTAGTCTTAAATCGTGATTGTTGGCTCATGGAAGCTTTATTTCGTTTGCGCCTTCTATTTGAACAAACTTTTTGTTTATTTCCCATGACCACAATTTAAATTCTTATTACTGAGACCTGAGACACTTCATAGTATAAAACAAATTAAAAGGCCATTCGCTCATTGTACAATTTAAAGATTACTCTAATATACTTACGTATTTGTCTTTTATGATAAGTATACTTAATTGATGGCGCACGTCACAATATATCACAACACAATCAATACAAGAAAGAATAAAACATTTACGATTTGATATTGTCAGTCTAACTAAAAGACGCAACAATTCAAATTAACTCTACATACATTGTATTATATTTTTATCTGACAAAAATGTTGTTACTTTATTTCTTTATTATTTCACCATATTTTACATTGATATTCAATACAGAATAATATCTCTTTTGTAAGGATATAAATTGATGCAACAAACATTGCGGAAACTACTTAAATGTTTTAAATGTCAGCAATAATAAGTATTTCAAATATTAAATACATAAAACCAAACTTTATATTACAATTAGTTCTGTCAATAAATTTACATATTTATAATATTTTGCTTCACAAAAATATAAATAGAATGTGCGTTTAAATGAGCAAAATACTTTCTCAGTATAGCATAATTCATCAAATCTTTATTCGTTCTCCTGTAACAAAATCATCTCTACATAGTCGCGATCCGCGAAACTGTATTTCACCAAACAGAATTCGTGTATACTCGTTGCGCTCCGGTAAAATGCTACAATGTAAATTTATCAAAACACACACCAATATTTCAAATCAGAGACATCTATTAGATAGAAATGATTATAAGAGGTAATAGTTGCATATTAGACAGCTATAACACGGCGGCGCTTCGTTTCGAACGCAGCCTTAATATGACCGGGGTTTCCTCTGTATTTGTATTTGCATCTGTTTCGATGATTTGGCTTGTTGATGTATATAACTCTTTGTAGAATTCTGTAGCTATTTGCAATATGTTTGTTCTTTTATGCGTCTCCTGTGCTGTTTTATTTTTAATGCTTGTTGTCCATGTTTTGTTTGTGTTTAGTGCTTTCCTTATTTGTCTAGTCGATCCGGTTGTTTCTAGACATTCGTTTATAATTTCAAGTTTGTTTTTCCTTATGTCTCTTCTTATATATTTTCTAGTTAATTTTTTTATTTCCACAAATGCTATAATTTCTTCCGTGGTCTTTTCTTTTTTCTTCAGTTGTTCTCTTTTTTCCATTATTTTCCTTGTCTCTTTATTCAGAGTACTCCATTGTTTTTTATTTTTTATTTGTATTTCGCAAGACTTTGCTGATGTGATTAGCGTGTTCTCAATAATATTATAGAGTTCTTGTACTTTCCAGTTTTTATTTTTGTCTATATGCTTAGTTTTGTTTTTTATTTCTTCATTATGTTGTCCTGTGTCTAGATTTCGTATAATTGTGTTATGAGTTTTAAATTTTTGTTTCCTAATATGGCTTTTATCGATTTTTATGCATCATCTTACCATTCTGTGGTCTGTGGCAAAATTTAATCTCTTGATAACCACTGTATTCGTAAGTATTCCTGCATTTGTAAATATATAGTCAATTTGGGTTTTTGTTTTCCCATCTGGGCTTAGCCATGTCCATTTTAATTCTTCAGATTTTTTGTAAAAGGAATTTGTTATTTTCAACTGGTTTTGTATCGCGAATTGTACTAGTCTTTCTCCTCTTTGATTTCTTGAATCGTATCCATATTTACCAAATACCAATTCTTCTCAGCTATTTTTTATGCCTACTTTACTATTAAAGTCTCCCATAATAATTTTGTATTTCGTCTTGCAGCTATCCATTGTTTCTTCCAGTTTACTATAAAATGCTTCTATTTCTTCATCTGATGCTTGAGTTGTTGGTCCGTACACTTGTATTATTGTTAACTGTAAATGTTTGTGGATTTGTAATTTTAGGATTGCTATTCTTTCTGTTATTCCTTTAATTTCTATTATTTTATTTTTCCATTTATGTTTTATGTAGAATCCGATACCGTACATTCCTTTTGTTTCTCCATAGTAGAAAAATATTGTTCCATTTTCTTTTTTTATTAAGTTTTCATTTTCTCTTCTTGTTTCGCTTAGTCCTGTAATATCCCATTTTATATTGTTTATTGCGTTATCCAGTTCTATTTCTTTGTCTGTCGATAGTAGTGTTCTTACGTTTAATGTAGCAATGTACATTTTTTCGTTATTCTCTCCTTTGCTTTTAGAGAAGGGGGATTTGCTCTCGTCATACCTTGGTGACCAGCCGTTATGGGATGCTATTTTATTTTCGCATATTAATATGTATCGCTTATTATTTCTGTTATGTGTGTTAATTAATTTTATACCTTTGTTTTATTTAAATTATGGGTTCCGCCGACAAAAATATGCAACAATTGTTCTATTTTTAATTTCAATTCTAACTCCTTATGTTTTATCGTTTCTGATGTCTAGTCCGCGGGTGTACATGAAGTACATGGTCCTGGAAGATTGGGATTTTTATTAATAGTTTTATAAAGATTCCTTGGTCGTTTAATGTTAGAAAGGTGAATTTTAGTATGTTTTCTACTGTCTTTCGTATCTGTTTTGATTTCTGCCGTTTTTAAGTTTTTATTTATTGTTTTAATAATTTCTTTTTTGAATTTCGGTTGGCGTGTTTATTAACTTTTTGCTTATTTTGTTTATAGGCTATTTCGGGTGAGTTGGGTAAAGTTACACGATTTTCATTTAGTTGATTAATTAGAGTAGATTTTTTATTTTGCATTCGCTCATTAATATTTTGATAGGCTAATTTTGTTTTTTCTTTATGCTTTTGAACATAATCTTGTGTAATTTGTTTCTCTAATTCTACTTCAAGAGGTGAGTTAGTTTCAAAGTGCCCGTTAATAATTTCTATTGGTTTTAAACCTGTGGAAGTATGATGAGTGTTATTATATGCTAATAAACCAAAGTGGACTTTATTTTTTATCGTTTCATTTTTGAACTAGTCTTGTAAATTAAATAAACAAATATGTTCTACTAACGTAGAATGAAACCGTTCTATTGGGCCATTGGAATCGGGATGCTGGGAACTAATGAAATGGATATATATTTTATGCAAACTTAGCAATTCACGTAGAACAGTGTTTTTGAATTCTATCTGATATAATCGCCTTAGGGATACCGTGGTGTGAGAAGAATTTGGTTCATTTATTACTTATCTCGATTGCATTAGTTGAACTAATTTCATACGCTTGGGCGTATTTAGAGAACGCGTCGATTATTGTGAGAAACTTGTGGTTTTCTAAACTTAAGGAGTCAATGTGTATGATATCGAAAGGTTTCTTTAGATAATTAATATCTAATTAAAATTAATAATCTTTAGAAGTTAATAGGCTTTGAGATCGTCAATTAATTACCCTACGTTGTATTGGGTTGAATTTATAAAACTTATTTTCCTCAGGATTCGTAATTTGAAGTCGTCATTTAGGATGTCTGAAGATTGTAATGATATAAAGTTACCATACAAGTTTTAATTAATTATTAAACAGTAAAAATCAGAACAGTGCTGGTTTAACTCAAATGCAAAGACAGTTGCTGAAATACAGTGCGCATCCACCGCTTGTTCGCGATACGCACCAGGGTAATAAGATTGCCGTCTCCGCTATTGTGTTAATGATAGTTGTGCTAGATCAGTGGTTGGTGATGCTATTAGATAGCCGTAACTCGCTCTCTCGAGCAGGGATACGTCTCTCAACTTAAGGCTCTGAGCGGGACTGTTTAACTACTCCGGATCCTCAGCCGAGTGTTCTTAATGACAACACTTTGGCTATAATAATACAATTCTGATGTTAGTCAGAAATAGCTTCCGTGTCACCAACGAATTCGGAATAAAAATTCGTTGAATTTTAATATTGCAATGAACAAGTTTCCAATATCACAACTTATGGTCAGAGTTCTGCCGATAAATGATTAGGTGTCCTTGTTCAACAATCTCAGGTCAGATCTGGACGCGATCAATTAGCACCGTCATTCAATATGCTGGACAATCGTACCCGCTCAACAATCTCAGATTAAACTTGAACGCGATCAGTTCACCAAAGTCAGAGCACAGGACCTAGATCCCACCGTATATGCTGACAGTCGTAAATAGCTCAACAATCTCAAGTCACCTGGATACGATCGTAATACCAGCACCAGAGCACAGAAAAAAAGCTTCTAAGCCCGCTTAGAGACCACACTCTCGCCAGAATGCTGGATAGTCATAAACGCTCAACAATATTAGATTAATCTGGACGCGATCGTCTATCAAAACCAGAGCACAAGAGCAGAAGTCTTTAGCTGAACGAGATCGGAATCAAGTTCCTCGATTCGAACCCAAACTTGAATATTTAACCTAATTACCCCACCGACGCACCTACCCTCTCCAAATCAACACTACCACCTCTACCGTAGAGAATCACCCCAAAAAACGCATCAACAAATCGCGTTTTTGTAACTAGGTCAAAATTGCGCCTCCGTTCCTATACACGCTTAGCGAAGATTCGTCTCTTTTACTTAACGAAAATGCGGCAGCCCACTCGCGGTCCGTATGCGTTAGAGTGAAACCGCGCGGGCCTTCCTACCCTTTGCTAGACGGAGATAGCTAACCCTGCGTCCTCACTTTGCTACAAGACTCGTTCTTGTATTAATTATGCGATTAATTTAAAAAGAATCTTTGATAATTTTCCAACCATATACGTATTTGCGGCAATTTATTTGGTCGAATTGAAAACACATCGCTCGATCATTTATGGTCTTTTCATTACCGTAATTTTTTTTATTTTTTTATTTAATCGGAGTTTTAAATACTTAAAACTTGTACGGAACTATAGGTCGATTAAACACACAATTGGTTACATTCCTCAGGATCGATTAATTTAGGAGACCATTTCCTATAATGTTACTAGAAAATTGTGTTTTTCTATTCTCCTAGTTGATCTGTTCCCTTAGCATACTCTTGCGAAGTTTTAAACAAAGCTTCCAATAATTTACAACCTTATAGCCTTCGAATTTACTTACAACGGTTTCAGATGTCTTTCTACACATGTTAACGATAAATATTTCACTTGAAAATTTTCTTGGACAATCGGTGTACAATTCAAGTGTTCGGGCTACAAAACAATTATTCTAATATTTCTAAAGAATGCCGACGGCTGGCTTAGCGACCCCAATCCGGGTACCTGCACAACGGGGCAATTAACGCTGGTTTCGGAACGATATTTGAGTGGAACAATGCTCTTTCTTGCCAACAGTTATGTAGTATTATATATATATATATATATATATATATATATATATATATATATATATATATATATATATATATATATATATATATATATATGTATATATATATATTTATATATTATGACAGGTGTATTTTTAAAAGTCAAAGAACTCTATTTTATTAATCACACTGTTAATTACATTTGAAATTAAAGTAAATATTTAATCATGGATTCAGCCTAATTTAATGGTAAGATTTACAAAATAATGACAACTCTCAACAACATACAAAAATTACAGTCAAAATTTTCATACTGAATAATAAAAACATGTTTCTATGGCAACGACTTTTTTTCTGTTTTCGTTCTCAAACTGACTTTCTCTTTGTCATCTCTGAAGCCAGGTTTTACACCAAACACTTTCTTGTTATACTCTCCCCCTCTGGTTCATGTCTTCGTCCTCGGGCATGTACCAGTAAATTTTATTGTTGATTGGTTTTCTTGCTCGGACGTCCTCGTTTTCGTTTTGGGACAACTGGTGCAACAGGATCATCTGGTAATTCTTTAGGACAGATATATGGAGTAAGTTCAGAAATATGGACTTTACAGAGGGCCTGATAGGGATGGTTAGGATCTGCAATTTCATAGGTGACTGGACCTAGGGATCTTAAGATAGTATACGGTCCATCTCTTTTAAGCATTAGTTTTTGGCTTATACCATGACTTTGATTACTTAGCTGATGTACCTTCATAAGTACTACATCACCAGGTGAATATACTGGAGCTGGACGACGATGTTGATCTTGGTAACGCTTTTGTCTATCTTGCTCTTTCCCGAAAGACTCTTGAGCCTTCAATAAACATTTATTCAATCGATGTAGATTTGGGGAACAAAATTATCCTTTTCTAAAATAGGTCGTATATCGGTATGGACTTCATACAAGGGTTTCAATTCTCTTCCGAAACTTAAAAAAGCGGCAGAATATCCAGTATTCTGACATGGATCAGTATTTAAAGCGAATCTGATAGCTGGTAAGTGTTGATCCCATTCTTCATGTTTATCTCGTACAAGTATGGCCAGTTGGGGTTTCAATTCACGGTTCTTCCTCTCCGTGGGGTGTGATTCTGGATGATAAATAGATGTCGATGTCAAGTATGTGAGTCAACTGCTGCAAGATGGCGCTAGTAAATTGGACACCATTGTCGCTGAGGAGCCGCCTGGGTAGACCATATCGAAGAAATATTTCTTCTACCAAGATCTTCGTAGTATCAAACGCAGTAGCGGCAGGCATGGCAAACAATTCAACCCATCGGGTTGCCACATCTTCAACTACTAGGATCCATCTATTACCCTGGTTGGTAACAGGTAGGGGTCCAAAGAAGTCAATGGAAACTACTTCCATACGTTGTACATAGGCAGGAGTTTGGAGAAGACCTACGGGCTTTAAATTCGAGGCTTTATATCTCTGTCATTCAAGGCACTTACCTAGATAGTCGGTAACGTAGCGACGTAAACCAGGCCAGTAATAATGGCGTCGGATTCTTTGAATGGTACGATCAATACCATTATGTCCTGCTGTTGGAGCGTCATGGAATTCTTCCAACACTTTCTTTCGTTCACTGGTTGGCACAACCAGTTGAGGTTCTTCATTGTTTTCATATTCTTAGTAATGGTAAAGTACACCATTAAACATGACATATCCTCGTTCTGTCCAACGAAGGAAATTTTCATTTTTTGTGTCAACTTCGAAGTCTTCTATAATTTTTCGTATATCTGGATCTCAAGTTGTTTCTTACAGAGATCTTCAGCAGTTTTTTGGGGCAAATCAGCAATGACTAAATTCAACTCTGCAATTCCCGATGGTCTTGACAGGGTGTCAGCTACTACATTAGTTTTCCCTGGGGTGTATGATATGTCTAAGTCATAAACCTGTATTTCGAGTGCCCACCGAGCTAAACATCCGGTAGGTGTCTTGATGCTCATTAGCCAGTGCAATGGTTGATGATCAGTAGAGAGATACATTTTTGAGCACTCTACGTACCCTCGAAATTTTTTTAGGGCTCATACTACAGCCAAAGCCTCTCGTTTGGTAGTACTGTAGTTACGCTCAACTGGAAGGAGTAGTCTGCTCGCATACTCTACAGGGCGTTCATCAGTTCCATCTCGTTGAGTCAACACCGCTTCTAACGCATAATCACTAGCATCTGTCTTTAATTTATACGGCAGTTGAGGGTCTGCTTGTCTTAAAATGGGTGCTGTTGTCAACAACTCCATAAGATGGTCATATGAATCTTGTTGTTCCTTTTCCCACTTACTTAGAGGTTGAACCACACTTGAGTAATTCTCAATGAAACGGCGGTACCATGATGAAGTTTGAAGTACCGTAACCAGCTCTTTTCGATCTTCTCACTATTCATCTTAATTCCCTCAGGGGACAGAATATGACTACGATATCAAACTTCCGTCTTTCCGAAATCATTTACCTCGATCAGCGCGTAAACCGAACAATTTCAACCGATTAAACACTTCTTTTAAGTCCCGCACATGATTTTCGAAACTGTCTGAAATCACAATTAAGTTATCTAAATACGCGAGGACGTGCACATTATTAAGACCGGTTTTATATTTGTCAATGAGTCTCTGAAAGGTCGCGGGCGCGTTCTTTAATTTAAACGACATGCGAACGAAACGATAAGTACCGAAAGGTGTTATAAATGCGGTTTTATCTCGATCTGTTTCTCGTACACGTACTTGATAATATCTACTACGCAAGTCGGTAGTAGACATAAAACGTGATTGTTTGGCTTCATGCAATAAATCATTGATTCTAGGCAATGGGTAAAAATCACTCACCGTAACTGAATTTGGTCGCCGATAATCCACACATAGCCTGATGTCACCGTTGGGTTTTGGTACTAAAACAACGGGTGCTGCCCATGGAGAATCGCATTGTTCAATAATTTCATTAGTGAGCAATTTATTCAGTTCACTACGTAGTTGTTCTCTTTTTGGTAAAGACAACCTGTATGGTGATACTGCAATGGGTTGTTGATTTAAATCCGTAACAATACAATGTTCTGCAAAAGGAGTCGGGTTTCCCCCTAGTTCAAATATCGCTTTGTGTTTTTCAATTAATCCATTGATTATCGTTCTTTGGTTCATACTGAAAGTGGTTCCTTCATCATTTCGTAAGTGAAAAAGATTATCACTACTTAAACTGGCAGTGATTTCTTCACGAATACTTGTTACCTGAGTGCCAAATGTGTAACGGCCTCCTGGTTTATCTCTGAAGTACCAAATTCTACCTGTAATATCTGGAACAATACCAAAATTACTGAGAACATCAATTCCAAACAATGTATTATTGTGTTCCGCTCCTGGGAGTACAATAAGTTCTACATTCTTGATGATTCCTTTAATTTCTATTGGGATGCTTGTACATAAAACCTCGAGCCATCTGTTAGGGTAACTAGTAGTTTTTCCTTCCTGAAAATACATTGTTTACGTACCAATTCATAAAGTTGACGTCCCATTATGCTTTTAGTAGCACCAGTATCAACAATTACAAGTCCGTTAAATCCAAAAATCTTTACTGGGATCAATGGTCGTTTAGTAAGAGAACTTGTTTCTTGTGTGAGTAAAGACTTGAAATCAACCGCTTCTGATGTTTCAGTCTTTTTACAGTGAGGACAGTTTGCTTTAATTACTCCAGGTTTACCACAACTATAGCAATTAAATGAAGGTTTTTCTGAAACGTCAATCTTTTGAGTTGAACTACCTTTTGATTCAAAATCATGTTTCTCCTTTTTCTTTAGCCACGTTCTACAATCTTCCATTTTGTCTCCTGGAATTTTACAGTAGTGACAGCGTATCTTTGGTTTCGGTTTCACTTGGCTATTTTTTCCTTCTTTTTTGTTAACATTCCTTTTCTCCTGGGTTTCTTTTTCTTCCAAGGCTTGTTCTGCAGAACGGCTTAAAGTTAATAATTCATCAAACGTTTTAAAAAAGTCTCGTGTAACTCGTTTCCTTATCCGCCTATTTAATAATCCAAAGATCATATCTAATTTTACCTTTTCTGGCAACTTGTCAGGTATTCCAGCCGGCAAAACTCTTACCTTGCTAATAAATAAATCCGTAGGTACGTCATCACCTTGTTTGGTTGAGAAAAGTTCTTGATAAATCTGGAAGGGTACTAATTTCCTACCATAAGCAGATCTCAATGCTTCTAGAGCCTGTTCCCAGGTGATGATATTCGATTTTACCCCAATCCACCAAATTGCTGCGTCGTCAGTTAATAGCATTGGTAAACCCTTTAGAGCATTTTCTTCAGTAACGTCTGCGCATTCAATATATATTTCTACAGCGCTGATAAACGCTTCAACATTGCTGTCCTTCGAGCCACTAAAACGAGAAGTGCATTTTATAAAATTACCTTTTTTCTTTGATCTCCCACGGTTTGAGATGAACTAGCAGATAATTGTAATTTTTCTAACAGTTGAGAAAACTGCTCTTCACTTAAAGTGATACTCATGTTGGCGTTTTCTTTCGGTTTCTTTGAGCGTGTCTGGCGACTTGTAGACATACAAAATTTGTGCTTGTTAAACTTTGCTTCTGTCTTCTCCGAAACAATTTTGACTAGAATATGCAACGTTTGCAAAATACACGAGTACCGCGCACGATTCGCTGTCACGTAATATTAAATCAAGATTTTTCTACAATTAACAAACGTGTGCACGCCAAAATTTGTCCTTTATACGTGTATGAGTTTTGGTATTTCGTAAAAACACTGAGTTTGTATGAAGTTCACGTCACAAAATTCACACAATTTCAAGTCAATGCGTGGACGAAATACAAACCAAATTACTCACTATTCGTATTTGCCAGTAATTTTCGAAGTTACGACTAGTTCTGTGTGCTTTTATCAGAATTAGGCCACACTGCGTTGGGCGCCAGTTTATGACAGGTGTATTTTTTTAAGTTGAACAACTCTATTTTATTAATCACACTGTTAATTACATTTGAAATTAATGTAAATATTTAATCATGGATTCAGCCTATTTTAATGATAAGATTTACAAAATAATGAAAACTCTCAATAACATACAAAAATTACAGTCAAAATTTTATACTGAATAATAAAAACATGTTCCTATGGCAACGACTTTTTTTCTGTTTTCGTTCTCATCTCTGTAGCCAGGTTTTACACCATACACTTTCTTGTTATAATATATATATATATATATATAAATTAACTTTCAATTAGTAACAAGTCGCTTTTTAAAAAGTTATTTATTTCAATAAACAATTATTTATGTCTTTACAGTATGAGTTCTGAATCTAGACTAACTTAATCTTAACATTTCTATCTAAGCAAGACTATGCTACGTGACATTTAGTAGTCAGCAACTAGCGTGAGAATATAATATAATGTTTATGTCATCAAAATGTGGCACTATAACTCCTCCACCCTTAGAAGGAGGCACCCCCTGGAAGTTGGACCTCGGTGTCTTCGGTTTTCTTTGTTGAATTCCGGTTGATTATTTTTGTTCGTAGTCTTTGCAGTATTATATAGAATATAATAATTGCAACTGCGATATATAGAAGTATTGTCCAAATACTAGGAATGTAAATATCGGTATTGATCATTTGGGTCGGTATTATTTGGTTCACCCTGATTTTGTCGAATTTCAGAGACGATAAGTTTATTGAAAAGTTTGAAATTTTATTATTTTCAAGTTTAAACTTTAATTTAGGCAGCAGCAGAGGTAATCCATGTGTTTTATCGAGGAATATTAATTTTTGATTTTTAAATATCACTTCACAATTATTATCACCTTTTATTAAATAGATGCTGGCTAATGATTTTACGCTGGTTCCTTCGGGACAATTTGTGGAGATTTTTTCTTCTTTAGGAAGAATAGCTAGATACTGGTTTATTTCAGGCAGCAATTCGAAGTGGTTTTCTTTGATGTCTAGTTTCGTGTAGTGTTGTTTATCCAATATTTCTTCTTCGCATGTAGGGTTGATGTGGGCATGGAACATGTTGGGGCACTAAAATATTCTACTCTGAATACACATGTCGCTTAGAGGAATAATATCTTTATTTGTTTTTAAAACGTATTTTGAATCTGGGATAATTGTAACAAATTCTGATCCGTATTTAGTTGGAGTTGAGATTAAATGATAAAGGTCGAAATTAATTTCAAAATTAATAGGAATGGAAATGAAGTAGATTATTTGTGAGGATTCAATTTTACAATTAACTTTTAACAATTCCTCGTATTCTAAAATATTTTCTAATTTAGGTTCAAATGGTAATTGCATTTTATAATGGTCTGATATTTTCTGAATTTCTAATAATAATTTATCTGGTTGAATTATACTTGGATGCAGAGTTCTAAGTTTACAAAACGTTACAGAATTTTTTATATCTTGTAATATGTTCAGAATAGAGTTGTAGAGTATGATTAATTGATCGAAAATACCCTTTGCGTATAGAAAGTCTTCAACAAGCAATTTATTTATAAATTCGGATAGTTGCATCATTTTAGTTTTTAACAGATTTTCATTATGTTGTATATCTTTCAGAGTACTATTAAAGTTTGCTATAACTTGATTATTTACGGAATACGATAATTTTAGTTGGTTTTCTAATTTATGTTGATTTTGTTCAAAGTCTGTTAAAATTTTATTATATAGTTTACCATCTTCGGCATCTAAATTTCCAGAAATGAATTTGAAAACGCTTCCTAATCCGTCTATAAGACCTCTTTTATTTCTTTTTGTTAAGGCAGTTGAGTGAAACCCAATGTTTATGATTTTATTATTAATAGTATTATTAGTAAAATCTATGATTTTTACATAATTCCGGGATTCGTTAACGTAATATGAATTATTTGAAATAATATTTTTAAGGTGACTATATTGTTCGTTTAAATTATTATACTGCTGGAAGAGCGGCTTCAAGTTGTAATAATGGACGAAGGTGTGAGTTGTTTTCTCGATTTTTGCTGGGCCCAATTTAATAGAGAGTATTCCCAAGTTTTCAGTTATATTTTGGATAGTTGATCCGTTGCCGATCGCGAGCAACCTGGAAGAATTTTGAATTGGTAAGTTTTTTTCCTAGGGCGTTTTACATTGGTCAAATGAATTTTTTGTGTGGTATTACCGTGTGTTGTTTTTAGTTTCGCGGTTTTTAAGTTTTTGTCTATAGTTTTTAGTAATTCTGGTTTATATTTGTTTTTTGTTTTGGCCTGTTTTTGTTTGTTTTTGACGTGAATGTTGTGGGGAATTTCCGGTAATTCTTCTCTAGTTTCATTAAACTTTCCGATAATTTTTTCTTTATTTTGGTTGATTTTATCTTTTATTGACTCATATAACAATTTTGTTTTACTTTTGTGATTTTCAATGTAATTATTTATTAATTGTTTTTCAATGTCTATATTAAAAGGAGATTTTGTATCAAGGTGTCTGGATATAATTTCGGAGGGTTTCAGTTTTGTCACGGAATGTATTGTGTTATTATATGCTAGAAGAGCATAGTTTACTTTTATTTTAATGGGTTCTTTTTTATAAATTTCTTGATTATTAAATAATCTGACATGCTCGATTAGCGTGGAATGGAATCGTTCAATCATTCCATTCGATTCGGGATGTTGTGAACTGATAAAATGTATATGAATTTTATGAAGAGCTAGCAATTCTGTGACGATTGAATTTTTAAATTCTAATCCATTATCGGATATAATTTGGTCGGGGATTCCGTGATGAGTGAAATATTGTACTAATTTATTAGCAATTTCAATACCTTGACTTGAATTTAGCTTATATGCCTGTGCATATTTTGAAAAGGAGTCGATTATAGTGAGGAATTTGAGATTTTCTAAAGTAATGGTGTCGACATGTAATATTTCAAAAGGTTTAGAGGCTGTTGGTGTAATATTTAATTTTAGTTTAAGTGGTTTTCTGTCGTATTTAGTTACCAGACATAATTCGCATGAATTAATAAACGCTTGTATTGACTTACGTAATTTAGGCCAGTAATAATTTCTTTTAATACGTGTTTCCGTGTCGTCGGTACCGCGATGGTTTGTTTTGCCTTCGTGATTGCTACGAATAATTTCTATTATTTCATCCTCGTCTGTTACATCAGTGAGAAATTGTGTACATTTTACTAAATTTATTTCTAAATTTTTAAAGTGATTTTGCAGAACTAAACTAAATTTTTCATATAAGTCACATACAAAATAAACGTGATATTTTACTCTGGGTGCTATGTATTCTTTAATAAAATTAAATATTTCTTTTCCGGATTTATTTTTCGAAATCTCGATCACAAACCGTTGTTTTGTATTTTGATGTAATTTTAAAATTATGGGTGGTTTAGGACTATGTTCTGTTTCTTTTATAATTATTTGGTTTTTGCCATAATTGACTGGACATTCTATTATCGGAATGCCTACTATGGGATTTTCTTTATTCGAATGGATTGTGTTATCACTGTCGCTAGACGTTTCGTCGTTGATGTTACTTTTATCGCCTATTTGTACGATTAAGGACTGATTATCTGTTTGTTCAACGTTTTTGGTGTCAAATTCTTTATTAAACTGTTTCATATATTTTATAAATGGTATTTCATTATCAGAGTCGTTTACGTTTAGTTCGAGTTTTTGCAAGTCTGGCAGTTTAAACACTGTGATAAGAATGTCGGTATTGTTAAAAATGTACTGAAGCATTGTTTTTACATCTGTCCATTTCAATTCGTCTAATCCACAACTGATTTTTGGTATAGAGAGATTTTTAATTTTATTTTTAATACAGAATGATTTTAAATTCAAGAGTGTGTAAAATACATCTTGATTAGTGGGCTTGTTATAATAGTGTTCTTTAGTAATTAAGTAAATAATATATCTAAATTTAGTTTTGAGATAGGCTAAAGAATAAAGTTGTGGGCTTTGGTTTTTTAATTTTTCTACATTGCCAAATTTGATTTTAAATTGTTTTGCGATTCCGTCTGTCATGTGTAAATCTCTACTCACGCAGTGAGCTAGATTGTTAGTCTGTGGGGCGTCGACTAAGTTACCTTCTATTTCTAGTATGTTGTCATTTGTAGATGTATTAGTCAGTTTAGTTTCCAAGTATTGTTGATATTGTGCTAATGGAGATTGTGATTCTGTTTGCTTTAATGAATTTTGATTTTCTTCATTTTTTTCGAAAGGGATGCGACTTAATGCATCTGCATTTGTATTTAATTTACCTTTCTTATATATAATTTCGTAATCAAATTCCTCTAATTTTAGTCGCCATCGTATAAGTTTTTGACTGCATTGTTTTAAGGAGAAAAGCCATTGTAACGGTCTGTGGTCCGTATAAATTTTGAATTTACGGCCGAAAATGTATGGTCTGAAATACTGAGTTGCCCAAACAATTGCCAAAAGTTCCTTTTCTATTGTGGAATAATTTATTTCAGAATCGTTCAATGTTCTACTTGCGTACGCTACTGGTAGGTCATTACCTATGTCGCCTTGAGATAACACAGCTCCGATTGCAACGTTGCTAGCATCACATGTTAGATTAAATTCTTTAGAAAAATCGGGGTATTGTAAAAGCGGTTGATTAATTAATAGATTTTTACATGTGTTAAAGCACTGTATGCAGTCAGGGTTGTTGATGTCTATAGTCGCGTCTTTTTTCAAACATTTGGTCAGAGGTTTAGTTATTTTTGCAAAATCTTTGATAAATTTTCTATAATATCCCAAAAGTCCTAAAAATCCTTTAATCTGTTTAGTAGTTTTTGGTATGGGGTAATTTTTAATAGCAATTATTTTATCTGGGTTGGGACGAACACCGTCCGGAGTTACAATATGTCCGAGATAGCTAATTTCGTTTTTTTTAATTCTGATTTATCTAACTGAATTTTGAAATTGGATTGTCTGAGTCCATCGAATACTAGTTTTAAATTATTGAGATGTTCTTGTAAACTTGTGCTAAATATTATAATATCGTCTAAATAAACTAAGCAGATTTTATGAGTTAATCCACGTAATATGTTATCCATGACTCTGAAATGTTGCGGGCGCGTTTTTTAGTCCAAATGGCATACGTAAAAATTCGTAATGTCCATCGTCAGTATTGAAGGCTGTTTTTTGTTTGTCACTTTCGTTCATCTCGATCTGATGGAAACCAGATGCGAGGTCAAGTGTCGTAAAGTATTGACATCGTCCTAATTTATCTAAAAGGTCTGTTATGTTCGGTAACGGGTATTTGTCTCCTACTGTCTTATCATTCAGTTTCCGGTAGTCTATTACAATTCGCCATTTCTTTTTACCAGAAGCATCGAGCTTCTTGGGGACAACCCAGATGGCGCTTGACCACGGCGAGTTAGATGGACGAATAATGTTCTGATTTAACATTTTTTCTATTTGTGTACGTACTTCGTCTTTGTGTATTTGGGGGTATTTGTATGATTTGGTATATACTGGTACTTCGTCTGTTGTTTTTATATTGTGTTTGACTTGATTTGTAAAACTTAAATTGTTCATCGAAATGAAATATGTCCGAATATTTTTTAATTAAAATTAAAATTTCAGTTTTTTCTTCTATATTCTTATGGTCAGTGCGAATTTTGGAAGAGTTAAATGTTTTGTTTTTATTGTGTGTTTGAATACAATTAAGATTTGGACTAGAAAATGTTATATAGTCTTCGATTTTTTGGACGTTAATTAATTCTGGAATTTTAATTTTGATTTTTGCATCAGTTGGGTTTCTGATTGTTCATAAACAGTGGTAGTGATTTGCTTCAGTCACGCATTCGGGAATAGATAAATTTTGAAACTTGATATGTGGAACTAGTACAGTACCGTAATCAACATTTACTTTAATTTTTATCACTTGTTCTGCTTGTGGTTCTATTATTTCTTCTCTACTTTTTACGGAATTATTAGAATTAAGTTCTTGTTTAATTTTGTTTTTGTTATCAAGATAATGTATTTTTATTTTTGAATTAGGAGAAATAATTAAATCATTTGAGGTGTCAATTAAGATTTTTAGCTTTTTTAAATTATCCATGCCAAGTAACATGTCAAATTGATCGTGAAAATTAAATAAATGATATTTTAATTTTGGGATAGTTTCGTTTTTCTGATTAAATATTTTTGAAATAGGAACATGTGTACTATACAATTCTGTGGATGTGCCATGCGCGGTGGTAATTTGGAATGGGTCTCGAGTGATAAAGTTTTTATAAAATTTGAATGCAATATTAGGTTTTATAAATGATTTAGTACTGCCCGTATCTATTAGTACTTTAAAGTTATTTTCGGGGAATATAATAAACGGAAGTTTACTTTGGTTTATTGTGCAGTTCATTAATTCAAAGTGAGTTGTGAAATTTGATCTTGAACCGAGGCTTGTTCCTCAAAAAAATTACTTTCGTCAGATTGAATTTCGTCCGTGTTTACATATTCTGGTTGTTCAAATGATTGTTCGTAATTATCGATTATATCGTTATCGGGATAAGCAAAATTTTCTGTATGTACGCTTGATTCAGGGTTATCTATATTATACAGTTCTTCAGAATTGAATTTCGGTCTTTGTTGATAATTTTGAGATCGCATTTCGGATCCTATTCTTGGTCGTTTTTGCGCGATATTTCGAGAAGTGTTTTGAGTAGAAATACTCATTGGAGTAGGTTTATTGTGATTAAAAGTTTGATTCCTAAATTGGTTTCTGGAATTAAATCTTTGCATATTTGGATGAAAATTTGAGTTTCTATTAAATGGATAAGAGTTTTGTTGCATATTATACGGTCTACTTGATTGTGGTAACATGTATCTTGGTGTTAAATTTTGTGTTTTAGGTTTTTGATTGAATTTTTGATCTTTATTCGTATTATTAAATGTTCTTGTATTTTTTAACGTATCATTAAATTGAAAATCGTTTGTAAGCATACACAATGCTTCGTTTAAATTCCTGGGATTTTTAGCACGCATTAATTGTCCTATTGGTTCTTTCAACCCCCTTAACAATATTCTTAAAGCGTAATTTTGAAAGTATGTAATGAAAACTTCTGCTTCGCCAGCCGCAGAGTTTGTTTGAATGTATGATATTTGTAAGTTTAGGAAGTGTTGTAATTTATTATAATATTCAAATACAGACTCTCTTTCGTTTTGCTTTAATTCAGTCATTGCAATACAAAGAGTGTAACTATCGCGTTTGTTCGCGTATGTGCTTACTAAAGCTGTTTTTAAATCGTTCCAAGTTTTGATTACGCAACTGGATATGTTTACAGCTGCTTCATCTTTTATTTTTGCTCTAATAGTGCTCATAAGATACTAATTTTGAAAATCTGCAGGATTTGTTGCAATATAGAATTTAGTAACTAGTTTTTGGCAGATTTCAATGAATCTAGGTAAAAATTCTGGAATCATGTCCAAGTATTCTTTTCTCAATTCGTTAGCCATTGTTATTTGGTTAATTGTAATTTTTAGAGCAGGTTGTTTTAATATAACTGGAGTTTTAATTGGTAAATTAGAAATTTGGTTACGATCTTCGAGATCGGAGTCGGATTCAGAATTTGTACTCGAATCTGAGTTAAAATATGAAATTCCTCTAATAGACATAAATGGTACTCACAGTAGAAATAACAGCACACGCTTCATTTGTCCTGAAGTTGATGCTGACTGCGAATTTTCTTACGAAGAGGGCTGGATGGCTGATGCACGTTCAGCTGGGCTCCAGAAGATGACTTCGTTGATGGACTTGTACGTTTCTGTAGTTGTGTGGTTCACGTAGTGTTAATTTTTCTGACACTGTTTTACCACGAAATAATGTTCGTATAGCCAAATAAATCACTAAAATGAACCGGATTATATTCGTTAATCCGTTTTAGCTAATTCTACCTTGACTGCGCCAATTAACTTTCAATTAGTAACAAGTCGCTTTTTAAAAAGTTATTTATTTCAATAAACAATTATTTATGTCTTTACAGTATGAGTTCTGAATCTAGACTAACTTAATCTTAACATTTCTATCTAAGCAAGACTATGCTACGTGACATTTAGTAGTCAGCAACTAGCGTGAGAATATAATATAATGTTTATGTCATCAAAATGTGGCACTATAACTCCTCCACCCTTAGAAGGAGGCACCCCCTGGAAGTTGGACCTCGGTGTATATATATATATATATATATATATATATA